>OX638371.1:36794791-37148844 GCA_951812925.1 Calliopum simillimum
ATTTTGCCTCACCCACTTTATAGCCCAGACCTTGCACCATCAGACTACCATTTGTTCCGATCGATGCAGAATGCCCTATCAGGAATACGCTTCACTTAAGTTCAAGATATCGAAAATTGGTTCGATTCATTTTTGGCCGCCAAGCCGGCGCATTTTTTTTGGGATGGAATTCATAAACTGCCAGAAAGATGGGGAAATGTTGTAGCTTCCAATGGACAATACTTTGAATAAAATATATTGTAACATTTTTCCACAATAAAGCATCAAATTTCGCTAAAAAATTCCGGTTTTTAAGTTGTACACCCAATAATTTTGGTTTTTCTGTGAATTGCCCTATGAATTTCGAATACATAAGTACATCATAGTAAAAATATTCTGCTCATAAAAAAACATCTTAGGCATTGCAACCAAAATATAGATAAATGCTAGAAATAATTAAGCAAGCTTCAAACAAAACCTTGACGAATTCAGATAAGAGGTCGTGGAATGGTGTAATCGACCTAGTCGACTGGCGGTTGGAACACGGACCATTTACTGCAGCGGCCGCACGTGATTTGTGCCGATGCTAGCAGTTCGGTGAGGATGTTGGCTGGGTTCGCTGCTGCAGGAATGGTACCTCCGCCTACAAATTTAATTCACGTGCGTAACAAGCATCAGTGAAATCGGAACTATAGGTATACCCTGGTTTGTAAATTTAATATAGCAAAAACAAAAAAAATTTGACCGCTAGTGCACTACACCTCACAGGGACAAGATGGAGATGCCCTGTGCCCCGACTTAACCCACCCTACCGTGTGGACATGGGGCTGATTTTTTTGGTCCACCCAAATCTTATGCCTACACCCTACACGGACCTAAGTTAAATTAAATTATTTTTCCATTATATTTTTTTTTTTCCTTATCTTTTTTATTTATTTATAATTCTTCATTTTTTTTTTTTTTTTCTTTTAATTTTTAATTATTTTAACTTATTTTTAGGTTTAATTTTAAATTATTTTTGTTTCGTTTAAATTTTGTTTTGTTTTCCTTTTGGTTTCGTTTTATTTTTAATATTTTATATATATTATGGGGCGCCCTTACAAAATGGTAGTGTCAAAAGAAAAATATATATTTTTGTTTTTAAATTTTTAAAATTGATTTTTAAATTTAAATTAAATTTTTATATATTTTTTTTTTTTTGTTTGTTTATATGCCAAGTGTTTAAGATTTATTTGTGCATATATATATATACCATTATGGTGGTTTTCTTTTTAACTATGTTTGGAGTTTTATACAAATATTAATGTTAATGGTATAATAATAATAGTAATTTATCTTTATAATTTACCTCGAAAATGTACAAAGTGCCTAATTGAATTTTTAATTCATATGAAATTACCTTTAGTAATAAAAATTTTATTTATTGTTCTTGCTTCAATGCATATCTCATACTAAGCATTTTCAGTGGTTTTATTGCTAATTTAAATAGTTAATTTAAAAGTTTAAAAAAAATAGTGTACCTTTTTATTATTTTTATTTTTGCCACCACTGCAGTTGTTGAATGTAGTTACGAGATCTATTTCACGGTGAACTTATGTGCTTTAGCTTTCAACCACTCCGCCAATGCGTTTGATGACGTTACTCCTTTAGGTTAGAGGGTGGTGGAATGCTTCACACGTTGTGAATTATCGTTAGCTCCAAAATATTTTGTGGCGTGTAGGTTAGTTTTTACACAGTTTGGATTTTGGCGGCGATTGTAAACGCTGGTGCTTGCAATGTGTAGCTTATATTGCGTTGAATCATTGGATGTTTTTAAGAACGGTGTTTTGGGCACAAGCTAGCGAGGATGAAACTAGTCCTCAATGAGCCCTTGACATCCGGCTTCAGCACTGTGCGTTGTACGATAAATTTAACATGCAAACCGTGCAGAATATGTGCAAACGTATCAGCCACAAGCAAGTGTGCTAAATTTATTTTTTTAGTTATACGACTATCCGGAAAATTGTGTGATTTGCTTGTAACTAAACAAATTCGCTGGTAAAGGTCTATGCTTTTCTCAAGCTACACAAATAAAAATTCTTGGCTGCAACAAATTATTTAAATCCTCGTGTCATTTAACACCAAAACGTCCACACGCCACACCAAAAACCAAAAAAAGAAAGAAAAAAACCCGGAAAAACCCAAACCCACGCTAACTCAAAACATGGCTGCCCCAGCAGTGCCAACCTCACCAAAATAAAAAAACAAAAAAAAATCATTCAACCGCTACACCTTCTGAACCAAAAAAACACAAAAGCATACAACTAATGCTTTTTGTGCTTCTGTGGGTTCAGAAGGTGCAATAGTTGCATGACTTTTTTGTTTGATGAAACAAGTGAAGCAAACTAAAAATTTAGTTAATTAAATTGGTGCCATTACAAAACAGTTTTTCGAATCTATCCGATGCTTCAAAAACTGAAGGCACTACTTTCTTATGTCCTTTGCGTGAAAAATGCCAAGTCTCTTATTGTTCATATCAGCTAGTTCGTAATAGGCCGTACCCATTCTCTTAATAACTCGAGCCTTTTCAAAAACATTAGCCAGTTTAGCGCTAAAGTGTTCCGAAGCTTTGCTCTGAGCAAAACTCCTACGATACACTATCTGACCGACTTCAAAACTAACTGGACGTGAACGCAAATTATAATTTTGGGCATTGGTGTCATATGCCTTTTTCAAGTTTTCGCGCACTTGTTCACGAATCAACTCAGTCTTCTCTTCATGTTTGATGTCTACGGTCGGGTCATTTATAAGTTTCAATCTGCGTAGCACTTCATAAGTGTTTGCATGGCAGACCATATTCTGACCAAAGACAACAAAGTATGGAGAAAAACGAGAAGACGAGTGAACAGCGCTTCTGAGGGCAACACTAATGGCGAATAGTCTCTCATCCCAATCCCTTTGAGATGGATCGACATAAGCACGAATGGCAGCGACTACTGAACGATTGACTCGTTCCACAGCATTAGATTGTGGTGAATAATTTGCTGTGTAATTATGAGTCACTCCATATTTCTTCAAAAGATCCTCAAAAAGTTTGGATTTGAATTGAACACCATTGTCAGTAGTGATGACCTCAGGTACACCAAAAATGGCAAAAATTCGTTTTTCCAGAAAGTCAATGATTTTATTGGCAGTGAAACTTCTAATAGGCTCTAAGAAATGAAACTTAGAAAGATGGTCAAGGACAATCACCATACCAACGTTTCCCGAACGTGACCTTGGATAAGGTCCAAGCAGATCTACGTAGAGTTTTTGAAAGATTCTTACAGACGTAGCCTGTTTTCCCATAGGAGGACGTAGTATGTGATTTGGGGCCTTCGTTTGTTTGCATATTTCACAAGACAAAACGTGATCACGTACTTGTTTGGACATTCGTGGCCAAAAATAAAATGTTTTAAGCCGAGTAAGAGTTTTTCCCACACCACCATGAGAACTCATTGGGTGATCATGAGCTCTGGAAATGAGATCCTGTCTCATTTCAAACGGAACCCAGATTTTCCATGATTGATCCTCTTGTACAGGATCACCACTAGCAAATTCGCAACGTTTATAAATTATCCCATCAATTACCTGAATATCTGGTTGACTATTTGACTCTCTTTGAAATTCCTCAATCATTTTTAGATAAGCCTCAGTTTTAAAAAATTCAGAATTAAAATCAACTTCGAAAAGTGAATCGAAATCTGTAGTCGCCAAAGACGAAATTTGAAGGCTATCAATACAGTAAGTCCTCGATAGAGAATCTGGAACAATGTTTTGACTACCCTTGCGATGCCGAATCGTGAATTTGAACCCTTGCAATTTTAATGCCCAGCGCGCAAGTCTGCCATGCAGATCGGATTGGCTCATTAACCACTTTAGAGAAGCATGATCGGTTATTACTTCGAATTCATGTCTCTCAACATATGCTCTAAACTTTTTAATGGCCATCACCGCTGCAAGACATTCTTGCTCCGAAACTGTATAATTTCTTTGCGCTTGGTTGAACTTGTGGGACATGTATGCAATAGGGACTTCATCACCTTCGTCTGTACGTTGTGCCAACACTGCTCCAATTCCAAACTGACTAGCGTCACATTGTATCGAAAATGGACGAGAAAAGTCAGGACTATGCAGTACAGGTGCACTGCTTAAACAGTTTTTAAGAGAGTCAAACGCAACAATAGCCTCATCGGTCCAGGTAAATTTACGAGCTTTTTGTAACATATTAGTCAACGGGGTTGAAATAGCCGCATAGTTTTGCACAAACCTTCGGTACCATCCACAAACCCCGAGAAAGCGACGAAGTTGACGAACGGTTTTAGGACGAGGAAAGTCCCTTATCGCTTTCACCTTATCTGGATCGGTACTTATGGTTCCATGACCAATGACATGACCAAGGTAATGAATTTGTTTGAGCAAAAACTTGCTTTTCTCAACGTTGATTGTAAGGCCAGCACGTTTAATGCAAAAGGCGACTTCTTGAAGAAGTGAAATGTGGTCATCGAAAGTTTCCGTAATAAGCAACAAATCGTCTAAGTACACAAATACTTTTGTTCGCAAATGAGCAGGGATTACCTTGTCCATAAGACGGGTCATGGTCTGCGGCGCGTTACACAAGCCGAAAGGCATGGTGACGAAGTGGTACAGAGGTCTGTTGGGTACGGTGAAGGCGGTCTTATCTCTTGACCCCTCATCGAGCGGGATTTGCCAGAAGGCGTCCTTCAGGTCTAAGCTTGAAATAAACTGAGCCTTCGGGAGCCTGCTGAGAATACCGTCGATGAGTGGTAAAGGATAAGCATCCTTCACCGTGACCTCATTAACCTTTCGCGCGTCGAGACACAAACGAACTTTATTAGGTTTGACGATTAGTGCTACCGGAGAGGACCAAGCGCTTAGAGATTCTTCGATTACGCCAAGAGAGAGCATTCTATCAATCTCTGCAAAAAGAAGTTTCTCCACGCCAGGTGAAACAGAAAAATGCCTTTGCTTTATAGCCTTAGCTTGGCCTACATCAATTACATGGCTTATTAAATTTGTTCGCCCGAGACCTTGTTTAGCAAAAGATGGAATTAATAAAATTGTTGCATTCAATCTTGCCTGTTGTTGACCAGTTAAAGCATGGTGATTAGAGTCTAACTCTTGCACGGTGTTATTAGAAGAAATCGAAATTTCGTCATAAAAAAGATCGCTAGCCAAACCAAAACTCTTAACGAAATCAACTCCCAAATATAAGTCTTGAGACAATGATGGAATAATTAACAACGTCAATGGTTTTTCAATCCCTCTAAATGAAATAATGGTTTCAACAAAACCCAAAGCTGAATGATTCGTCCCGTCCGCAGTCTTAATGTTAGTTGAAAACTTTTGCCATTTCTGCTTGTTATCTTGTAAAAATTTCTGTGCCATATTACTGGCCAAGCAGCTTATAGAGGCTCCAGTATCAACTAAACCCAAAACTTTTTCACCAAATATCAACACTTGCGCATACGGACGAAAATCATTCATAGGTCTGTCTGACAATACCGAAGAACAAATAAATTTCTTTTTCGCTCTTAAATTTTTCCAAAATTGTCTCAATCTTACAGTCGATCGCTTTTTCCGTTTAGACAGTGGTTGGGTTTCGCTTTCTTTATCAAGAAAAATACGTTTTCTGGCTGCATGATATTCCTGCCAACGAATGTGAAAAGGTTTAAACTGCCGAGTAGGAAAAACTGAAATTGGTTTAACTTCCGGAGGTGGAATAGAAGTCACATTTGAATTTGTGCGTTTCAGAATCAGAGGAATGGTTTGACAAGCAGCATCACACTTTATGGTGCTGCTGGTGGTTTCTCTAAAAAATGGTCTTTTGATGGTTCTTCATGGTCAAGCATTAATTCAGAGACATTGCGTAAAGTCTGATAGTTTTTAGTTCGAGCACTTTGTTCTTCATCCAATAACTCACGTTTTTGAACAAATGAACGGAGTTGACTAATAGATTCAATGCGGACATAAAGCAAACTACGTCGAACATCCATACGCAAATTTCTCTGAATAATCTCTAGCAAGACAGCAGAATCAAGTGGACGATGTAATTTATCATTCAACTGCAGAACAGATTCGTAAAATTCATCAAATTTTTCGTCAAACGTTTGTTTCCGTTTGCGAATCAAATCCATTATATCCAAATCTGTTCTACGGTCTCTGAATTGTCCACGAAGTTCAGTGCAAAGTGCAAACCATTCGACTTCATCTACGCTTCGGTGATAACGCCAAAACCAATCCAACGCCTTGCCGGTAAACAAAATATGCGCATAATTACAAAGTGTTTCAAAATCGCCTCGCAAACTTTGAACTGTCAGAGCGTGCACTCGATAAATAAATTTGTCAACAGAAAGTGCATCTTCCTTACCGCTGAAGGTAAGTTTCCAGTTAGACATTATGCTGGATACTTTGTCTGACGTTAAAAATTGCGAACCTGACCTTGAATTATGGGCATTATCCGGTGCTAGGTGATATGGCGTAGGATTGTTAGCATTATGAAGCGGTACCTGATTTGGCAAATTCGGTGGTGGAATTAGTGGATTAAATTGTGTCGGCTGAGAAAATTGAGGATTGGCATTCAAATTACGAGGCAAATGACTAGAAACTGAAGATGGACGGCCGAAAGAAGGTTGTCTTGAACTAATGTTTTCTCTAGGTTGTACATTGTTGCCAGAGTTTAAATTAATTTTAGCCAATTGTACTCTCACCGCTTCATTTATCAACTGCTGCAGTTGATCATCTGAAACTGGTGGCTGAAGGTTTTGTTCTTCGACGGGCTCATTCAACTCTGGTGACAACGAATGCACTCCTGAGATTTGAAGTGGCGGAAGGTAAGACGTGGCAACACTTTGAGACCTTTCTTTGTAAAATTGTCTGGTAACTGCCCTAGTACGTTTTGGTAACGTGCCTGTATTGCTATTTAGACCCGTTGGAGGAATGGCAAATGAAAAATCTAAATTGAGAGGTGGTAAATAATTTCTCAATTTCTTCGGACTACACAACGCTTGACAGACCGGACAACTATGGTTAGTCCGTAACCATTTAAGAACACAATCGCGATGGAAAGTATGTGAACAAGGTGTTATGTCCACTGTGTCCAATGTTCGGAATGGCCGGTTGCAAACGCGACAAAGATTGACATTCGAGTCAACCAATTCCTTTCGATTTTCGTTGCTATGTTGTTGTGCCATTGTTTCTAACAAAAATTATTCAAAACAAAATCCTAAGACCGAAACCTCAAAAAAAATCCAAACCAATCAATTAGAAAATATTTAAACGCAAAAGTCGAGTTTTCTAACCGTTTTCCCTATATGACCGAATTACAAAATTTTTAAATAAATTTTTAAAACGAAAAATCCGAAAGTTGCACCGTCAGTTCTAAACTAGCAAATCACCAAATTTAAAAAAAAATTATTAAGTCAAAATTAGTTTTCGTATTTTCACTGGCAGCAAAAATTTAAAATTTCAATTACGATTTGAAAGGTACTTATTTTTTTCTTTCAAAATTTCAAATTAAAATTATTTTAGTTTTTTCAAAAATTTTTTTTCAAAAGTTCTTAAATATGTGGAAATTTGTTTTTGTTATTGTTTTTCTTTTTTTTCAAATTAATAAAGAAAATCAGCAAAAAAAATATTTTTTCGAAGTTTAACTTCGTGCTTGCAAATCCTTAGCGTTTTGGTGTTTTGCCAAATTACAATTTTGTACAAAAATTTTAAAAATTTTTATTATTTTTTTCAAAGAAAAATTCCAAATATTAAATTTTGAACGCTAGGGTTTTTTAAAAAAAATTTATCAAATTTCAAATTATATTTATAAAACTTGGTCACATGTAAGGCGTAGCATTTTATTTTTTTTTTTTTTTTTCTTCAAATAAAGGTGTAGGTCACGAAAGATCAAAATTTGGGCTATAAAATGAAATTAAGTTTTTCCCCAAAGAAAAGATCAGAATGTGACAGTCATAAGGTATGCAATGCGGTCGATAAGCGCACAATAACGCAACTTAATCGCAAATCCAGTCTAATTGCACCACCTTACGTTCACACCCCAACTCCAATCCAAGAAAAAAAATGAACAAAATTTTGAACTTTACTTTAAAAAAAATTTTGAAAATTAAATCGTCTATTACAAAGTGCATTTATCACAAAAAGGAATAATTAACTTCACAAATCTTCGGCGGATCGATTCGAGTCAAGAAAAAACTCCGAATACGACAATTACCTGCCTCAAATCATGAATAATTTATTCATGAAAAGAAATTTTCAAATTTAAACAAAAACAAAAATGCGCTTTGTAACAGGAGTTCCGAGTTCAGAGAGGGTGTATCAAAAATTTTAATATGAAAATTGCATCTTTAGAAGATGAGACCTGAAATCTTTCATTTTTGTAACAATCAACAAAAATTACAAAAACTACCACAAGCCTTTCAGGCCCCACGTTGGGCGCCAAAATTTGTAATCGACCTAGTCGACTGGCGGTTGGAACACGGACCATTTACTGCAGCGGCCGCACGTGATTTGTGCCGATGCTAGCAGTTCGGTGAGGATGTTGGCTGGGTTCGCTGCTGCAGGAATGGTACCTCCGCCTACAAATTTAATTCACGTGCGTAACAAGCATCAGTGAAATCGGAACTATAGGTATACCCTGGTTTGTAAATTTAATATAGCAAAAACAAAAAAAATTTGACCGCTAGTGCACTACACCTCACAGGGACAAGATGGAGATGCCCTGTGCCCCGACTTAACCCACCCTACCGTGTGGACATGGGGCTGATTTTTTTGGTCCACCCAAATCTTATGCCTACACCCTACACGGACCTAAGTTAAATTAAATTATTTTTCCATTATATTTTTTTTTTTCCTTATCTTTTTTATTTATTTATAATTCTTCATTTTTTTTTTTTTTTCTTTTAATTTTTAATTATTTTAACTTATTTTTAGGTTTAATTTTAAATTATTTTTGTTTCGTTTAAATTTTGTTTTGTTTTCCTTTTGGTTTCGTTTTATTTTTAATATTTTATATATATTATGGGGCGCCCTTACAAAATGGTAGTGTCAAAAGAAAAATATATATTTTTGTTTTTAAATTTTTAAAATTGATTTTTAAATTTAAATTAAATTTTTATATATTTTTTTTTTTTGTTTGTTTATATGCCAAGTGTTTAAGATTTATTTGTGCATATATATATATACCATTATGGTGGTTTTCTTTTTAACTATGTTTGGAGTTTTATACAAATATTAATGTTAATGGTATAATAATAATAGTAATTTATCTTTATAATTTACCTCGAAAATGTACAAAGTGCCTAATTGAATTTTTAATTCATATGAAATTACCTTTAGTAATAAAAATTTTATTTATTGTTCTTGCTTCAATGCATATCTCATACTAAGCATTTTCAGTGGTTTTATTGCTAATTTAAATAGTTAATTTAAAAGTTTAAAAAAAATAGTGTACCTTTTTATTATTTTTATTTTTGCCACCACTGCAGTTGTTGAATGTAGTTACGAGATCTATTTCACGGTGAACTTATGTGCTTTAGCTTTCAACCACTCCGCCAATGCGTTTGATGACGTTACTCCTTTAGGTTAGAGGGTGGTGGAATGCTTCACACGTTGTGAATTATCGTTAGCTCCAAAATATTTTGTGGCGTGTAGGTTAGTTTTTACACAGTTTGGATTTTGGCGGCGATTGTAAACGCTGGTGCTTGCAATGTGTAGCTTATATTGCGTTGAATCATTGGATGTTTTTAAGAACGGTGTTTTGGGCACAAGCTAGCGAGGATGAAACTAGTCCTCAATGAGCCCTTGACATCCGGCTTCAGCACTGTGCGTTGTACGATAAATTTAACATGCAAACCGTGCAGAATATGTGCAAACGTATCAGCCACAAGCAAGTGTGCTAAATTTATTTTTTTAGTTATACGACTATCCGGAAAATTGTGTGATTTGCTTGTAACTAAACAAATTCGCTGGTAAAGGTCTATGCTTTTCTCAAGCTACACAAATAAAAATTCTTGGCTGCAACAAATTATTTAAATCCTCGTGTCATTTAACACCAAAACGTCCACACGCCACACCAAAAACCAAAAAAAGAAAGAAAAAAACCCGGAAAAACCCAAACCCACGCTAACTCAAAACATGGCTGCCCCAGCAGTGCCAACCTCACCAAAATAAAAAAACAAAAAAAAATCATTCAACCGCTACACCTTCTGAACCAAAAAAACACAAAAGCATACAACTAATGCTTTTTGTGCTTCTGTGGGTTCAGAAGGTGCAATAGTTGCATGACTTTTTTGTTTGATGAAACAAGTGAAGCAAACTAAAAATTTAGTTAATTAAATTGGTGCCATTACAAGAGATATACTGATAGAAAGTGCTGATTTAGAGGTATGCACCGCGATATTGTTTTCTCTTTTAAAGGAGTATATTTTCAGATTAACAAGCGATATATTAGTCTACATATAAACCTTTAATGAAGCCTGTGTTCCGAAGAATTTGCTCAGAAAGTTTGGGATGGACGGGACACAAAAAATTTATTGCTTTTTGGACAAATTTTCGGTTTGATATTTCTACGAAATGACTTAAAAAGGGTCAACAAAATAAATGTATACTTATTACCAATGCTTCATATTTTCAAGAAATGTTCATAAATTTTTGGGATCATTGTTAACAAATTAACTATGCAATAAATTGTGTGGGATGGACGGGACAAAATTTTAACAAAAAATAATTGAACCAAAATTTATTCATAAATTTATGGCTTAAGAAAATATAACATTTGAGTTGCTTGGATTCAATTTTGGGAAGTGCATCAACAGTAGACTGATTCAAAAAAAAAAAAAATTTTTTTTTGAAAAACCACTTTTAACCCAAAAAATATGAAAGAGGGTGTCACATAAGTGAGCCGAAACTTTTAAAATTTTTTTTAAGGTCATTTAGAGATCACGCAACGTCAATTAATGCAAAACCTTGGCTTGATGCGGTTTTTTTTTATTGCGATCTCAAAAATGCTTGGAATCAGTTGTACGATATCTCAAATTTTTTGTCTTGAATCAAAATATATAAAAAAATTAAATTTTGAACCCAAAATCAACCACAAACCATTTTTTTTAGCTAAAATACATGCGAAAAACGTATTTTCGAAATTTCACTCTACTGTAAAACTCTTAATCTTCATTTCGGACGAAACTTGTTATTCCAAGGACACCACGAAAACACGCCATAAACAATTCACTTTAGCATCTCAACCCATTATATCCTGTTTTTGTGGGTCTTTTTGACCCCTGTTTTTCTTCCAACAGCTAAGTCATAATGGGTTAGTGTGTTCTACAAAAATATTCTACGGACAATTTCATTGGGGGTTTCCAAAGCCGAAAAATGTTTAAAACTTAAGAGTAATGCGTAAAATACGTAGTAAAATGCAATAGTTAAAAAGTTATAAAATTATAAATAATTTTGGATGGACGGGACAGATTTCGTAGTATAACTAAATCTCACAGTAACTATCTTTAATATCATATCAAGACAAAAAAGTGTTGTGTGCTATCCTTACTTACATATAACGGAACCCTATTCTAAAGAAACCTCTTTTACGGTAATGATGATAAAAAAATGCTTATTTTGGGATGGACGGGACAAAAACCAGGTCCCTACCAGAATTTGGTCAGACTAAGGAAAGATTGCATTAATATAATAAAATTAATCAACGAGGACATAGATAATAAAATAATTATTATCACTAAACAAAGAAAATGACATTTGCGGCTTTAGTTTTTTCATGGCCAACTGTGCAACATAAGCGATTTTTTCACATAAAAACAATATTTTGACTTAGCTTAGTAAAATGTTAATTAATTTACCTTAGGCGATTGTCAAAGCCAAGAAAAAAAGTGTTTGAAATACTTACGGATATAACCAATAAGTTTATGAAAAAAAATTTGTAATATGACACTTTTTAATTTTTCCACAATAGAAAAATTTGCCGTGGAATGGCCGCTATCCTAGAGATAACAACTTTTCAAAATTCATAACTAAAACTTGTAATCTGAACATTGTGTTGAATGAATGCATTTCAATATATTGTTTAGATTCATTTTCTCACTATGTTATGATGTACTGTGTATTTTTGTTTTAAGTTTTCAAGGATTTTATATAGTCAAACTTGAATTTTGTCAGAACAAAAATTGTCATCACAATAAATTATTTTCTAAGAGGATTCACAAAACTTTACTGCGTCTAAATCAATAAGTTATGGGCATTTGAACGCAAAAAGAATCTCAGACAAACTAAAGGATCACTTTAGGAAGTTTCTATTTATATATTTGATTAATTTGTGTACTGTGGAAGAGAGGTGTGTTTGGTGAAATGGTTGAACAAGATATACAATCGCAAAATTTAACAGCGATAATTATTTCAATTGGCGCTATAACATGCAGATATTGCTGATAGAAAACGGAGTATTGGACTAGTCCGGATCCAGTAACAGCAGAATGAACGGAAAAGACCAAAAGGCTGATTCAACCATTGCTTTAAATATAGAAGATACTCAAATTCAGCACATCAGAAATTGTAAAACGGCTCAATCGGCATGGTATATAATGAAGGATTTTCATGAGAAGGATACTCCCGGAAATAGAGTATGACTAATATGCGACAGAAACTTGATAAAGGCGGTAATGTAGAACAACATATAAGTAGAATGAACGAACTTTTCCAAAAGTTGATGGCACTTGGTGGTGAGATAAAAGCTGAATTTTTCATGAGTGTTATGTTGCTGGGTTCGTTACCGGAAAGTTATGATGGTCTTATTGCTGCATTAGAGGCGCGTAGCGAAGAACTAACCTCCAGCTTGGTGTGCTCAAAAGTAATTGCGTCGCTCAGAATGGAATAAGAACATAAAAAGGGAGGTAGCATTAAAAGTTGGCTTATAAGGAAGATGGACATTTCAAAAACACTTGCGTCAAATAAAAGGATTGGTTAACGAAAAAGAAAAAGGGAATATCAACTGAAAAAGCAAATTTGACAGAAAGTGGACATGAAGAACAATTTTTATTTACCACATCAGCGGTTAGTGGTTGGATTGTTGATTCTGTTGCGACAAGTCACCTTGTGGGTCATAAGGACCACGTCACAGTCATCGGTAAAGGAACGGTTGCAGTGAATTTGATTAATAAATCAGGCAACAAAGTTACGGTTCGCACCACCGATGCATTGTTTGTTGCAGGAATAAGCGGAAATTTGATTTCGGTGAAGCGGCTTGCAGCAAAAGGATATTTAGTTCAGTTCTCAAATGAATTTTGCGAAATCAGTTAAAATGGAAAACAAGTGGGAACTGCAGATATTAGTGGAAATCTATATAAATTGCGAACATCCAATCAAATTTGTATTGCCAAAAGTATTGATAATGAAAACCGTAGTGGCTGCATCCATGAATGGCATAAAAGGCTCGGACACAGGGACACTGAGGTACTTAAGAAATTGTCATCTGGTACACTCGTTGATGGAGTCAAATTTGACAATTGTAGCAGTGATTGCAATAATATTTTAAATTGCGAGTCGAATTAAATTTCCTCAAAAATCCCATAATCGAGCAAAAGGGGTTTTGGATTTGGTGCATTCGGATGTTTGCGGCCCAATGCAAACTATGACACCATCAGGTAAAAGATATGTACTTACATCCATTGATGTTTTTTCAAGGTATACAGCAGTTTATTTGATCAAGGAAAAATCAGAAGCCTTTACAAAATTTCAAGAATATGTTGAAATGTGCAAAACGATGTTTAACAGAAAACCGAAAGTAATACGCACAGATAGAGGTGGTGAGTACGTGGAAAAAGAATTTGTCCAATATTTAAGAATACATGGATTTCAGTTTCAACGAACAGCACCACAACAAAATGGTATCGCTGAAAGGGATTAATAGAAATGGCGCGATGTATGATCATTAAGGCAAAACTTAAAAGAAGTTTTGAGGAGAGGCTGTGATCATGGCAAATTACATCAAGCATCGATAACCAGCTAGAGAAATACTGAAAACACCATGAGAGCTGGTATGGCACAAAACCGAGCATTTCAGACATTTTGGATCAAAATGTTATGCCTATATACCGGAAGAAAGAAGACGGAAGTTTGATCCGAAAGCAATCGAATCCATTACGAAAACAATTAATGAGTCATTTTTATAGAGAATTTTATAAGCTACAATATTTTTCTCTGAATGTAACCGTTAAAGAGATATTTGTAAAAAACTGATTTTGGACGCCATTTTTCCAATATGGCGGCGCGAGCGAACACGACTCGCGGTAGCAAAGTTGAAATTCTGAAAGAGCACATCAAAATCTATAAAATAACTCATTTGCAAAAATGCCGCAAAATTTTCCAGGTGAAACTTCCAAATGACTGTACTATTAAGTTTTCAAGGATTTTATACAGTCAAACTTGAATTTTATCAGAACAAAAATCTTCATCATAATTATTTTCTGAGGATTCACAAAACTTTACTGCAGATCAATTTTTTTATCTCCAAAAAATTTGCAAAAACCCTACAAGCTCTATTTTGAAATTAACAATTTAAACTTGAATGAAATGTTAGCAATAATATGCGAATGCTTTTATGCACATGCTATTTTGAAATAGATACATATTTATTTATTAATAATTATTTATTTTATTTAAATACATGTTGACGAAATAATGCACTAATAAAGCGCGACGTCCGGACACACAATAAGAAAACAGGTAGGTTATAGAAATGTTTAAACAAAATCAAAGACAACAGATAAAACATTGCACAATGTGAAAATGTGTTTTAAACTTAATTAGAATAAGTAGAAGCAGGAACTGATTGCCCTTGCGCTAGTGCAGCATTTGTTGTAACTGGCGTTGGTGGTGGCATTGCAGCCGGTGCGGAACTCGTTGGAGCATACATGGGAACAGAACTAGCATTTGCGGCTAAATGCTGTGTCATCTGTGGTGGTAATGGTGTAGGTTGAGCAAACGATGTCGGATAAATTCCACCCATGGAAGATTGCACCTGTGGATATGAAGGCATCGTCTGTGCTGCAGGATAAGACATGGTCATTGGAGCTGTCATGTAATTTTGAGTAAGCCCAGCAGTAGATAACATGGGTACTGCGCCTGGTGCGTTAGCAGATTGCTGTTGTTGTTGATGATGATACGCCATATTTTGATTAGGATCATACGTATTATTAGTGTAAGCCCCAGGAATGAAAATGTTTGATGGTGGTGGAACCATTGAAGTAAATGACTGCGGTTGGGACTGAGGAAACACATTGCTAATGTTATCTGCTGTAGCCGGAAATGCATCATTTTGATTTGCATTGCTATCATCGGGATTGAAATATGCCTTAAAAACGCTTTCTGTACGTTGCGATTCAGTTGCGGGTGGAATCGGATTCACTGCAGGTGGTGGCGTAAAAGTGTTGGTCAGTGGCGGCACATAAGGCAACGTTGGTGCAATCAAGGGTGTAGTAACAGTAGATGCGGCCGCTGAATTGGCCGTAGACGACGAAACTGCACCAGCAGTTGCAGGTGGACTGAAACTCGTTATATTTGCCGATGTTGGAATTGATGTTGGCTTACTTGTGGTCACAGGTTGCACCGGTATACGATGTAAGTAACCGTAACCAATTCCGCAGCCTAATGCTCCCTCACCACCCCATTGTGAATTTGGCTTGATGGTTACCTCACGACACGCATCATCATCTATGTTGTAAACATATACTTTAAGTGGTAAATTTTCATGCGATTCAATTAGTGTAAATAAATCGTCGTTTTCATGACGTATCGCATCCGCTCCAATGACGTAGTCGCTATATGCACGTAATCCGGCAACTTCTGCTGGAGAATTTGGATGAACCTCCAAAATGTGCCAAACATTTTCATTGGCACCCTCAAATGAGCAAAAGCTTATGCTGACGCCTAATAAACCTTGTCCACCCCACCCGCTGCTAGGTGTCAGCATAAGCTCGCGGACAGTTTGCGTTTTACTACTATACACCGTAATGCGAATCGATTTGTCCACATTTTGTTTCAGCAGTTCTTTCAGGGTATCATTGTTTTGGTCAAGGCGTGTACCCGCAATAGCGACAATAAAGTCAAAGAATGCTTCGAGTCCAGCGCGCTGTCCCGGTGAGTTGTCTTGAACTTTTAATACGTGATAGCCTTCGGTGCCTCCTCCTGGAATTTCAACGCTGTGACCTGAACCCATTCTTCTTGATTTTCGAAAACTTCAACAAAAGGATACTCGTATATACTTGTACGAAACAATTCCTTATAGTAAACACTAATAATTATTATTTTTAGTAAAATATTTTTCTTCGCTAATGTTCTGAAATCTGCGTGGCACTAATCAAAAAAAAAATATACAACTCAGTCAAGAAGTTTCACTTTTTGTCGCTCTCTCGCTTTGACAAATAAGTTAAAGCATTGCCAGCGGTATTTTTACTGAATAAAACGCACGTTTTATAATGTAACACGTTTGTAATGCAAGAACTTTACTTTAATATGCTGAAGTTCATCTTTGTAAACCAAATAATAACTCTACAATTTTATACTTGAGAATTTGAATTTCAGTTTTCCTTTAAAATATATTTGATGTAGAAAAATATTTTTCATTCGTTTTAATAAATCAATCACAATATAATAGGGCGTTTCCAGCGGAGATATATGAGGTGATTTAGCCGTAACTCACCTCATTCATCATGTATTTAACGTCAAATAAATCTGGAAATAGTCGTAAATCGCTAAATAAACCTTCGGTGGAAACAGGCTATTACGTAAAAATCACTAACGGTATTCACGGAGTAGGGTAGCTAGTGTGGGAAAAGGGTAAAAGAGCAATCTGCTCTAAACAACGACAAAATACATTAAAGAAATTTAGCTCTTTTGCTACACAAAGCAATAGAGTTAGTTTGAATAGCTTTTCTACAGCAAAATGTGTCAGAATAATGTTGACATTTGTGTTTGAATAAAATTAAATTTTTTTTTTTTTCAAATTAAAATAAAATGGAGCTGCAAAAGGATAAGCGTAAAGCTAAAAATTCACTAAAATTCTGTTGAACAGCTATTGGTCTTTTTTCATTCTCCCGCGGTACGTAAGTATATTCATAAATTGCATCACAAATTTTTTTTATTTTTCAAAAGTAAACAAAACCCAGGTGATTTAGAAGCTCTTTAGCAATGATGCTACACAGTCGTTCACTAACTTGGTTTACACTATGCTACTTAGCTCATCTGCCCTGCTACCTGCCCTACTGCGTGAATACCACAACTGATTTTCTAACATTTTCATCCTAAAGTAATAGCCTGTTTCCTACGGAGATTTATTTATAAATCACATCATGAATCTCCCCAATTCCACTTTCACATAGAAGTAGATATGAAGTGGAATGCAAAACTTTTTGAAAAGTCCGCAAAACTAATGAGTTTATGATACGACTTTTCAATGAATTTTGCTTTTTAAATCTGTTTTGTTAATGAAATTTAATCCATGTTGGTTCAATTACTTTTCATTGAGGACACTTTTTGAACAAAATGGCGAGTCACACAATAACAAGTATTATAATCTTTTTGCGGAGAATTACAGGCTCTACAAATAATATTGATTCACATTAACGAAAAAGTAATCATTTTGGAAATATTGGGCGACTTCCTAAACGTCCGTTGCTTTGTGTTGAAACAGCATTTTCGTAAAAAAAATGTCGCATAATTTTAGGAATTTTTTGACTTAAGAGCAAAGTTTACAAAAAGCATCAACTTTGTTACTGATGCGCTGATTGCTATGCATTGTCAACGATTTGTAGTTAGGCGTTATGAAATGCAAGAGTGATGCAGTAAAAAAATAAGCTTCTAAAATTATGCTACATTTTTTTACGAAAATGCTGTTTCAACACAAAGCAACGGACGTTTAGGAAGTCGCCCATTCTTAAAAAACTGCACAAAGTAAAAAAATTCGACTTTATTGAATATTTCCGAAGCGGTTACTTTTTCGTAAATACAAATCAATATAACTTGTAGAACCTGTAATTCTCCACAAATAAGAATAATGTAATACTTTTTATCGACTCGCCATTTTGATCAAAAAGCCTCCTCAATGAAAAGTAATTGAAACCACACGGATTACGGAACAGGCCTGATAAACTCCAGGGGTTTTTCTATTGTATCGAGTGATTTTAAATCTTTATTGCATCTTTATTGCACCGCCTTCGACAGTACAGTGTTTCCCGAGAATGCATTATGAAGGCTTTAAATGCAGCGTGTTTCACAACGGATTGTTGTCAGCGACATTCACCACTAATTCAAATTAAATACTTTTTAATCAAGAAATCAATCAATCCATGGCAACCGAGTTTATTTATGAAAATTAAATAATAATTCAAACTTGAAAAACTTATTCCGCTTATTTATTTTGAAAGAACATAAACCAAAGCTTAGCATGTCTTCCAACTTTGTGTTTCCCGAAGAGCTATCTTTTTTCATTGAAAGCATTCGCCCATGGCAGCTGCAGGATGTAGGCACAAGGAAATGGCTGGAGTGTCATGAAATGATCATCAAGCTAAGTCAACAAGCAATACTAGAGGCTGCAGAACACCGCGAGGAAGAGGTAAAAGAGCAACTTATTGTTCGCGATAAATTAAAGGTGCTTATACATGAGGCATACTGTGTGTTTCTATGGAAGACTCGGGTTTTACCGCATTTGCTAGAAGTCGATCCGAACCCACAGGCAACTTTTCTCATTTATACGGTGTTCTTTCACGAAGGTGCTGTAATATCATTGCTAGACACAGCGCTTTTCCATATTAGTGGTTGCGAGGCTTTGCAAGACTCAGCAATTGATTTGGTCGACTATTGTGCACAAGGCGTAGCACAATTAATTGGATTGGCTAGGTAAGAGCACAAAAATAAAAATAAATGACCAAATAAAAAAAAAAAATAAAATATTTTTGAAATGCATTACTTCTATAGCATGGGCCATCATGAAAATGCCTCAAAATTTGATGTAGATGAAGCTGTTCTCTCTGAATTGGAACGACAAAAACGAGATCTCATTTATAAAATTGGTTTGCGTTGCATATCAATTTGTAATTATTTAGCAGATAATGCGAATTCCTTGCCATTGTCCGCACAGCGTCGTATGATTGCAACCCATGATTTGCCATGGTTGATGGTTGACTTGCTATTTTTCCGTCCATGGCAACGAAGCACCAAGCAAGGATTGCAAAAGTACATAGGTAATGCAAAACAATTACATATGTTTAATTGCAACAGCAATTATGTTTATCAGGTGCATTTTGTAATACTTTCAGCGGAACAGTGGACAACCGTTAAAGGTGATGCTGCTAGTAAGATAGTGCAACATGAAGCGCAATCTTGGTTCTGCTTACGTCAGCTACTTTTTAACACTAAGCTTATGGAGTCGTATGAAATGAATGAAGAGCGTTGTAAACACTTGGCAAAAGTAAGAACAAAGTTTTTAGCATCAATAAATTAAAATAAGGATTTATTTTTATTTCAACCAAAAAACTCATAAGATAATTCCTTCAAAAGATAATTTTAACGATAATTTCTTCTTTAAACATAGTGCCAAGGTCTTTTACACGAAACTGTTCTTGATCAATTGCCACCTTTAATTGAATTAAAAGAATATCTTTGTCGTCTGTGCGTATCACCATCGGGTAGTCAGAAAACCAAAAAAGCCGATTTGTTATTGGAAGAGGTACCACAAATAAGCGAGCAGCTTATAATTGAGGCCGAACGTGTTGGTGGCTTCTTAGCGATTGCACAGGAGCAAGAGGGTATATTCCTTTGCAAAGACAAAGACCAAATACTTGAAATGGCACAACGTCTTAATAGCGCTTACAATACCGATTTATTAGCTGAACTTGAATCAAAGGTGGCAGACTTACCAGAAGGCAATTCATCTGCTGCTGAAGCGCTTAATAAATGTGGTAACTGCATGGCTAATGCAGAGAAAAAATGCGCCAACTGTAAAGCAGTTTTCTACTGTTCCAGGTGAGTAATAAAAATCATAATTATTGTAAAACTGGGAGCCAAGATTAATTAAAAAAAAAAAAAAATTAACAGCTTTCAGCTTTGAGAGACAAACCCCTCAGATTTTAATTTTCTTAAATTACTATGGTCCGATTTTACACTGTTTAGTTTCAAATCTTAACTGGAACTTTAACTGGCCCTTTCTTTGACACTAATTTCGTACAAAAATTGTATTTATCCTTTTTCCTCTCCCAATTTCTATAACCGATTTAGGCGTTCGGGGCCTCTGTGTTATCGTTGCCTTAAAGTGCACAAAACCATAATATAATTTAAGGCTCTACGTCAAACGGGTGACGTGTTCGAAATTTGTCACTAGCTGTATTTTTGTGGACACTATCTGTGCTAGTCCTAAGAACATTTATTCATCTGTGTTAACTTAAGCACATTTGCTGTTGCTTTTCCATACGTTTATCAGAATGTGCTTAATCAAGCACAGATAAACTGTCCACAAAATACAGCTACTATTTCTGAAATCAATAGCATTAGAAAGAAGATACTTCCAAAAACTATTGATGCAGAAATTAAACATTCTTTTTTTCTCGTTATGTAGCCGTGCAAAAAGGTTTTCCATGCAAATATTGTGTTTTTAGCCCAAAAGAAAATTCTAACTCTGTCAAAGTTTTCACCAGAGTTGAAACATTTTTTTAAAAGTCAGCAATAAACCAAGGAATATTTTTCATTGGTAAACAGTAAATTTGTTTTTGGCGACCACCTTTAATGCAGGCGGCTAGTGTTTATCAAAACCTTGTGGACGGCATCGAAAAGTGCCAAGCCCAATTTTTGACCATTAAAAATTTTAATTCAATATTACTCGAAAACGACTCCAACAATTTTAACGAAAATTTAGGAGATATGCCGTTATATTGGAAAAACTCGTTGAAGGGCATGACACCGCCCACAAAAACATAATCTATCTATATACATAGAAATGATGTCCGTGCGTTAGTCTGGCTAAAACTCGAAAACGGCTTGACCGATTTGAACAATTTTTTTTTGGTTTGTTCTCGACATTACTGAGCTGGTTTAAAAGGTAAGAAGTTTGAGTTATAGTTATATTATGGGTGGCCCTCATACAAAAATTTGTTTTAAACCACATTTTCTCAAAGACCGCTCAATCCAACCACATTTACACCACATAATTTTTAAATTAAAAGGGACTACAAATATAAATTTTATTTAAGATGGCTATTTAGGGTGGCTCCCATACAAAAATATGTTTCCAATAGCATTTTATCGAAGTCCACTTAATCGATTTACATGAAATTAACACCACCTCGCTTTTATATTGAGAGCCCTGCCTCAGCTACATAAATTTTATTTAGGGTGGATTTTTAGGGTGGTTCTCATACAAAAATTTGTTTCAAACCGCATTTTCACAAAAACCGCTTAATCGATCCACATGAAATTTACACCACATAATCTTCAAATAAAGGAAAGGCACTGGAAAATGCATTTATCTTTCATAGTGCAAATAAAAAACATTGAATTAATTTGAATTACAAACGATTTTAAATCTCAAACCTTAAGTTATCCTTATAAATTAAAGTTGAAAGTTTGATTATAAAAGATTGATCTAGAAAGTGGTGTTTGTCATAAAGAATCTCTTATTGAATTGTGATGAATCAATGATTTTTCACCAAAAGAATGTTCTCCTGTTCAGGATGTATTAATTGGCAATGGAGTTGCTATTTTTTTTTATCAATTTATCGGTTACTTCTTAACTTTATCTTTAATTTTTACCGAATTTTCTTATAGAGTGAGCGCTAGACAGACTTGAGTATGCAAAATATAAGTAACGAAAACTAAGCTGAAAAACAGCAAATAGTAAAATCAATTCTCGTTAATGAGTATGGATAGCAAAAATTACTCATAACAAGCCGTATTTTAACTATTTTTCAATTGGTTCACTACAACCCAAGTTATAAGCCTTTAAAAAATGATATCTCACAATAACATACAAAGGCTATTTCCGGTCCGTAAAACTATAAACTTAAAATTTTATTATTCTTACCAATGACAATATTTTCTTGTTAAAATTTCAAGCCTTTGTAGAACAAGATCATATGACAAATGACAGTTCTATTCTAGATTAATAGCTTAGAAACTGCCGGAAGTACCCACTGTAGCACCATTTTCGGCAAGAAAAATTTGGTCGGCCGGATTTTTTCTGAAAGGTTACGAAATTTAGCATCGATTCCGATACCACGTAAAAAGCTGTTAGTAAAAAAACACCGACTCGAAATGATCAGATTATATTGTGTACCGAGCAGTAATCGGTCTCCAGGTACTTCGTAATAAATCCTTAAGTGCCATAAATACAGAACCACTTTTTGTTTTTATTTGATTCTATTGCAACCGCTTGCCTATAAATTGTACTATCGCCCGACAATTTAGTCGTGTGAGTGAACCAGCTCTTAGCTATAAATTGGGCTAAGCTATAGTCATATTGAAGGAAATTACCAAGTATTTTTATAAAAATTTTCAAAATTGACGGATATTTTTCACAAATCGGAAGATTCTGCTTATAACAGCTCAGATATGGAATTAATTACTGTACCTCAAATAGTTTGGCTGTTATCAATTTATACCACGGATTGGGTCATATTTCCCATAGGGCCCTAACATGAATAAACATTCTCGAGAATATTTATTCGTGATAAAGCCCATAGTATGTTACCAATTTTATTTTCTTGGTTTCCAAGTTACACGGTTCGACACAAAAAACACATTGGGCGTTATCGTGTATCAAGATTCCCGGAGAATTTTCTTAAACTGCAATAGAGAATGCACGACACTCTGAGAAAATTCCCCAGGAATATATATTCACGATAACCCCATTAGAAAATCCAAGAAATTCTTAAAGTAGACATTAAAAAAAAATACCCGTGTCTCGTCGTTTTTCACCAGCATGTCAGATTTTTTTTTAATCGATTTTTGAAGTTTTTTAACCCACTGTACATGATAAAAGCAGAAGTAACACACTCTTGTGCTAAATCGATTAATTTAACTATATGATCCTTACATCTGAGGTATATCATGTGTTCAGTAAACTTATGCAGGATATTGCAAGGAATATTTTTGTAGAAAATTGTAACCCTCTGAAATCGATTCAACTTTTTATATGTAGAATTTATTCATTTCAAGCCTAACATAATGACCAGATTTAGTTTGTAAATTATATATGCCTCGATAAAACAAATTGAAAGTTAACGCACATATTGAATTTCAGGCATAAGATTGGGTATGGTTACGGTGGCCAACCGTACTGTATTATACAGAAGTGTTTTAGGACTCTGTTCCGTAATATTCATATTTTAATACAAAACATGGAAATGTTCTGTATTTTAGATGTTATGTATTTGTCCTGTATTTCAATATATAATCAAAATTGTGGCAAACAACTAAAGTGTCAAGGACTTATTACGTAGAAGAGAAATCGGTTGAAATTTGAGCGAAATATGTATTTTAAAGTATTATATATTTTTGTTGACACCATAATTAACTTTGCAAGGTAAAAGTTTCAGTAGGGTTAAATATTAAATTAAATTTCTGTATTTAACTTAATAAATGGTATGCTCCCTCTTATCTATTGATTTGTGTATTAGTATTTTACTTTTTAAAAATATTTTAAAAACTGCACCATTAATATCATATTTTTTACCTTATAGAAAATGTCAAGTCGACGATTGGCCGAAGCACAAAATCAACTGCATCAAGGTCTAAATACAGCTACTAAAGCAGCACTTTCAATAAACTTTGTACACCAGTTTTTCCTTTAAAAATAAATCACATTTACTGAGTTTTGCTTGAAAGCAAACATTAATACAATCTTTCATTGTTTTAAAATATTTTTTTTATTACAAAAAAAGAACGTGTACTCGCAGCTTCATTAGAATGTTGTTGTTTTCATGTCACTTGTCACTTTTTTTTGGTTTTTAATTAAAAAAAAAACACCCCATTTGACACACTTTTTAACTATTATTTCGGAGATGCTCCTTGACAACATCCAAAGCTTGGGTTTCCTCACCAAAATCCTTGATAACTACAACAGAGCAACCGCATACCTTGCGTGGTTTACCCTCTTTGTCGATTTTGCACAAACCAGACCATTCGCCCAATTTCTTGTGTGAATCAACACGGATCAATGGAATTTGATGTTCATGGCAGAGAGCTGTCACAAGCTTTTTGTAGAGTGGTTCATCAAAAGATTCAGCCAAAATGCACAAAACAGCTTGACGTCTATACAAATAAAATGGGAAAATTTCCAAAATTAGTATTTATTATGTTTAATATCAAAAATTAAACTCACTTGTCAAGAGCCTTGCAAGCCTGATGAATACCATGGACAAGTCCATCAGCTATCAGCGATTTCTTCAGCACTTCTTGTAGCGCAGTGTTGATATCCATAGCATCACCGCTAACTGGAGCCGCGGAGGGTACATCTCTGTAAACATTCAAATAAAAAAGCAAATTTAATATAATTTCATATTAACTTAGCTGCGGAACTCGATCAAATAAAAAAATTTATGCAGTTTTAATACAGAAAGCCCCGAGACAATTACATTACGGCTCAGACTAGATGTCAATTTATTTTAAATGCATTTCTTGTACACTTACACGTCAACGTCTGCCATATTTTAATAAATGAGTCGTCCGTGCACTACAATTAAAAAAGAAAATTTCATTTAACATCTTGATGTTTTCAGTAAATTGCAATAAGATAATATTAAATTTATCAAAAATTCATCACTTTCGTACCTATTTGACAACCGGAAAGAAAGAAAAGAGCAGTGCAGCCAACGTAAAATACAAAATTTTTGACGTTTGCCAAACTGCAGAACGCGTTCGGTTATCAGAGCTATTCAATTTTGTTAATACAATTGTATAGTGTTACACGACCCTAGTTAGCGAATCTAACGCGGCCCGCCACGGCTAGCTTGCGGTTTCCAGGGAGGGTTTTTAACCCGCCGCGTTAGACCGAGGGATGAACAATATAAAAAAAAACTACAAAAAACTTCAACCATAAAAATATCAAAACTCGACTATCAAAACCAAAATCACCAAAAAACTAACGTCACCACATAAGCCAGGAATTAGCTGTTAGCTTCCTGCGAGCCCACCCATCCAGTGCCGCCATGTCCATATTTTGGCTGACACCCACAGAAGATTTCCAAACTTTTCCTACGAATTATTCCGAACTATTCCATCCAACCCCGGTCATGATTTTATCCCCCCCCATACATAAGAACTTTAGCACCTCATATTTCTTTTTTTCAAAAATTCAGTACATTTTATTTTGAATCTTAAAACTACTACAAATCAGAAGACTTTCCCTTTAATGTTTTTATGTACCATCAACATTTGATAGTCAGGAAAACCCAAAATAAATTTACCCTCTAAACCACGAAATTTAAATTATATGCCAAAGCAAAATATTAAAAATGTTTAAATAAATATGTAATATAAATCAAAATATAGAAATTTAAAAAAATATAATATATAAATTAAAGAAATAAAATATAAATAAATTGAAATATAAATCAAAACTAATTTCCCTACCCGACAAAACGATTTCACGAAAAAGGAAAACCCTACGCGATATTAAATTTTCAAAAAAAACCCGAATAATAATTTGCATTAATTCCTATTTTGTTACGGTACACCCTAAAAAGAGCTCTTCTTATTGCTACCGACCATTTGCTTTTGCAAAATGTTTGTATAAAAACGACCGAAAAATACCGTAAATGTTCGCGGGTTTTTTCTCCTTCTTACAAAATTAAAAAAAATAAAAACGCGCAAAAATAAATGAAAATTATAAAAATATAAAAAAAACTTAATTTATAACTTAACACTAACGAGGGGCATTAACGCCAATTTCCGGCGACAAAATTTGGGTTGATTGAGCTTTTCCAAAACTGAGGTACTTTAAACTTTAGTACAAAAACAAAAAGCTTCAAATAAGGGTCGGCACACACTTTCCTCTTGGTAAAATATTTTAAGCATCAAAAACCCGGATTCAATAAATTTAATTCTCCTTTCCAAAAATTTGCAAGATTATGCCAAAAATTTCACGAAATATTTATAAAAAAACGAAATAAATGATAGTGGCCCACTTAGCTTTTGTGAGTTCCTTTTAGCTTCCTTTAAATTTTGCGGCAGGATTTACAGGACTTCTTTTTAAAATTTTCGGCTGGACTTCTCCTTAAATTTCCTTTGCCAGGACCTCTGTTATTCATAGGTGGCTGCCACTCTACATTCGCAAACAAAAAAACACAAAACAAAATAAAACACTCATATGCACACTCATATTTGTTCAAATTTTTTAAAATTTCTCCACTGTTAAACTTACATCATTTAATTTCACGTAAAATTGCAAAAAACTCTTTAAGTCCTGGACTCTTCTGTTGCCACACATTCGCCCTCTTTCCAGAATATTCTATCAAACACAAAATTACTTTAGCACTGACCGTATTTCACACACAAATAAAAAAAAATTAAGGAAGCAAAACTCTTACCTATTCGAAACTATCGCTATCGCTACTTGCGCTTAAGTCCTTCGTCCTTGGATATCCTTTTCAAAACTTCTGGAAACTCCCACTGATAATTTTTAAAACGCGAACTCACTTTTTAAAAAAAACAAACTCTATTTTTTTACTTCGTCATTTTTTTTAACTTTTAAAAAAAACTATTTAAAACACCAGACGTTTAATTTCTGCACGTCTTTTCACTGCGATAGTTAGAACACTTTTGAAAATTTTTGCAAAAATAGCTAAACGGTCAGCCCCAAAAATCTGCACTTAGCACCAGAAAACCCATTTGAACAAACATATAGTGTACATACAGTGTAATATTAACCTAACACATTCATACCATACATATAACCACATACAAAAGATCTTCTCCCACTAACACTACAAAATCCCTTTCATCCAATTCTACCTATGACCCTTCCACACAACCTTTGCACCCGACAACATTCAGTGGCAACATTCACTCTTCGCAACCTTTGTAAACCCAACGGCAATCGTTGGATGCATTTCCCTACAAAACATGAAAGCTTCAAAAGCTCCGCAACTTTAGTACTAAAACGTACTAAAAAGAGTAAAAGCTCTTTTTAGCCTTAAAATTCGCCTCTGGCAACAACCCTTTGACATTTGCCTAAACTTTCATTTCCTTTAGAACGCGTGATTTTTGCTGAAGCATCTTTTTTTATAAGAATCAAATTCGCGTTATAATAAAATATTTATTGAAATGAAGCTTAGTATTTCTGGCGCTTCACCCTTCACGCGATATACTTAACGACATTGACGGTATATTCATTGATTCATCGCATTCACCATCAGCTGCTGGATCCTCAGCTGATCTAGAACCAGAACCACGATATCGACGGCGGCGGAGTTTGCCCCAGCCCACTTGCGTGCACCTAAGGCTTTGACCCAAACTACTGTAAACATCACTTCTCTTCCATTGAAAGCACTTCAGCCGTTTCACTACAAAGCGGCTCTTGTGGTTTTGGCATTGCGCATACACAGCGTTTCTGCACCAATTTCATCATTCAATACACAGTGTGATGCCAAGATTAATAGATGCCCCATGAGGATCAGAACCACGACAATTGCTATGAATATTCCAGGATTTCCTTAAAACCTTCCCCATGCATTCTGGCTCAGCATTCAATGCATTTGTAACCAAAAAAAAACTGATATAGAATTCTGGCTGTTATGAATAGCAGCGTCGCTACCTTTCTGCAATGCCGAAATCCACATTGTTAACATTTCAGCAGAGTCGGCTTGGAATATGTGCGATTTTGTCGGCGACATAACCTCACAATCAAATCTACGATCTTCATCGTTAACCAGCCTTACAGTACATATGCGTAAATCTACTTCCATGACTGAGAATCTTCATTACTACGTTTTCTAACTACTAATTGGTTACCGTTTAAATCAAACCAACGACGACATGATGTATTACACCCTTTGGATTTTTTCTCAAACAGGTAACCTTAAATTTTGTTGGATGTACTATTAGTATTTGCATGGCTAAAGCTATTAACGCTCACGTATCAACTTTGCATGGATTTTTCTAATTGCGTAGTACATACGAATCCCCAGTAATGTATATGAAGAATCTACCCCATCGTATTGCATAAGTCGAAACCTTGATGATAATATATGAGGCAAGCTTGATAATCAAGTACCGTCGAAAATATCGATAAGACTTTACGTGATTTTAATAACGTTACATCGTTCATGTATTCTAGAGCAGTACGTTGGAAGCACTATGCAGTTCCTGACAAAATATTAGCAGCTTCTACGAGAATGGTGTGAAGTTTGTTCATTTCTTAAAAGCAATGTATGAATTTACCCAGCGCGTCGTGCGCATTTTTGTTATCTGAAAAGTGTTGTCGTACGTCCCACAAGGACCTTGCGAAAGTGCCTTGGTTTTTGATATACTCTTTGCCTGAATCTACAGCAACTTTGTATCGTTAATTATTTTATTACAAACGATGCTCCAAGTGCTTACTATCAGTTTCTTCCATAGCTACCCCCTGCCTAAATCTCGGTGAATCCTTTTGACATACCTCGAACTCTATTATGGATTTTATTTTGTCACATAAGTAGTAGATTATTGAATTAATTCATTTCAGTGTCGATCAAACTTCGACTGTGGCACCACTAGTATTTCCTTATATAGGGAAGCCCACATGCAACAAAACTCTCCGTCGTCCAAGACATTCCTAAGAATATCTGCAGTCGACGAAGTGTGCTGTGGCTCATCTATGCCTATAAAAATCAAACAATCCTACGCACACTAATTTTGCAAAAGAAAATTTCTTGCCTAAATCATTACAGGCGCTCAACGTAGGCTTCCGCCCACACCCTGAGATCAAGAGTCTCATCTACCAGACTGAGCTAGCCGGGCAACAACTTACTATCGTCCTTTCATTTATTTTTAAGTTCCCTTTTGTTATCTTATTTTTATTTTTCTCTTTGTTTTGTTTCAGGATCAGCGTGTAGGTGCTATGACGTTGCTGGAATCATTCGCAGTTTATATTACGGGACGTAAATTATTTCATTCGATTTTAAGACTTTTACTTTGTGAAAATTTTTTGTTGTTTTCTTTTGCAGGTACTAGTGGACATTTTCTAAATCTATATTGCACGGTGGATTTGATGGACATCACAAACATACAAGGATGGAAATCACGCAAGACACAAAAGATGTAAATATTGCACTGGTTAACTTAATAGTAGAATTTCCTTATATAATCACGATATTGCACTTGTATGTAGTTAGGCTATGACGTCACCATGCGTTGACTTAGAATTATATTGCAAATGTCCCAGTTTTTTCATGTCGATCATTGTTTTAGATCTTTCGCATGAAATATGCCAATCTTTTTGCCTGCCAGCGTCTCGAGCTCGTACATATTATTTCCGATAGGACGTACGACTCGGCACTTTGTAAATTTCTTGCAAAATTTTGCATTTACATTATTCTTAAAATCGCTTAAAACGTTGTTTTTTCTGTAAATTTCTTGTCCAGGAACAAATTGTATTTCACGGCTGCGCTTGTTATACTGCTTTGCTCCTCTTTCATATGCCTTGTGTAAATTTTGTTTTATTTTGTCCCTGATTAACTGTAACCGGTCTTGCTGATTTAAAATAAAGATTTCAGGGTCGCTCAATGAATTTAGTTTTCTCGCCAGCTGATAATCGGTGCCATTCGTAAACATCTCCTGTCCAAACAGAGCAAAAAACGGGGTAACCCCTGTAGCTGAATGTATTGAGCTCCTCAGTGCACATTCTATCTCGGACAGATAGAGGTCCCAATCCCGATGGTCATCTTTCATGTATGAACGAATCGCAGCTAAAATAGACTGGTTCACGCGTTCTGCAGCATTGGCTTGCGGTGCGTAATATGCTGTCTTTAAATGTTTTATCTTATACAAATCAACCATTTTACAAAATTCTTTGGACACGAATTGCTTGCCATTGTCCGAGTGAATTATCTCTGGGACACCAAACTTGTGAAATACCTCTCTCGTCAAAAATTCTATCACCTTTGCTGCCGTAGCCTCTCTCATCGCCTTCAACAGTGTAAATTTAGTGAAGTGGTCAACCACTATGAAAATATACGCGTTGCCGCCTTTGGACCTAGGGTATTTGCCGAGGAAATCAATGTATATTTTCTGAAAAGGGCGCTCCGTTTTTACTTCTTGTCCCATAGTGGGCCTCAATTCATAATTCGTTGATTTTGATTCCTTGCATACGCTACAACACTTCACAAAATTTCTAACCTGTATGGTCATTTTAGGCCAGTAATACCACTGCCTTAATCTATGCAATGTTTTTGCAACTCCTCCATGTGCTGCAGTTTCTGGATCATGTGCTTTTCCAATTAAAGTTGACGTTAACGATTCAGGTACCCACAGTTTCCATCGTAGCTCATTTTCTTCCTGCTCACAGCGTGTACGTTTAAATAAGCAACCATTTTCTATTCGCAGATCCGGCAACCTCTCCTGATTTTCTTCTACCGTCTTCAGCAAGTTTAAATACTCTGGGGACTCGAACTCGGTGGTTTCCATGTCTAACCACGGATTTTCATCTGCTTCGATCTCTTCAACAAACCTTGACAATGTATCTGCCACTACATTCTCCGATCCCTTTCGATGCTCGATTTGAAAATCGAAACTCTGCAACTGCAAGGACCACCGAGCGAGTCTACCCGACAAATCTTTCAAAGACATAAGCCACTTTAAGCTTGCGTGATCTGTTATCACGGTGAAAGGCATCATCTCGATGTAGGGCCTGAATCTTTTGATGGCCAAGACCGCAGCAAGACACTCTTTCTCCGTCACGCTATAATTTCTCTGGCAGCTATTTAGTTTTTGAGAATAGTAGGCAATGGGGTTTTCATTACCGTCAGTGTCTTTTTGGAAAAGTACTGCCCCAACTCCGGTCTCCGATGCATCGCACTGGACAAAAAATCTTTTTGTGAAATCGGGATGTTTTAATACGGGTGCAGTTGTCAAAGCCTGTTTTAATCTGTTGAATGCACGAATTGCTTCTGGAGTCATAGAAAATTTGGTATTTTTCTTTAGGGTGTCACTTAAAGGTGCTGATACTGCTGCAAAGTTGTTGATGAAGCGGCGGTACCAACCAGCTGTACCAAGAAAACTTCTCACCTCACGCGTTGTTTTTGGAACCGAAATACGCTGTATTGCTGAAATTTTCTCAGGGTCTGTTTTCAACATACCTCCACCTACTACGAATCCTAAATACCGCAATTCTTTGAAACAAAATTTTGATTTTTTCATCCCTATTGTGAGATTTGCTTTTTTCAAACATTCGGCTACTTCTTTTAAAACTTGAATATGGGTTTCGAAATTTGGTGCAATAATTAATAGGTCGTCTAAATATGTGTATACGTTTGATTTGAGGTGCTGGGGAATTACCTTATCCATAAGCCTGCAAAGTCTCTGTGCAGCATTGCAAAGCCCGAAAGGCATTACTGCAAATTGGTAGAGTGGTCTACCAGGCACTGTGAACGCAGTATAGGACTTGCTCTTCTCTTCAAGTGGTATTTGCCAGAACGCAAATTTTAAATCTACACTACTTATGTAGTATGTGAAGTCTATTCGACTTAATATCCCTTCTATATTCTGAAGGGGATAAGCATCCTTCACAGTACGCTCATTTAGTTTACGAGCGTCGAGGCAAAAACGATTTTTTCCTGGCTTTCGTACAATCGTGGTTCGGTTACTCCAAGGACTCTCACTTTGCTCGATCACTCCAAGTTCTAGCATCTGGTCTACTTCAGCATACACTAAGTCCTGAACTGCTGGAGACATGGGGTAATGCCGGTCCTTGACTGGTGTTGAGCCCTCTACTAACTGTATGCAATGTGTTTCTAATTGCGTTTTGCCAAGACCATGAGTTTCGTATGTTAAAAATTGCTTCTTCACCTCTTCCAATTGCTGTTGTTCTTCTAAACTTAATTCGTGCTTTTCTGGTTCTATTTCTGTATCTCCTGCACCTACAAAATGATTTACTATTTTCTCCATATCAATCTCATCCACACCTATTATATCCGTAGCTAATCCAAATTCTCGCCAAAAGTCAATGCCAAAGTATGCGTTTTGTTCCAAATTCGGACATAAATAAAAAGTTATGATTTTTGTTTTTTCACGGTATAAAACTGGTAGATTTATTTTACCGATGACGTGATGTTTTTGACCTCCTGCTGTTTTCACTGTTGACAAGTATCTTTCAACTTTTAATTCCAAATTTTCTATTAACTCTCTGCAGCCGCGTCCAAGTATAGAGACAGATGCCCCAGTATCTAATAGACCTTTTATTTTGATGGCTCCAATTTCCACCTCTGCATAGGCGCGTGGATCAATTTCATAAACTTTACTTACTGCTTCAGCTACTAGATGTCGTATTCGTTTCCGCTTCGCAAAATTATCACGAGCCTTCTTTACTTTTTTAGTTATTTCACGCATACCGTTGAGTTTATTTTCGTTAAAAATACGTTCCCTTGTTTTATAATATAATTCCATCCGTTCTTCGAGAGATTTTGCTGCATCTTGCTTTTTACATGTATTATTATTTTTGTTCACATTATAAATTGATTTTAAAATTTGTATTTTATTTTCTTTTGCAGTGTGACTATTTTCAATATCAGCATCAACATCTGCCTTATTGTCGAGCACTTCATCTTCTATTTTTCCTCCACGGGAATCGGTTGAGAGCGTGACTCTCCCGCTGAGTTCACGATCCGCTTGGAGTTTCCCACAGCGCATTTAGGGCATTTTGGTGTAACGACGTCAGGGGCACCACATTTGTAGCAAAAAATCGTTCTTTGCTCCACTGGACAATCCATATATACATGGCCCTCACACTGACAGTTCCAGCAAACTCAAATGCGTTTTGCCTGCTGCTGCTGCTGGTACTGTTGTTGTTGTTGGCTATGATGTGGTTGTGCTTGAGGTACACGTTTTTGTGGCTGCTGATTTTGATGGTTCACCATTCGTTTGGACGTTTGTATCTCATCTATCTGCAAGCTATCACTATAATCATCTTCTTCCATTTGTAAATTTAATTCATTTAAATGGTGACCCGCGGGCTGACGATGGAATCTGTGTGCAGATGAATTTGAAGTTCGTGTGTCACCGCGGGACAAAAACTGCTCTGCATTGATGCATTCATCGCGGAGGTGGTCCACAGTATACACCATTATTGGATACACGATATCCCTCAAACGACCGCGCAGATTTTGCTTGATGATTTTTATTATCTCGTAATCTGGCACAGGACTTCGCAGCTTAGCCCGCATTTTATACATTACATGGAAATATGAGTCCACGCTTTCTCCAGGCTGCTGCTTCCTTTCATAAAGTTCACTCATGACCTCGAAATCGGTGCGACTGTGTTGATACTGTTTCTGCAAAGCCTCTTTCAAAGTGGGCCAATCGTTGACTTGATGAGTTTGGATATGTAGCCAATACCAATCTGCAGCATTTCCTTCCAGTAGCAAATGAAACTCGCGCATCACTTCACTCCAGTCGCATCCCTAATGCTTCACAAGATGTTCTAAGCGCCAGATGAAATCTTCAACAGAAAGTTTTTCAGTACGACCATTGAACGTCAGACCCCATCTGTCAACTTTTATGCCTATGTTGTTGCGTCGATTCGCCTGTGATCTCTGAGGTGCATAGTGTGCTGGTGGAGGTTGCTGATATCCGGTTTGATTTGGTGGTAAAACAGGAGCTAGCATTGCTGCTGGATGTTGCTGGTATCCGGTTTGATAATTTGATAAGACAGGAGCTGGCATTGCTACTGGTGGAGGTAGCTGGTACTTAAATTGCGTTTCTGTTGCGCCGGCCATTTTTGGTTGTTTATACTGGTTACTGTGCATATTTTGCTGTGGCTGCTGACTATATTGCTGTTGATGTTCGGCATTTACCTGCCATGGAACTCCTGTATTTGTATCTCGGTGATTTGTATTGCTTGCATGTACTGGTTTATTTAGATTATTAATTTCATTATTTTTCCTAGGATTTTCATGTGACATCATTAGCAAGTCGGAGTCCGGACTTCGCCCACTGCATAGACTACTGGCTCCTGATCTCATATGTACTCCCTGAATGGATGACTTTCGCGCCTCTGGATTTACGTTTTGAGTAAGATTTAACCTTTTTAACATATCCTCTAACGTAGCCTGCATAGAATCTTTGATTTTGGTTTCAAATGAACTCTCTAATTTTTGCCTAAACTCCTCATTTGACCTATCAACGATCTCAATGATTTGTTTTCTTTGCCTTTCGGCTTCCATATTTACTGGAGGGGGTAAGGTGTAGTCGGGAGGAAATGTTGCCGCTTGTAACCCTGTTAGTATTTGCGGGTGTTTACTCTTGGTTCCCGTATTTTTTTCCGACCCGACCTGAACTCCCGTATTTCCTACTGCCCCAGCCTGGGCTCCCGACTCGACCCTTTGATTTATCGTTTCTGACATATCAAAGAAGTTCGGTTCTTTTTCTGCCGCAGCCTCTAGTGTACCTGATTCTGACATGTTTTTATTAACTGGACTTCTTATCATTTCCGGTATTTCGTCGTCGCTTTCCGGATAGTAAAAAGGTGTTTTTCTAACTTGTTTTCGCTTGGTTTTCATACGGGTTTCATATACCTATTTTTATCTGAACTTTTTATCGTCGGATTCTCAATCCAATTTACTTTGAATTCTTAACTTTTCGATTCAATATAAATATATATGGGGGGGTTTGTTTCATGACCTTTATTGGGTTTCGGAATATTTTTAATTACGTATTTCTTCTTAATCCTCGCACTCGTTTTGAGTCACTTATGTGGTGAAAAATAAAATTAAAAAAAAAAAACGGAATGATTAGTTTGCACCATGCGGTGTTCATCTTTCGTGCAACTTAAATATCGGTGAACTCGATTTTAAGGCCACGAAAAATTCTCGGCAACTCGAAAAATTTATAAACGCATAACTTTTGCTTTATTGCCTTTTCATCTGCACTGTGCAAAGTTTCATTCTTTGGTTTGGAGTTCGCTTCGCTTTGCTCAGCACCCTTGCAACTAATCTTTGGACTTAGCTCCCATGTTTAGGCCAAGGCTGCTTTACTCAGACGACCAACTCACTATTGCTTCGACTTAGCGCATGCCAGGCCTGATGCAGCTAGTAATTTGATAATATTATCTTTACTAGGTCACCAGGTCCGAAATGTCCCAAGAAGTTGCAATTACCCTAACCTTAACTTTTGATGCTTTCGGGCTCTTTACCCAAACTATGCAATTGGCCCTAGATTAGTATCTGAACCAAGTCACTGCTTTTGTAACGCCCGAAGATCTGCACGATTGACGTGTCGTCGAAACTCCCTTAATACCTTGCAATTAGTCCTTTGGCTTTTTGCCAGGCTAAGCCACTGTAATATTGGAATCTCCACCAGACGCAATCTGAGCCTATTCCTTCCTTTCAATTTTACAGTTAACTTTCTTTTTTCGTTGTTGGGATATTAGCTGTAATTATCCCTATCCTTACTAATTTCATATTGGACGCCATCTTGAAGCGAGCCTATGCTAAAATTCTTTTATTTCGGACGCCATTTTGAGGCGACTTTATACTCCATTTTTTTTTTTTTTGTTTGAGCGCCAACTCGCGGCGTCGCTATATTGAAATTTCTTTTTGTTTGGGCGCCATATTGTGGCGTCCTTCTGAAATCATTTTCTTTTGTTTGGGCGCCATATTGTTACACGACCCTAGTTAGCGAATCTAACGCGGCCCGCCACGGCTAGCTTGCGGTTTCCAGGGAGGGTTTTTAACCCGCCGCGTTAGACCGAGGGATGAACAATATAAAAAAAAACTACAAAAAACTTCAACCATAAAAATATCAAAACTCGACTATCAAAACCAAAATCACCAAAAAACTAACGTCACCACATAAGCCAGGAATTAGCTGTTAGCTTCCTGCGAGCCCACCCATCCAGTGCCGCCATGTCCATATTTTGGCTGACACCCACAGAAGATTTCCAAACTTTTCCTACGAATTATTCCGAACTATTCCATCCAACCCCGGTCATGATTTTATCCCCCCCCATACATAAGAACTTTAGCACCTCATATTTCTTTTTTTCAAAAATTCAGTACATTTTATTTTGAATCTTAAAACTACTACAAATCAGAAGACTTTCCCTTTAATGTTTTTATGTACCATCAACATTTGATAGTCAGGAAAACCCAAAATAAATTTACCCTCTAAACCACGAAATTTAAATTATATGCCAAAGCAAAATATTAAAAATGTTTAAATAAATATGTAATATAAATCAAAATATAGAAATTTAAAAAAATATAATATATAAATTAAAGAAATAAAATATAAATAAATTGAAATATAAATCAAAACTAATTTCCCTACCCGACAAAACGATTTCACGAAAAAGGAAAACCCTACGCGATATTAAATTTTCAAAAAAAACCCGAATAATAATTTGCATTAATTCCTATTTTGTTACGGTACACCCTAAAAAGAGCTCTTCTTATTGCTACCGACCATTTGCTTTTGCAAAATGTTTGTATAAAAACGACCGAAAAATACCGTAAATGTTCGCGGGTTTTTTCTCCTTCTTACAAAATTAAAAAAAATAAAAACGCGCAAAAATAAATGAAAATTATAAAAATATAAAAAAAACTTAATTTATAACTTAACACTAACGAGGGGCATTAACGCCAATTTCCGGCGACAAAATTTGGGTTGATTGAGCTTTTCCAAAACTGAGGTACTTTAAACTTTAGTACAAAAACAAAAAGCTTCAAATAAGGGTCGGCACACACTTTCCTCTTGGTAAAATATTTTAAGCATCAAAAACCCGGATTCAATAAATTTAATTCTCCTTTCCAAAAATTTGCAAGATTATGCCAAAAATTTCACGAAATATTTATAAAAAAACGAAATAAATGATAGTGGCCCACTTAGCTTTTGTGAGTTCCTTTTAGCTTCCTTTAAATTTTGCGGCAGGATTTACAGGACTTCTTTTTAAAATTTTCGGCTGGACTTCTCCTTAAATTTCCTTTGCCAGGACCTCTGTTATTCATAGGTGGCTGCCACTCTACATTCGCAAACAAAAAAACACAAAACAAAATAAAACACTCATATGCACACTCATATTTGTTCAAATTTTTTAAAATTTCTCCACTGTTAAACTTACATCATTTAATTTCACGTAAAATTGCAAAAAACTCTTTAAGTCCTGGACTCTTCTGTTGCCACACATTCGCCCTCTTTCCAGAATATTCTATCAAACACAAAATTACTTTAGCACTGACCGTATTTCACACACAAATAAAAAAAAATTAAGGAAGCAAAACTCTTACCTATTCGAAACTATCGCTATCGCTACTTGCGCTTAAGTCCTTCGTCCTTGGATATCCTTTTCAAAACTTCTGGAAACTCCCACTGATAATTTTTAAAACGCGAACTCACTTTTTAAAAAAAACAAACTCTATTTTTTTACTTCGTCATTTTTTTTAACTTTTAAAAAAAACTATTTAAAACACCAGACGTTTAATTTCTGCACGTCTTTTCACTGCGATAGTTAGAACACTTTTGAAAATTTTTGCAAAAATAGCTAAACGGTCAGCCCCAAAAATCTGCACTTAGCACCAGAAAACCCATTTGAACAAACATATAGTGTACATACAGTGTAATATTAACCTAACACATTCATACCATACATATAACCACATACAAAAGATCTTCTCCCACTAACACTACAAAATCCCTTTCATCCAATTCTACCTATGACCCTTCCACACAACCTTTGCACCCGACAACATTCAGTGGCAACATTCACTCTTCGCAACCTTTGTAAACCCAACGGCAATCGTTGGATGCATTTCCCTACAAAACATGAAAGCTTCAAAAGCTCCGCAACTTTAGTACTAAAACGTACTAAAAAGAGTAAAAGCTCTTTTTAGCCTTAAAATTCGCCTCTGGCAACAACCCTTTGACATTTGCCTAAACTTTCATTTCCTTTAGAACGCGTGATTTTTGCTGAAGCATCTTTTTTTATAAGAATCAAATTCGCGTTATAATAAAATATTTATTGAAATGAAGCTTAGTATTTCTGGCGCTTCACCCTTCACGCGATATACTTAACGACATTGACGGTATATTCATTGATTCATCGCATTCACCATCAGCTGCTGGATCCTCAGCTGATCTAGAACCAGAACCACGATATCGACGGCGGCGGAGTTTGCCCCAGCCCACTTGCGTGCACCTAAGGCTTTGACCCAAACTACTGTAAACATCACTTCTCTTCCATTGAAAGCACTTCAGCCGTTTCACTACAAAGCGGCTCTTGTGGTTTTGGCATTGCGCATACACAGCGTTTCTGCACCAATTTCATCATTCAATACACAGTGTGATGCCAAGATTAATAGATGCCCCATGAGGATCAGAACCACGACAATTGCTATGAATATTCCAGGATTTCCTTAAAACCTTCCCCATGCATTCTGGCTCAGCATTCAATGCATTTGTAACCAAAAAAAAACTGATATAGAATTCTGGCTGTTATGAATAGCAGCGTCGCTACCTTTCTGCAATGCCGAAATCCACATTGTTAACATTTCAGCAGAGTCGGCTTGGAATATGTGCGATTTTGTCGGCGACATAACCTCACAATCAAATCTACGATCTTCATCGTTAACCAGCCTTACAGTACATATGCGTAAATCTACTTCCATGACTGAGAATCTTCATTACTACGTTTTCTAACTACTAATTGGTTACCGTTTAAATCAAACCAACGACGACATGATGTATTACACCCTTTGGATTTTTTCTCAAACAGGTAACCTTAAATTTTGTTGGATGTACTATTAGTATTTGCATGGCTAAAGCTATTAACGCTCACGTATCAACTTTGCATGGATTTTTCTAATTGCGTAGTACATACGAATCCCCAGTAATGTATATGAAGAATCTACCCCATCGTATTGCATAAGTCGAAACCTTGATGATAATATATGAGGCAAGCTTGATAATCAAGTACCGTCGAAAATATCGATAAGACTTTACGTGATTTTAATAACGTTACATCGTTCATGTATTCTAGAGCAGTACGTTGGAAGCACTATGCAGTTCCTGACAAAATATTAGCAGCTTCTACGAGAATGGTGTGAAGTTTGTTCATTTCTTAAAAGCAATGTATGAATTTACCCAGCGCGTCGTGCGCATTTTTGTTATCTGAAAAGTGTTGTCGTACGTCCCACAAGGACCTTGCGAAAGTGCCTTGGTTTTTGATATACTCTTTGCCTGAATCTACAGCAACTTTGTATCGTTAATTATTTTATTACAAACGATGCTCCAAGTGCTTACTATCAGTTTCTTCCATAGCTACCCCCTGCCTAAATCTCGGTGAATCCTTTTGACATACCTCGAACTCTATTATGGATTTTATTTTGTCACATAAGTAGTAGATTATTGAATTAATTCATTTCAGTGTCGATCAAACTTCGACTGTGGCACCACTAGTATTTCCTTATATAGGGAAGCCCACATGCAACAATAGTGGCCTACAACTGATAAATAAATCATAAATAAATCATAAATAAATAAGAGCTGGTTCACACGACTGACAAAACTACATATGATACGCGAGTGATTCTCGTAGCAGACTCAGAAACGATCGCAACCCGACTAAAAATCGTCTAAGAGCTGGTTCACACGACAGAAAAAATAGTCGGGAAACTGAATTAGGTTTGTTGACAAATTTTGTGTGGACTTTTAGTTTTCTCTTATGGTACGGAAATTGTGCAAAAATAATTTTTTTTTTTCATACACGGGGATGTAGGGTTTTAGAGATAAGAAACAATACTTTATCAAAACGGGTTGCTAGTCACTTTATTTTTTGGAGATATATAGGGCTATTTTGGCTAAGACAGCAGAAAGTCTTTCGGAATACTTGTCAGAATTACTTTCTAAGATTTTTTAAGACTCCCGAAGACATTCGGTATTCTGGCGCAGAAATCTTTTAGAAAAAGTTCATAAATTCACCACACAAAAGCTTTCGTGGTGAACTTGTCAAATTGTGCAAAATAATATGGTTGAATTGCTCTGGTTGCAGCGATAACAAATTCTTAAACTACGAAAATGTCAAAATTCTTTGTTTTGATTCTAGACTTTTGACAGATAGCAAGGGAAGATGCCGGGTTCCATTTTTTTATTTTGACGTGCATAATAAGTTCTTCTTTCGCGCCGCCATATAATATTGTGCAGAAATTGTTGCTACATGTTTTTACACAAACTTTTCTTTTCTTTTGTAACCATTAGAACAAATATTAAACCAAAATAGTTATAATTTTGTTTTTCCCTTTATCATTATCAATCACACAAACAAAAATTTAACAACTGCCAAATCTTAAGCAACAATTTTACTTTAAAAACTGTTGTTGTTTTTTTTATATTTTTTTGCCCAAATAGGGCTCTTAAAATTAATTACAACAACAACAACAGAAAGTTCTGGTCAAATCTACTTTCGGAGATATAGCCATCGGAAGATCGGGATATAGCTTTTATGAAAACCGGTAAAAGTTCAGAATCCCTTAATGGATTTTAATAATATTGGTGTCATATGAAAGGTATTTTAACTGGCGAATTTTGAAAAATTTTTACCATTTTTTTTGTTTTTAATGCACTATTTTTCCAAAAATGTGTTATTAACAAAAACGGCATATGAAAGATCATTCAATAAGCTACAATACTGAACACAAAATTTTCTAAATCTGGCTCGTAGTTTTCGAGATATTACGACTTTTCTGATGTTTGGGCCGATTTTTTTTTTCCACAGTAATTTGGCATAAGAGTAGGTGGGGGTAAGTGGGTGGCTTCGGCCGCAGCTCAGGATTTAAAACTCCCAAAAATACAATACCGGCTTCACGGCGGTCTTCGGCCGCGGATCAGTCGATAATATATCTATCCATCACCTAGTTTGCTAGCAAAATTCCAAATTTCCGTTGTTGTTGTTTTCATGAAAATTTGTTGCATGTTTGGTTATGGTAGCAATTTGAAAGTGCAGGATTAGAAGTAGAATACCTTTAAGCTTTCACGATTTACCAGAATGGGGTGCTCACGTTCTAAGTTACTTACATTTGCCCACGAATATTTGCCTACGACGACACAAAATTGTTTTTTTTTTGTCTTTCGAACAAGCCACACAACCTAGTACAATAATCTTTTGACCGCATTTAACTTTGAAATAAACTAAAACTCGTTCAAGCCAAAGTGTCAACCAAGGATGGCGTTCTCTTGTGTTAATTTGTAAACACCTTGCAATTCCATTAGGAAAATTAATGAAAGCAAAATGGCTTGCAAGTGTATAGAAAATATATCTGCATTTTTAGAACATGCTAAAAACTTTTGTGTGCCAACACAGGAAACTTTCCAAAGTGGTGATCTCAGGGAATGGCAAAACTTGAGCTCTGGTGTTATTTGCTTACAATCCGTGGGTAGAAAGGGTCGGAACTTTGAAAACCATCGGTTGGTCCAAAAGAGACTGATATATATGTTCGCTTCTCTGATGAATAAATGCACGCGGGTCAAAGAGTTATTTCGCTGCATTATGGGTCAAACGGAGGTGCAACCCAACCTGGTATTAACTGTGATAACACCAGACATATGTAAACGGGACCAAAACCAACATAATTCGTATGTTCAGCTGTGGGGAAGCAGGAGTAAAGCTATTACGTTAGCAAAAACCTGCGAGGCGACAATAGAAATGAGTGAATGTCGCTCACCGAAAGATTGGTAATTGCTGGAACTACAAAATACACGTACAGGAAAATCATATTACCTTGTTATATGCAGATGTCCCGATAAATTCAAAATAAAGCGTCCAATGGCATGATGTGCGCCAAACCTGGTTACTCGGTGCGTCAAATAAACACCAAAGCGCTACCAACTGCAAAGGTCATTCGATCGTCCAAGCTCGCAAAATCCTGCTTTTTGGCAGCAATCAGATCACAAATTAGGATGCGTGTGGGGCGAGTAATGATACCAGTTTCCAATCGTGATTTATTAGCTTAACGTTTAGGCGTTTAGGTGAAATAAAAGAAAAAAAACAATTCATCTGCAAATTGTCACTTGTAATGTACGGCCATCATTGTTTTATTAAACGTCAGATGCCATATGAAGAGAGGGATATTTTGAGTACGGTATTACCAGGTCAGAGAAAAAAGTAGGAATTTTGTATTAGTATTGGGTTTGGAACTAGGAAAACGATATGCGTGTTACCAATTTTGGCAATGTTAAGCGATGATAAGAGTTTTCCGATGAGTTAAGCAATTTGGTAGTTCGGGAAAATTAAGAGAAAGCGTTTCGAGTGTAGTCGATTTTTAATGTTGGGGTGTGGGTGTAAGTCATATGTAGGAGCTATGTAATGTACTAAGCGGTTCTTTTTGTTGCTGCTGAGCTTCTAGAAATTTTGAGTTGACGACAGACTTGTTTCGCGGTAAAATTTTTAAAAGTAAAACCACCGCCGGATGGAAAAGTCGTGTTGCTGCGCAAGTTTATTTAAAAATTTAAATTTTGTTTTTGGAAATTTTAAAGTGTTTGTAAAGTACAGTTGATTCAGCCCGCGGCAAAATTTTATTAAATTTATTTAAAAAAATAATTAGCAGCAATTTAATTTCGGGTCGACAGTGATTAAAACTAGAGGAAAAAAGAAGAAGGTAAAATTTTTTAGAAATTTTAGATTTTTTAGTGGAAAGTGAGTGATAGATTTCATACTTGGTTTAGGAATTCCTGTGGTGTACTTTGTACGAAGAAATCGGCAGCATCAGCAGCAGCAGCAAAGATAGCCCTTTACAGTAAACGACAGAAGAACAAAATAAACGTAAGTCAGATGCCTGACGATAGCCAGAAGATTACGAATTTTAATTTTGTGTTTCCCGGATAGTGTGGTTGGCGTATGAGGACAAGGAACCGGCGGTGGAAAAAATTTTATAAGCAAATCCTCAACAAAAAAAGATAAGTCAGCTACAGTTTTTTTTTAGTATTCCATGTATATATTTGGCATCATTTTCTACTGGGGAATATGAAAAAACTAATCTCGTAAATTCAAGAAATTTGGTTGGGGTCTTGGGTGGAAAAAGGAATATTCCAAAATACGTGAAGTGTGAACCTATGATCGGTTACATGTAGTGAGGGAACTGCAAGAATATACGGGCTGGTATAAACACAGGGTTCCTGCGGAGTATTTATTTTTCATTTTAAGTTTAGTTTTAAGATTATTTTAATCGTATAAATTAAGGTTGCGTTTTATAGTCTCGGTTAAAATTGGAAAAAATGTCGGTATTCTATATAAAATTTTTGCGTTTGTAAAGGGAAATGGCGGATGTTCGGTAATTTTCGCGGTCGTTTAATCGTGGCCATTTTAAATTTTAAGCACGCATATCTTCATCCCAAAGAGCTCTCTAGGGTGGCGTTAAAATTAAATGTTCGAAAAGTGACCGACATTTTCTTTCAAAGTCGGTAAAAGAAAGAAAATTTATTTTAAAAAAAATCGAATAACCCATTTTTCCCTGTGTTTTTTTTTTTTTTTTTTGTTCAAAATTATATTTTGTTTTATTTCACATATTTATTGAATTTCGTTGGCGATATACCATTTACATTACATGCATGTTTAAATTATTTAATTATTTTGATGATGTTATTATTTCTTTTTGATAACCTATACTATTACATGATTTATTTCAGTGAAGTTAGATTTATTCTAGATATTTTGTCCTAAGAATTTTTTGTAATTATTTTTGAGCAATTTTTGCTGAATTACTTTTCTAGTGAAGAGTGTGTTAGGGCCTATGATATAGTTTTTTTTTGGTTTTGCATTGTTTAATACGGATGCTTCCGTTTATCAAAATTTCATTAATAAAATTAATTTTGTGAATTTTTAATAATTCAAAATGAGGCGTTAATTTAATTTGGAAGGGAGGGGGATTGCAGTGGTCGATGATGATGGTGGATAAGTGAGGTGAATTATGGTTGGTTGTGGGTGTTTGTGGGTATCATCAGGAAATTTTAAAGAGGTGATACAGGATGGGCGGGTGCGAAGGAAGGTTACCATCTTTTTCCTAGGTTTCGTGATCTTTAATTCTGTGGGTTTTTCTTTTGGGTTTTGTTTTGGGAGATCGATAGTTGGGGGTTTTTTTTTTTGGTTTGCACCGGTACATTTTAATTTTTCAAATTTCACTTCCGCCGGAAGTGAAATTTATTGTTAGCTCCCTCGACCTAACGCGGTGGGTTGAGAACCCCCTGAAAGTCCAGAGTTAGCCGTGGTGGACCCGCGTTAGGTACGATACCTATGGGGACATATAACAATATGGCGCCCAATCATAAAACAACATTAGTATAAAGGGTGAGAAACATCAATACCCTAGTAATGTGTCCGGAAGTAGACAAAATAGTGGATCGCCGACTCTTTTGCGGTGATGGCTCAACATAAAGAGATTTTAAATGTTAAATGCATCACTTGTGAAAGTGGTCGACGATAATCTAAATAGGGAAAAGGATCTTTTCGGTTTTTGCATTCAATCGGTGACTTAGTCAAATCTAGCTAAATATGACTAATAGCACAGATGTTTGTGAAGACGAAAGATGCTCTGAAAGCCAAAGTAGTCAGATAAAAATAATTCATATAAATTGAAAGTTAAGAATGGTTTTTTTTTATACCTCTCAGAATGTTCGACTTTAGTGGCTTTCGAAAGATTTCAAATTCTAAACCAAATTGCACTAAAAGTAAAACGTGATGAGAAGGAAGAAAATTAAGGATAGGAAATTTAGAAACATAGAAGGCGAGTAAATTATGCTGTGGGTCATAAGCTTCTTTGGCGATGTAACCTATAAAGATAAGGCAACAGAAAATTATAGTAGTACTATCAAGTTCAAAGAGCTTAACAATATGTGGCCAAAATAAAGTTAACGACAAAAAACCTTGCAATTTTGTTGCACAGAAATTGTTATACACGCAGTATGAATGGGGGTAAAACGTAGGAAAATTATTAGGAGAATAAGATCACGAAAGCTACTCTATAGGAGTGCGGAGAAAAAAAAAACCCAAATTAACCATAGTAACCACAGAATCATTCGACCAAAAGCAGAACCCCTTACCTTCAAGCAGAAGAAATAAAAGTAAAATTAAATAAGGCAAAAATAAAATAAAACATATGCATAGTCATTCGCGTTTTAGTCCAAGTAAATCTAGGAAGAGTCCTAAAAATACTCGATACAATTTTAGGCACAAAAGAACCCCATTTTATAACTTAGCAAACCCATTGGGTACACAAGATCAGGAAGAAAATATGTTTACAACTCCACCAAAAAAGGGTCAGGGTAAATCAGATGAAAACTCGAATGAAGAGTCCTCTGCAAATAATGCTTGTTTTATTGATTTGTCTGAAACAATAGCAAAACCAAGAGAGGCAACTGGTGAGGCAGTGAATGCAACTAGTGAGGCATTGAATGCAACAGGTGCTAATCCAAAAGGTAAGCCACCTTTAGCGCCTCAAACACTTGATGCGTTTCCGCCTAATTTGACATTACCTCCACCCATAAATTCAGGAAAACCGAATAATAAAAAAATGTTTGAATCTCGGGGGTACTCTGTCAACAGTCGCGAAAACATTGCCTTGATTGGTGAAATCGTACATAGAACAAACCAAGAGTTTAGGGAGTCAATAGAGCAATCTGTGCATGAAAAAATTTCAGAAAGTATGCAAATAATGCAATCCAGTTTAACGGAAATTTTAAAAAAATTAAGTCTAGGACCGAATGTAGGTGAGTCCGTGGAAAAACCGAGGGCGGGAGGCTCAAATGTAAGCAGTAGGCCAAGCGCTGGATCCGTGCATGCAGGTGAAGAAACTGAAAAAGACGATTTTAATCAAGATAATAGGCAAAATTCAAATGATACTCATCTAAGTCAGAAAAATGCGATCACTCCTTGGCAATCCCAGCAACAACAATATTTTCAGCAGCAAAGGCCATGCCAACTTCCTCAATTTCAATCCCAGCAAAGATCAATGGGACAATCCCAGCAACAACAATACCATCAACAGCCGATGCCAAGCCAACGTTCAACATCGCAATTTCAGCCACCAGAAATGCAATGCAATCGAGAAAGCAGCGGTTACCAAACGTCACACGCAGCCCCAGCATACCAACATCAAGCAGCGATCAATCAACATTCAATATCACAAAATATTGGTTACAACAATTTTAACCGGGTGAGAATTGATCGATGGGGATTAGTTTTCGATGGAAGAACGGATAAACTGTCAGTGGAAGACTTCATTTTCCGGTTAGAGCGTCTGCAGTATCAATATGGGTGTTCCTGGGAGCAAATTCTTTGCGAGTTTTATTTGTTGGTGGATGGAAATGCTCGTGAATGGTACTGGCTTCAAGTTCGGAAGCGTGATATCAGAGATTGGCCAACGTTAAAAGGATACCTGATGCGACAGTATCAAAGCAATCGCACGGATTTCCAAGTGATGAGCGAGTTAAGTGAAAGAAAGCAGGTGCCAGGAGAAAGTGTCGATCAATTCTTTCATGACGTTTTAAAAATACGGTCCAAATTGAGATACCCAGTTCATGATCACGATGTCGTGAATATCATAAAGCAAAACTTGAGAGGTAGTTTGGCGAACGTGGTTTATCCGATGGCAATTTACACCATAGAGGAGCTACGCACAGAGTGTATAAAAGCAGAACAGTTTCTAGCACGACGCGGAAGCTCGTTTCATCCAACTCAAAAATATGGACGGCAGCCGCGTGCTCATGGCCTTGATGAGATTCAGTTTGGAGATAATGATGACCTCCATGATGATGTGTATGAAGAAATAAAAGTCGATGAAGTGCAGGCTAATAAACGTTCAGCAGGACAAAAGCCACAGCAAACATATCAGCAATCATTTACGAGCAGGAGTAATGAGCATCAACAACATTATCAGCAACAAAAACAATACCAGCAGCAGCCAAAGCGAGTTCTGATATGCTGGAACTGTAAACAGCAAGGGCACGTGTTCATGGATTGTCCCGTGATGCAAAGATCAATTTTTTGCTACAAGTGTGGTACACCTGAGGTGGTTACTCCAAATTACAAAAACTGTGCTGCGGGAAACTCCATGAAGGACGTGATCCTGACGGGGGAATCACGATCCAACCAAATTCCCCCCGAAAACCAACAAGCTCCGACAAAGTAGTTGACGAAAATACCAATAAGCAAGAGACACCTGGGGAAAGTAAAAAAATTGAAATTTTTAGGAAAATGATAGGAATGAGGGTAAAAAGTTACACGAAATAAGACCTATTGAAGAAAGAATAAAAAATTATTACGCGGTGCGAGAAAAAATTTTTAATGAATCACAGTTTCGGGGGATGCGGGAAATTTCTAAAAAAGTAAAGAAAGCTAGGGCCAATTTTGCGAAAAGGAAACGGGTTCGGAAAGAATTAGCTGAGGCGGTGAACCTTTTGAATGATAGGGATCCAAGAGCCTATGCCGACATAAAAATCAACGATACAATAATAAAAGGACTCTTAGATACGGGGGCATCAGTATCAATCCTAGGGCGTGGATGTAGAGAACTTTCAGAGCAACTCGAAATTAAAATGGAGAGATATTTTTCGGTTGTAAAAACGGCAGGTGGTCAAAGGTGTAATATAATTGGCAAAGTAAAGATTCCAGTATCCTATCAAGGTAAAACGAAGATAATTAATTTTTACCTGTGTCCAAATTTGGGACAAAGTGCATATCTGGGTATTGATTTCTGGAGGGCATTTGAGTTGGCGACGGAAGTAATCGGCGTGGCAGAACTTGATGAAGAAAAAATTTTACACCAATTTCGGAAGGATAAACTCGATCATGAGGATGAAGAACCCGAACGTCACATGCTAGATGATGAACAACAGATTAGAGGAAATAAAAAAACAATTTATAACGTATGAGGAACACGGCTTAGGGAAAACGCATTTGGAAACGCATACCATACAATTAATAGAAGGCACCGTACCTGTCAAAGATAGACATTATCCCATATCGCCGGCCGTTCAAGAGCTCGTGTATGCGGAGGTTGACAATATGCTGAAATTAGGGGTTATGGAAGAAAGCGAAAGCCCATGGAGCAATCGCACTACGATAGTTCGGAAACCAGGGAAAAACCGGTTTTGTTTAGACGCACGGAAACTAAATGATCGTACTATAAAAGATGCGTATCCGCTGCAGAACATTGAAGGTATATTAAGTAGGATTGATTATACACACTACATAAGCAGCGTAGATCTCAAATATGCGTTTTGGCAGATCGGGTTGGAAGAAAAGAGCAAGCAGTATACGGCGTTTACAGTACCTGGGCGTCCGCTATATCAATTTGCAGTAATGCCCTTTGGACTCTGCAATGCGGCCCAACGACTTTGTCGCCTCATGGATAAAGTGGTACCACAGCGGTTGAAATCTAATGTTTTTGTGTACTTAGATGACCTTCTCATTATTGCGCCCGACTTCGATACGCATCTTCAAGTTTTAAGTGAGGTAGCTCAGTGTCTTAAAAAAGCAAATTTGATTATTGGTTTGCAAAAATCCAAGTTTTGCTTCAAGCAGCTGAAGTATTTAGGGTTCATAGTGGGAGGCGGCAGCTTAAAAACTGATCCCGATAAAGTGTCGGCAATCATGAAAATATCTATACCCAAATCACCTAGGGAAGTCAGAAGTTTTTTAGGCACCGCTGGATGGTATCGCCGATTTATAAAGAATTTTGCGACCTTATCGGCTCCATTGAGCGACACTTTAAAAAAGGGGTCTAAATTTAAAATGACACCAGAAGCCATTGATGGTTTTAATAGGCTAAAAACGGCATTAACTACAGCCCCTGTGCTAACACATGCAGATTTTTCCTCGCGGTTCTGGGTACAGTGCGATGCGTCAGAAATTGGCGTAGGTGCGGTGCTGTACCAGAAGGACCGCGAAGACAACGAAAGGCCAATAGCGTACTTCTCTCAGAAACTTAACAGCTGTCAACGCAATTACAGCGTTACAGAAAAAGAGTGCTTGGCAGCTGTCTTAGCGGTAAAGAGATTTCGCCCTTATATCGAGATGATGCCATTCACTGTGGTGACAGACCACGCGAGCTTGAAGTGGCTCATGTCCTTAAAAAACCTATCAGGTCGTCTTGCTAGGTGGTCCCTCCAACTTCAGGCGTATGATTTTGAGATAGAGCATAGGAAGGGGTCAGAAAATGTAGTGGCGGACACCTTATCGCGTTTCGTTGAGGAAATTGATGGAGATAGTGGTGGTTGGCTGGATTTTGAAACGACTGAATTTCAATCTCCAGAGTATTTGCAGTTAGTACAGACAGTGACAGAAAATAATGAGAAACTACCAGATCTTCGTGTGGACAATGGCATGGTATTTAAGCGAACTCAATTAGGAGTAGGCCGGGATGAATTAAAATGGAAATTGTGGATTCCAGAATCTTTAAGTTCAACTTTGATTGAAAAGGCACACAGTCCTGAGATAGTGGCTCACGGCGGTGTGTCTAAAACTTTATATAGATTGCAACAGTTTTACTATTGGCCAAGAATGGCAATTCAAGTGCGAAATTTTATTCGAAATTGCACGATTTGCAAGGAATCAAAACACTCCAATCAAGTATTGAGACCAGCAATGGGTAAAGAGGTTGTGACGGAGCGCCCTTTTCAGAAAATATATATAGATTTTTTAGGTAAATACCCAAGATCAAAAGGGGGCAACGCATATATTTTCATTGTTGTAGACCACTTTACAAAATTTACGTTGCTTAAAGCAATGCGTGAAGCAACTGCTTTAAATGTGATAAGTTTTCTTACGCGTGAAGTATTTCACAAATTCGGGGTTCCCGAAATCATACACTCGGATAATGGTCAACAGTTTGCCAGTAAAGAGTTTGCGAAAATGATAGCCCAATATAAAGTGAAACATATGAAGACGGCTTATCACGCTCCCCAGTCAAATGCGGCAGAGCGTGTCAATCAATCTATATTGGCCGCTATTTGTAGTTTGGTTGTAAATGAGTTATAACAGCTGTAGTTGTGGGTTAATAATGATAAAATATTTATGTATATTTTTTAGAAGTTTTACATTTTTTATGATAACTTATTTTGTACATTATTTTTATCAAACTAACAAAATACAAAAATCATTTTTTGAAATTTAAAAACAAAAATAAATTGATCAACAATCATAAGTTATAGAATATAGGATAACAAGTAAGTTAAGTAAAAGTAAGCACTACATTATTCCCCCCACAAATGTTAAGTGTTGTTTCTAAAAGAGGTCAAACCGAACTCTTTTGACTGGTGTTGATGAGGTGGTTAGTTGATGTTGTGTTGTTATGTCTGTAAATGCTGGTTTAATTCTGTCAATAGCGATATTTTGTGTTGTGTTGTTTTTGCGTATAGTGAAGTATTTTGGTGTTCTTTCGATAACTTCAAATGGTCCTTCGTAAGGATTTTGTAACGAACGTCGAATCCCATCAGTTCGAACAAACACGAATTTGCAGTCTTTCATGTTCAAAGGCATGTAGAAGTTTTCTGATCTCGAATGGTGAGTAATGTTTGATCTTACGTTGTTGATGTTTTCTCTGAGTTTGGACAATACGTCAGTGGGATCGAATGTTTGTGGATTAGGTACCACGAGTTGGTGTGGTAATTTCAGCGTTTGGCCGAAAACCATTTCCGCGGGAGATGCTTTGATGTCCTCCTTGATTGTAGATCGAAGGCCTAAAAGAATTATCGGAAGTTCTAAATACCAATTTTGTTGGTTACTACTCGCTCTTATTGATGCTTTTAGTTGTCGGTGAAATCGTTCAATTATACCATTGGACTGCGGATGGTAAGCAGTGGTTGTTATTTGATGGCTACCAAGAAACTTAATGAATGTGGTGAAGGTGTTAGAAGTAAATTGGGATCCTCGATCAGAAGTAATTTCTAGAGGAACTCCAAACCGTGATACATATTCTCTAAGAAAGGTATTTGTAATTGTGTTTGTTTCCTCGGGCCAACGGGTATTTCTGTCAATAACTGTAAGCAGGTATCGATAACCATTCGATGGGGGAAGAGGGCCAACTAAATCTATATGAATGTGTTCGAAACGACCCTTTGGAATGTTTATTTTGTGTGGTACAGTTTTTGTGTGTCTATGTATTTTCGCTCGTTGACAATTAAGGCATTCTTGTGACCATTGATTAATTTGTTTATTCATATTAGGCCAGAAATAACGTTGACCGATAAGGCGTCTAGTAGCTCTTGTTCCAGGATGTGCAATGTTATGTAATTGATCGAAAATCTTTTTACGGAGTTGTTGTGGTATATATGGTCGCGTTGTGTTATCTGAATGTTCACACCAAATTTTGATGTTAAGGAACGGAATGTCAATTTGTTCGAAGTTATAGATGTGTTTATCAAGAATATCTTTTAATTCATCGTCGCTCGATTGTTCTGTAAACAATGCCTTCAGGTCCAGATCTGATGTTGCAAAGGCTTCGACGTCACATCGTGATAGTGCGTCCGCTACGGTGTTGTCTGCACCTTTGATGTGGACTATGTCGCTAGTGAATTGCGCGATATATTCCAGATGTCGTGTTTGTCGTGGACTTCTTTCGGTTTTAGACTGTAAAGCGTATGTCAGTGGTTTGTGGTCTGTTAAAACTTTAAAAACTCGTCCTTCTAACTTAGAAGTTCTAAGTAGTGTCTGAAGTGTTTTATTGTTAGGTAAATTGCCAGTAATTCCCGATCGAAAGTACTGTATTTTGTTTCAGCTGGACTAAGCTTTTTGGAAAAGAAAGCAAGTGGCTCAAGTTGTGCATTATATTCCTGTTGAAGGACTCCGCCGATGGCCGTGTTGGAAGCATCTACAGCAATAGATAGTTTTGCTTTACTGTTAAAATGATTAAGCAGTGTTTTCTTAGTAAAACTATCTTTGATTGCCTTAAATGCTTGTAGTGTAGTGTCGGTCCATTGCAAGTGTTTGTCTTTTGTCTTTGAAGAAGTGGTTACCATTTGGTATATCGAGCTTAGCATGTTTGCTAGTTTTGGAATACATTTGTGGTAATAATTCGTCATTCCAATAAATTTCTGCATCTGTTTGACTGTATTTGGTACTGGATAATCTGTGATGCATTGAATCCGTTCGGTCGATGGCTGAATACCGTCTTTTGATATATTGTAACTTAAAAAATTGATGGAGTTAACTCCGAATACGCATTTATTCGGTTTAATATTTAATCCGTATTCGTCGAGACGTTCAAAAACTTGTGTTAAATGTGTGACGAGTTCTTCTTCAGTTTCACTAGCCACGAGTATATCGTCAAGGTATACGAAAATAAAATCTAGTCCTTGCAGTACTTCGTTGATGAACCTTTGGAATGTTTGTGCTGAATTCCTTAAACCGAATGGCATTCTTAGGAATTCAAACATTCCAAAAGGTGTCGTAATCGCTGTTTTGTGAACGTCCGCGGTAGCCATGGGAATTTGGTGGTAGGCTCTAATCAAGTCAAGTTTCGAGAAAATTTGTTTATTGTGTAAGTCAATAGAAAGGTCATGAATGTGTGGTAAAGGGTAGCGGTCTGGTACTGTTATAGCGTTCAGTCGTCTGTAATCTCCGCATGGTCTCCAGTCGTTGGGTTCTCGTTTTGGGACTAAATGCAGGGGAGATGCAGTCATCGAATCCGACGGACGACAGATTCCATTTTTAACCAAAAACTCGAACTCATTCTTTGCTATCTTTGACTTGAGGAGATCTAAGCGTCTTGGTCTTGAGAATGGTAGCTGTCCTTCAGTTATGATGTGGTGTTCTGTTTTGTGTTTGACAGGTTTGTTGTAGTCGGGTTCTGTTGTTAATGATGGAAAATGTTTAAGTATTTGTGTGTATTTATTTTCTATGCAAAGTAATTTAGGGAGTGGTGTTTCAGTGAACGCTGTGATAGTGTTAACTGCTATGTTAGTTAGTGGGTCAATAAGTCGTTTGTGTTTGAGGTCGATCAAAAGTCCGTACTTAGTGAGGAAGTCCGCTCCAATGATAGGTTTTGCAATATCTGCTAAAATGAAAGTAAAAACAAAATCCCTGCGTAACTTCAAATTTACAGTAAGTAATTTCTTACCGTAAGTGGAAATAGTACTTCCGTTTGCTGCAGTTAGCTGTAAATCGGACTTGCGTTTAAAAGTTTTAAATTTGGAGGCGGGAAGAACTGAAACTTCCGCGCCACTGTCAATAAGGAAATTTAGTTTATTGTCATTGTCGAAAATAAAGAGACGACGTGTAAATGTTGTTAGATGTCCATCATCAGCCGTCGCGATGATGGAATCTTTTAGTTTGTTGGTGTGCGTTGGGTGTTTTGAACATAAGAACATGGTTGTTCACACTTTCTAGCATCGTTACCAAACTTATAGTGGTATCGACAGAGCCAATTTGGTGGGCGTTGACGGGATGAGTTCCGAGAATTAGATCGTCTTCTGTAGCGATCTCTAGAAAATGTTCTGTGTGATGAACGATATTGCTGTTGATCCTGTTTTATTGAATTTACTTCTAATGTAAGTTTATTAAAGCATTCTAAAATTTTCGAGGTAGTATCTGTGAAGTTTGAAATAACTGCCTGCAGATTAACCGATGGTAAAGCAATTGTTTGAGGCTTAGCTTTTATTGAAGAAACTTCACTTTCAGTGATAACTTCCCACAAGTTATCAGCGAGATTTAGAACTTCGGATAATTCTTTTAAATTTGATCCTGTTAAGGCTACATTTAGACTTTTAGGGAGCTTTCGAAGCCAGATTTTTCGCAAAAAATCTGGTTCGACCGATGTTCCTGCTAAAAGTTCCAAGGATCTGTAGAACTGGGATGGCTTCCGGTCGCCAATCTCAGAGTCGGATAGTATTTTATCGATCCGTTTGTTCTCGCTCAGAGAGTTACGTTCGATCAAAATTTTCTTAAGACCTTCATACAAATTTGTGGATGGTGGATTTCGAATGAAATCCAAGACGGTAACAATAACTTCTTGAGGAAGAGCAGTTATTGTATATTCGTACTTGGTCTTATCTACCGATATACCTTTGAATTGAAATTGCAATTCCGCGTGGATAAACCATGCATCGGGACAGTTTGTCCAAAATTGTGGGAGCTTAACGGACGTTGCAGATTTTTCGGACGCAAGAACATTATCGAAAGGGTTTGGAATTGTATTTTGGTCTTGATCCAATTCAATCAATTGAGTTCGATTTGCCGAATCTCCATTATCGCGATTCGGGGAACGAAACATTTTAGTATTTATAAGAATAATGTAGTGTTTAAAATTTAGTAAATGTAATTATAAGTGAATTTTTAAGTTGGAAAATAATTATTAAGTTTAAAGTTGATTTTAATTTTCTTTTTTTTTTTTGGTTTTTTTTGCACTTAAATAATATCTCTTACGATAATTTTCAGCTATATAAGCTTATGACAGTATCGGCGATTAGATATATTGATGTTTGAAGATTCTGCACGTCGAGCTGTTAACGGTTATTTCTTGAGCTATTTTTCTATCTTTAGAAATTGATTGTTGCTGCTGCAAGAATAATTGCTGGTAGCGGTCGCTGTTGATGTTCTTGGATGAAATGTAGTTTTTTTTTTTTTTTTTTTTAAAATAGGTTAAAAGTCCAGCAGGATCGCCAGTTGTAGTTTGGTTGTAAATGAGTTATAACAGCTGTAGTTGTGGGTTAATAATGATAAAATATTTATGTATATTTTTTAGAAGTTTTACATTTTTTATGATAACTTATTTTGTACATTATTTTTATCAAACTAACAAAATACAAAAATCATTTTTTGAAATTTAAAAACAAAAATAAATTGATCAACAATCATAAGTTATAGGATATAGGATAACAAGTAAGTTAAGTAAAAGTAAGCACTACATATTAGATCTTATATGGAAGAGGACCATAGGGATTGGGATCTTTATTTATCAGAAATTGAGTGTGCACTTAGAAGTTCTGTTCACGCGGCCACTGGTGTCACCCCTTTCTTTGCCTTATTCGGACAGAACATGTTCACAAGCGGTACTGATTATCAGTTAGCAAGAAAACTTAATTCGTTGGATGATCCAGAGATTTTTATTATGAATAACCAGGATAGATTGTCCCTAATCCGTGAACGAATCAAATCAAATGTACACAAAGCCTATGAAAAAAGTGCTAAATATTATAACAGACGTAGTCGCGAAGTACAATTTGTGCCTGGCCAGGAGATTTACAAGCGAAATTTTACTTTGAGTAACTTTCAGAAAAACGTGAACGCGAAATTTTGCAAAAAATTTACTAAGTGTCGAGTCGTACAGCCTATAGGCAATAGCATGTACAAACTCGAAACACTTGCGGGGAAATCATTAGGCATCTTTCACGCTAAAGACCTAAAGCAGTAGGATTGAAAACCGATGAAATGGGGACAATTGCAATAAAAATGGAAAAGTGCAATGCTAGAGATAAGTCAACACACACGTGCAATATACGATAATAAGAAAAATTAATATTAGACATTAGGATAGAATTTGTGCAATAAATACCACCAGTAGAATAATCTGATGTCTTCCTTGTGTGTTGGTGAAAAGTCCTCATAATTTTAAGTAAATCCACTGTGCAATACAATTTATGAAATCCTGTGATATTAAAGTACCTAAAAAAAGAGAGGAAATAAAGGAATCACAAAGTAAAATTCTTATGACAAATTGTTTAAGCATATACGTCCCGTCACATGTATGTAAAACAAGATAGCCAAAGTCTAATCCTGTGAAAAGTCCGGCAAACTTCATAGGAAATCTGAAACGAAATTGAGGAAAAAAAAAAAAAAAAAATATGAGATGATTGGTAAAATGAAATAATTTGCATTAAAATGTCAAGTGATTGCCCGGCTAGCCCATCTGTAGCATGAGTCTCTTAGTCTCAGGGTGTGGGCGAAAGCCTACGTTGAGCGCCGTCTAAACAGAGTTTTTTTTTTGAACCATGCTTCTAGGCCTGTAGGGATGGAAAACCAAAATTTTAAGTTCATTCGTATGCATTAGAATATGGTAAAATGCACACTAGGATGGTTGCAGAAACCTTTAGAGGCGTCTTGACCACCATAGTGTTTTGTTGCATGTTTGGTTATGGCAGCAATTTGAAAGTGCAGGATTAGAAGTAGAATACCTTTAAGCTTTCACGATTTACCAGAATGGGGTGCTCACGTTCTAAGTTACTAACATTTGCCCACGAATATTTGCCTACGACGACACAAAATTGTTTTTTTTTGTCTTTCGAACAAGCCACACAACCTAGTACAATAATCTTTTGACCGCATTTAACTTTGAAATAAACTAAAACTCGTTCAAGCCAAAGTGTCAACCAAGGATGGCGTTCTCTTGTGTTAATTTGTAAACACCTTGCAATTCCATTAGGAAAATTAATGAAAGCAAAATGGCTTGCAAGTGTATAGAAAATATATCTGCATTTTTAGAACATGCTAAAAACTTTTGTTTGCCAACACAGGAAACTTTCCAAAGTGGTGATCTCAGGGAATGGCAAAACTTGAGCTCTGGTGTTATTTGCTTACAATCCGTGGGTAGAAAGGGTCGGAACTTTGAAAACCATCGGTTGGTCCAAAAGAGACTGATAAATATGTTCGCTTCTCTGATGAATAAATGCACGCGGGTCAAAGAGTTATTTCGCTGCAGTATGGGTCAAACAGAGGTGCAACCCAACCTGGTATTAACTGTGATAACACCAGACATATGTAAACGGGACCAAAGCCAACATAATTCGTATGTTCAGCTGTGGGGAAGCAGGAGTAAAGCTATTACGTTAGCAAAAACCTGCGAGGCGACAATAGAAATGAGTGAATGTCGCTCACCGAAAGATTGGTAATTGCTGGAACTACAAAATACACGTACAGGAAAATCATATTACCTTGTTATATGCAGATGTCCCGATAAATTCAAAATAAAGCGTCCAATGGCATGATGTGCGTCAAACCTGGTTACTCGGTGCGTCAAATAAACACCAAAGCGCTACCAACTGCAAAGGTCATTCGATCGTCCAAGCTCGCAAAATCCTGCTTTTTGGCAGCAATCAGATCACAAATTAGGATGCGTGTGGGGCGAGTAATGATACCAGTTTCCAATCGTGATTTATTAGCTTAACGTTTAGGCGTTTAGGTGAAATAAAAGAAAAAAAACAATTCATCTGCAAATTGTCACTTGTAATGTACGGCCATCATTGTTTTATTAAACGTCAGATGCCATATGAAGAGAGGGATATTTTGAGTACGGTATTACCAGGTCAGAGAAAAAAGTAGGAATTTTGTATTAGTATTGGGTTTGGAACTAGGAAAACGATATGCGTGTTACCAATTTTGGCAATGTTAAGCGATGATAAGAGTTTTCCGATGAGTTAAGCAATTTGGTAGTTCGGGAAAATTAAGAGGAAGCGTTTCGAGTGTAGTCGATTTTTAATGTTGGGGTGTGGGTGTAAGTCATATGTAGGAGCTATGTAATGTACTAAGCGGTTCTTTTTGTTGCTGCTGAGCTTCTAGAAATTTTGAGTTGACGACAGACTTGTTTCGCGGTAAAATTTTTAAAAGTAAAACCACCGCCGGATGGAAAAGTCGTGTTGCTGCGCAAGTTTATTTAAAAATTTAAATTTTGTTTTTGGAAATTTTAAAGTGTTTGTAAAGTACAGTTGATTCAGCCCGCGGCAAAATTTTATTAAATTTATTTAAAAAAATAATTAGCAGCAATTTAATTTCGGGTCGACAGTGATTAAAACTAGAGGAAAAAAGAAGAAGGTAAAATTTTTTAGAAATTTTAGACTTTTTAGTGGAAAGTGAGTGATAGATTTCATACTTGGTTTAGGAATTCCTGTGGTGTACTTTGTACGAAGAAATCGGCAGCATCAGCAGCAGCAGCAAAGATACCCCTTTACAGTAAACGACAGAAGAACAAAATAAACGTAAGTCAGATGCCTGACGATAGCCAGAAGATTACGAATTTTAATTTTGTGTTTCCCGGATAGTGTGGTTGGCGTATGAGGACAAGGAACCGGCGGTGGAAAAAATTTTATAAGCAAATCCTCAACAAAAAAAGATAAGTCAGCTACAGTTTTTTTTTAGTATTCCATGTATATATTTGGCATCATTTTCTACTGGGGAATATGAAAAAACTAATCTCGTAAATTCAAGAAATTTGGTTGGGGTCTTGGGTGGAAAAAGGAATATTCCAAAATACGTGAAGTGTGAACCTATGATCGGTTACATGTAGTGAGGGAACTGCAAGAATATACGGGCTGGTATAAACACAGGGTTCCTGCGGAGTATTTATTTTTCATTTTAAGTTTAGTTTTAAGATTATTTTAATCGTATAAATTAAGGTTGCGTTTTATAGTCTCGGTTAAAATTGGAAAAAATGTCGGTATTCTATATAAAATTTTTGCGTTTGTAAAGGGAAATGGCGGATGTTCGGTAATTTTCGCGGTCGTTTAATCGTGGCCATTTTAAATTTTAAGCACGCATATCTTCATCCCAAAGAGCTCTCTAGGGTGGCGTTAAAATTATATGTTCGAAAAGTGACCGACATTTTCGTTTCAAAGTCGGTAAAAGAAAGAAAATTTATTTTAAAAAAAATCGAATAACCCATTTTTCCCTGTTTTTTTTTTTTTTTTTTTGTTCAAAATTATATTTTGTTTTATTTCACATATTTATTGAATTTCGTTGGCGATATACCATTTACATTACATGCATGTTTAAATTATTTAATTATTTTGATGATGTTATTATTTCTTTTTGATAACCTATACTATTACATGATTTATTTCAGTGAAGTTAGATTTATTCTAGATATTTTGTCCTAAGAATTTTTTGTAATTATTTTTGAGCAATTTTTGCTGAATTACTTTTCTAGTGAAGAGTGTGTTAGGGCCTATGATATAGTTTTTTTTTGGTTTTGCATTGTTTAATACGGATGCTTCCGTTTATCAAAATTTCATTAATAAAATTAATTTTGTGAATTTTTAATAATTCAAAATGAGGCGTTAATTTAATTTGGAAGGGAGGGGGATTGCAGTGGTCGATGATGATGGTGGATAAGTGAGGTGAATTATGGTTGGTTGTGGGTGTTTGTGGGTATCATCAGGAAATTTTAAAGAGGTGATACAGGATGGGCGGGTGCGAAGGAAGGTTACCATCTTTTTCCTAGGTTTCGTGATCTTTAATTCTGTGGGTTTTTCTTTTGGGTTTTGTTTTGGGAGATCGATAGTTGGGGGTTTTTTTTTTTGGTTTGCACCGGTACATTTTTATTTTTCAAATTTCACTTCCGCCGGAAGTGAAATTTATTGTTAGCTCCCTCGACCTAACGCGGCGGGTTGAGAACCCCCTGAAAGTCCAGAGTTAGCCGTGGTGGACCCGCGTTAGGTACGATACCTATGGGGACATATAACAAATTTCTTTGGCTTACTTTTTTGTTTTCCTATAAAAAATGTGCTAATGAAAGAAATGAGGTATAAATTGCATATCCAGTCGAATGAAATTGATTTGGATTCCATAATTTGTTACAAAAATTAAAGGTTAATCAGACATTTTTTGGAAAAATAGTGCCTTAAAAATAAAAAACGTAAAAAATAACAATAAAAAATGTTTGAAAATACGCCATATCTCGAAAATGTTGACTCGGATTTAAAATTTTTGTACGACAATTTTGTAGTTAGTTAAAATACCTTTGATATGACACCAATATTATTAAAATCCAGACAGGGGTACCGAACTAATGCCTGTTTTTATTAAAGCTATATCCCGATCTTTCGATGGCTATATTTCCGAAAGTAGATCCGATCAGACATTTTTGATTACACATTTTTCTTAAAATTAAAAGCGTAATAAGCCAAATTAGGTTTAAAAAAAAATATTAACAGTCGATAACACAGGTTTACAAAAAAAAAAAAAAAAAAATGTCATGGCATTTTGATCAGACTATGTGTTTCCTAGAGACTTTGACGTCCTGAATCCGAATCCCGAGTCCGTTTTTTTCCAGACCGTCTGAGAAAAAATATTTCAAGGTCATATGGAGGTTATGTGTCGTTTTGTGATAAATTCGCTAAAATTCTGAAACTAATTTTTTATCATTGAATCCTTAGTCTTTTAAAAGAATATGTGATCAAAAAGGCTATCTCGGATCTAGTTTCGGCGATATGACCATCGGAAAATCCGGATGTATCTTCTATGAAAACCGCTATAAGTTGGGAACTCCTGGATGGATTTGTAAAATATTGGTGTCATATGGAAGGTATTTTGACAGTTTATAAAAATGTGTCGAACATATTTTCAATTGAATTGAGCTTTTTTAAAATTTTGTGAATTTTCTCAATTACAACAACAAATAAATCAACAACACCAACAACCATAACAACAACAACAACAACAACAACAAAACATCTCTCATATGACACTAATATTTTCCAAATCCATCCAGGGGTACCCAACTTATAGTGGTTTTCATAGAAGATATATATTCTGATCTTCCGATGGCTATATCATCGAAACTATATCCGAGATACCCTTTTTGATCATTCTATTTAAGACCTAAGAGTTCAATGATTAAGAATGAGTTTCAGAATTTTAGCGAATGTAAGCCTGTGTAATCTAACATTGAGCCCAGCTGTTTTATGATAAAAAATTATAAACTAGCAATAAAATAAAATTTTTCTTAATTCTTCACTTTTCACATAATAAAAACCTTACAGCAAGCAACTAATAGCTTTAAGATCGCTCTAAGACCTCCTACGTTGCAGGTATTAAAAGTCGCATTCATAAAGACGGAAAAGAGCTTTCTAAATGCTACCAGAATACCAAAACATCTTCGTTACTACTTTCGTAGCAGTGAAGACTGTGGTGAGATGTTTGACAGCTCTAATACTGTCGCCAAAATAGCCCTAATAGTCGTTATGAGTTGTATGGATGGATTTTAAAAATGTTGATGCTCTCTGAATGATATTTTAACAATCTTCAATATTTGTATGCAAGACCAACGACGTATATTTTTTATAAAGATACACAGTTCGTTACTGTGGTCTGTGGAATTTGTTAAAATTGATAAAATGTTGCTGAAAGCGGACAAACGAAATGTCTAAATACGTTTGTTTTTCGAATTCCGCGTCTGTTTAACATACAATTTTCAGAAAATCAAACGCAGCACTGGCATAGCAACATTTTATTCCTCTTTGAACAGCTTTATTTGTGTCTAACCAAATTGCACAGACCGGCGAGTAAGTCAAACGAATAAAATTTGAATATCTTATTCATATACGTCGTTTTCAAGACATCTAAATTGGGGCCACTATATTCAAGATATCAAATTTTTTTCTAAAATTAAGGCCATTGCTTTTTTGAACTTTTATTTTTTTCAAAAAATATATTATTAACCCAAATTTGTTAAATTTTTAAAATGAATAGTGTAAATTATCTGCTTCAAAATAGTTGTTGTATTTTTTTTCTTGTTGTTGTAATTCACAAATCCATAAAACTTCAAATAAAATTTTTGATTCAATAGTTTTTTTATTTATAAAAATTTTTAGAACGGAATTATCACGTGCAAATGTTAAATCAAATAAAAGTAAAAAAAGGTTGACTAATTTTAGTTAAAATTATACATTTTTGGGGAAAATCGTTTTTATAAAATAATAGGTCTAAATTTTAGAAAAAAATAATATTTTGGCAACGGTACCTCAGTTTGAAGTTTGGGTATGTTCAAGTTTTATAGCTTGTTAAAATACCTTCTGAATTGAATGACATCAGTTTTATTAAAATCCATTGAGCGTATCCCTACCTACAGCACAAAAAGCGCACGCACGAAGAATAAAATAAACGCCTTGACGTTCGTTGAATTATGAAGAAGAAGAAACTGATAGTTTAGTCTACCGTGTGAATGCTTGTATAAGCAGCAATGGAGAATTGACCAATAGGCGATAGCATATTGCTCGTGTGTTCGCTCTCATATGCCGCAATGGAGGATAGAATTATCGCCAGACTATTATGTCTGTTGTGTGAACCAGAACATGCGCTTTTTAAGTTGTAGGAAGCGATATGTTTGATGGATTTTAATAAAATAAGAGCTGGTTCACACACGGACTAAATAGTCTGGCGATAGTACTACTTCCCAGCGGTGGGAAGCGGTCCCTTCTCCTGCCTACAAATAGTACTATCGCCAAACTATTTAGAGTTAGATTTGACTATGTTTTCACTTAAATGATCCAAAATACCACGAAAAACTTGAATAAAATATTTGGTAATCTGTGGATTAACTTTTAATCTGGTTAATCTGGCATATCTCATACGCCGCAATGGAGGAACAGATAGTTGCGCAACTATCCTGTCTGCCGTGCGAATCTTACTATGTCGGGGTTCCACATTCTCGAAGAAAACTAGTGGCACTGCTGGCATTTTCGATATCGATTATTTTGTGTTCTTCTTCTGTTTCGATACAGCGTTTCTATTTCATTGTATTCGCTGGTATTCTCTCCGCCATATTTGCTAAAGCCGCCGCTTTCTGAATCGACGATTGGATTCTGACGTGCATTACTTTGTCTGTGGATTTATCGTAAATTTAAGCGGTTTTCTGTGAGTTTATAGTTTTTAATTTGTGTGTATTTTGAAATATGGCTTCCGAAGAAGAAAATGATGATACCGTTCAAGGTGAGTGTTTACTTTAAAAATGATTTATTTATGTTTGAAAATTGCGAAAAATTCCTACGTCAATGTTGACTGCGACGGCAACGTCGAAAACGTTTACTCGCCTGTGTTCTTTCGTTGTCAATTCTTCATAGGTTCCCGCTTTACAATTAATGCAAATGCGTGCAACATGTTGTGTTTAGTTGAAAACAATTTCGCAACTTTGTGTAAGGCTTAGTTTACTTTCGTATAAAATAAGGAAATTAATTAAAAATTTTCGTACAAGTGGAGCATGTTTCGAAGTTTTTTTTTTTCGTCTTCGTTGGTGCATTCGTGTTCCATCTTTTTGTGTATTTCTTCGCATATGGTATATGGTGCTCTCTTTCTATTCTTTCGCTAGTATTGCCATCCTTTTTCGTCAAAATAGAAAAATATCAATCTATCGATAATAATATAAGGTGATAGTTATATAAAATTTTGAGTTTTTAGGCACGATAAGTACAACAAATTTCCCATGTTTTCATATCCAACTATGGCAATAAAAACGCCGCATACACTACAATTCTACTCAGTTGTTTATATGGCTGGAAGCAAAGAATGTTTTCCAAATTTATATTAGAGCGGTTTACCCTTCATTGTAAAAGGCAAAATTTTTAAAATTCCAAATTTTTTCAGCACTGTTTTTCGAGTATGTTAATACGAATTGATCATAATTTAAAACACTAATTATTTGAAAATTCGGACAAAATTTTTTTGGACAGACAAAATGTGGCGGATTTGAACACAAACACTCAGTTACTGTTATCAGAAACTTTTTAAACCCAAACTTGTACGGGTACACAAAAAACATTGAACACATCAGTATCTCATTTAATTTTATTTATTTCTTAATAGTTTTGCACATAAGAAAACAAAATTCCTTTAAATGCAATGCAGTAACTGTTTTGGTATCTTAAAAGCCTCTATAAATAAATAATAAATTATGAAATATAAGTAAAGATAAATAACCCAATTCTGTTTTTACACGGTAGATATGAAAGTTCCAGACGAAACCGTGTAAAGACATGAAGTATGTACATAGAAAAAATTAGATTAGTTCAATATCCTCCAACCTATAAAATAGTTAAAATAAATGATTCATAGAATCAGAAAAACTAATTTATATAAATAAAACTTAAATTTTAATCAAATAGCTTTTTTTATGAAATCGTGTAAAAGCGTAATTAACTTTTTTTTCTCGAGTGTTAAATCAAAACAGTAAAAAAAGACTGTTTAAAAACAGAATTGGTTGTATTGCTATAATTAAATCAAAACATTAAAAGAAGTAAAATAACGCAAGAGATAAAGGATTAAAAATAAGGATAGGTTTAGAAAGAGGCATAGATATCATTTAATTTATTATTCTGTATTTAATTACAACGCTTATGCAGCCAGTAACCTAATTACAAGCTTAATAACATAGCTTAAACCTTTTACTATTCGACACTTGCTTAATATTATGAGGTAAAGAATTCCATAAACGAATAGTGCTAATAACAAACAATCTGGATGAGCTTAAATACTTATGGGCTGGGATTATAAGATTCATGATTCTTGTTAGTTGACAAAATTTAAGTTTTTCATAAAGTTTATGTGGAGTTTTACTGTATACTAGTTTATGAAAAAATGTAAGGTTCTAAATGCTAATTGAAATATGGTCAAATCTCCTTAGAGCCTTACACATCGGGTAACATTGTTGTAAGCAACTTGCAGCTTATGAAACGAGTGAGAGTCAAACTTTGAATATACAACTTCTGAATACGTTATAAGAGGTACTATCAGTTGGACTACTAGACGCTTTTTCGTTTCGACTGGCATAATTGCAGCAGTCATCCTCAAATTTCGCAATGTGTAATATCACTTATCAATCTCAATACATTTTCATATTGATGGCAAAATCATATTGATTCAAAGAAGTCGCATAAATATCGATACATGTACATATTAGGGATTCCAATTTTTCGACTTTTTGCAATTCCGGGATTTTCGGGATCGTATATTTTAGTCCTGGGATTTTTAGTTGATAAAATAAATTAAAAAAGAATTAAGTTCAAAATAAACGAAAAACGTATAACCGAAGTGCAGGAGCAAGTCTGCCTATTAGGGATTTCAGTCCCGGGATCCCGGGATTCGAGCCTTTTTGCAGTCCCGAAAATCCCGGGATTAGTGCTACCAATCCCGGGATTTCTTTTGCAAGTTTTTTTTTGTTAAATAACAGAAAAATCACATTAAAGTAGAGATAAAACTTATTCTCTCTAGATTTAAAACTGAAATTGAGGACAATAGCCATACAGTTAATGTAAACGCAGCAAAATACTTGAAAGAAAAATTAAATCTAGTTTTGAATACCACTTCAAAAAATTTGTTTTCTAAATAATCTTATAATTATCCGACGTTTTAATGGAAGCAATTGATATATTTTGTAATGGTGGTGATAGGGGTTATTTCCTTCAGAAAACTTTCGATTATCTTTTTTCAATTCAACCAACAAGTGTTGAATCAAAAAGATGCTTTTCGTGTGCAGCAGGGGTTGAAATAAGAAAAAAAGTATTACTGCAGAATTTTTTTTGATTATTTGCAATTTTTTTCAAAATTTTTTTAGTGCCTTATTCAAGTATTTGTTGAATACTAAATATTAATATTAAATAACAGATATCATGGCAATGATTTAATTTAAAATTGAAAATTTATAGTGAAATTTTCTTTCTTGCATTTGTAAAAATATGTTTAAAGTAGAGTTGCCGAGTACTACATTTAAGCCCAGATCGGGAGGTTAGACACCTAAGGCAACGGTTATATGCAAAATAAAATGAGTATTTAGTTTCAACGATTAACTCAAAAACAAATATATGAATTTGGCTAAATATTATTATTAGGGTAAGGGAGGGAAATATGGACCACCCATCTTTCTTTTTTAAATAAAACCCAAAATACATAAAACGAAACAATTAATTTTATGTCATTCAGTAAAGGAAACAATTTACCTTTATTCTGATTCACTTTTAGATAAATATCTCATCAGGATAAAGAAAAAAAATTAAAAAACTGAAAATACTCAAAATGAAGATAAAAAAAAAGTGTAGTGTAATATGGACCATATAGTCCATTTGGTACAGAAGCTGCATATAAAAGTGTCACTTCCACATTCGGCACATTTTTCATGACTCCAAGAACGTCAGCTTACACATTCAACCCAAAATTCTTCACGTCGGTCTTCTGAGTAAAGGGTATTACAATATATGCATTTTTTATCATTTTTTTCCTTTGTAGTTAACGAATTACATATCATGACCATCAGACTCGTCATGAAAACTGCAACTAGATTCCCCATCTGAAAAATATGATAAATACATTTGTTTTTGAGGCACGTGTTGGTGAAATAAATGGTTTTTTTTATCAAAAACTCTTGTGGTTAATCAACTAATTTGTGCTGATAAATTATAAATGGTATTCACTGACTTTATATAATTAATTAATTAAAAACGCGATGTCTTTAAAGTGAAAAAAGGGAATATACTCACTAGAAAAAAATTATCACTGATATTTTTTTAGAAAAATCAACTTCACAGAAACATACGACTCCAGCGAACGCGAAGTCTCAGCGAAGCTTTAGGTATTAGCGTTAAGTTTGAACATGAATAACGGTAAATCCTATGTATGCAGTGCCAAATAACCGTGTGGTCCATATTACCCACGTAGTCCATATTTCCCTCCCTTACCCTACAATTTTTTAAAATTTTTGACTGTTATTTCTGCAAATTTGAAGTTATTTCTGCAGAAATAGGGCATTGCTGCAGCTTATTTCAATGCCTGGTGTGAGGTTATATATCTGTGGACTGTTGACAAAACAACCTAACTCGAAATTGGCAACTTTTCAGGAGAGCCTAAAAATTGATTAACTACTTTTCAATAATGTGGCTCAATTTAATTGATGCAGCATTGAATCTCTTCTTTTCATACATTTTAACTAATCTTAAAGTGTCAGCTGTCAAATTATTATTTTTTTTGGTTCATAACCCTTCAAATCTTGCGTGAACTATGGGACACCCTTATATCTCTGGAACAAGAAGCATATTTAAATTTTTTATTTAGGACTAAAATCCTGGAGAATTGTCAAAAAATTGTTTTGTCAAAAGTCCACAGATATGTAATAAATTAAGATATAAATTGGATGATAAAACAATAAATGCTTTAATTTTCCTATAAACATATTTTAATAATAATAAAACTGATTAAAAGAAAAGTTATTCCTTTCAAGTCCAGCACTTGTTAAAATGTTGATCTCGCTATTTTATATAATTAAATATGTGTGATATTTTATGTATGCATTTAACTAAGCATCCTATAATGCTGCAATGTACCTTTATGTTCGTTTTTTGAATTTTTTGTTTTTTAAAAAAGGCGTGAATTGTTTAATGAAATGAACCTGTTTTAAGAAATTGTTCTTTAATATTTTTTACACTTTTTAAATAAAACATCTTTGTAGGGGTGTAGTAGGGGTATATAAGACAAAATATTAGGAATTTTTAATACTAAATTCCGCTTTATTTAGAAAGAAAAAAAATTCATACAAATCCCGAAAAATCCCGGGATCCCGGGATTCAAAAATTTCTGATCCCGAAATCCCGGGATCGCAAAAAGTCCAAAAATTGGAATCCCTACTGCCTATATAATAAAGGCCATTCTGAGTGTATTTGAAAGCGCGTTTACGCGTTCTATGTAACAGCACACGCGTTACTTGTTTGTGTTGTTAAGCGATTGATGCGCGCGCTGCAAACGCTGCCCTCTATAGGGGAACTGATGCTATTGTGGTATAGTCGCATATCTCCGATTTGGGTAAGAACCTGCGAACGTTACTGCTATTATCCTGTCAGGAAACATGAAATACCAGGGATGTGTTGCTGTCATGCACTGAACAAAATTTTTCCGATGTCAGTTGAACGAAACATAAGTCGCATGTGTTTGATTTTTTTTGCCGGATTTTTTGCAAAAAAATTTTGTTAAGAAAAAGTTGCTTTTTGGTGAAGTTTTATTTATATTCTATAAAGGTTAGTGCTACGTATTGCGAAATAGGTGTTTAACTGTGTAAATTCACAAAGTTTCCCACTTTATTTTTAGAATTTTGTAATTTCTAAAAATTGGCCAGTGTGGTATAGTCGGGATTCGCTAATCTGGTATATGAATATTTCCTGTCATTCTTAACATTATTTGATTGCTGTTTTTTTTTTTTTTTTTTTATAAAAACTACGAGTTTGAGAACCAATGTAAATGTTATTATGAACTTATTTCATACCTTTGAAATTTTATATTTGGTTATATGGTTTAGTATACCACATTACCCTACTTATATGTGCCACGTTACCAGCCCACTTTACAAGTACTGGTCAGTATATATACCACATTGCGCCACCATATATACCGCATTACCTGCCAACTTTTTGAAAACAGCTTTTTTGACTTTTTCAGATTTTGCTCAAGAACTTTGCACACATTTTATTGGAATATATTCTGTAGCCAATACTTCAATGATCAGCATAAAAAATTAGGCTGAATTGGATATAACGGTTCTCTTGCAAATTTTATAAAAAGATTACCTATGCCATAATAGCATCAGTTCCCCTATACCGGACAATTTAAAAAAGGTACATTTTAATAAGCAATTTATGTCTTCTTTAAAAAACAAAAATTTATAAATATATATTTCGAAAAAAAAAAAAATATACAATACATACTGACATAAACCCAGCAAACCAAAGGTTTCGAAAATTCGGCAAATCTCCGATTTCGGTACCGAAATTAATACGAATTATTATTAATTTTGTATGAGAGGGTTGACACGAATTCGTAACGAATTTTCTGAACGAATTCGCAACGGAATTTCGGAACAAAAAAATTAATATTCTATGTAAATAATATGACTCTCCATGAAAGAGATCCTTGCACTTTTTTTTGTGCGACACACAGTTCATGAGTTATCGCAATTTGAAAGTTAACACAATTGTATGTACGCGTCAAAGAAACGAATTTTAAAACGTTTTTTGAATTCCCTGTGTAAAAAATAAAAATTGCTGTCTTTGATTTTTGGTGACGATATGTAGTTGGTGCGATAAAAAATAGAAAGTAAATTGAAGAATTTAAGAATGCAATTTATTGCTTTTTTTTTTGTAATATCGATTAATGTATGTATCTATATATTACGATAAACAAAACAAGATGCAAATTTCGATTTTAATATCATGCCTAAGAAAAATCAGCCATTGAAACGACTGGAAATGAAATTTTACTTACAATAGGCATTTTCAAGATATATTCCTTTGGCAATTAAAAATGCCAACTAACCTACTCATCTTTATGTTTACGATTGTTTTTTTTAATAAATTTAAAAATGTATTTGTTTAATTTGTAAAGTGATTAAAATTGTAAAATTTGACATTTAACGTCGTGATAACGAAACAAGTTGCACTTTTTTTGTCAAATCGGAATTGAAATCGTTTTTTAATTTCCTCGCACACTATCTATCTCATTCTGCTAATTCGTTCTATCAAACATGTGATCTCGCTCACACTAATTGTTTTATTAAACAATTTTACAAATATGTATATCATTCCACTTCACTCTTCGACTTAACGAAAAGTTCCACTGCATTCCTATGGCTGGTAGTGAAGAAATAGATATTGTTCGATTCATTGTTGCTTGGACGTGGCAGCCATGACGTGATTTCTGACTTTGACTTGGGAACTTGCTGTGGAAAAATTCCATAAAATATAAGAAAATTGCCTTGCAAAAAACTCAAAATTGTGCAAAAAACAAAGTTTCAAGTGTTTTGGTTAAAATTCAGTGTGCGTAAATGCAAAATATTTGTGGAAAATTGCAAAAAAATTGAAAGAAAAAAGGTCATACTTTGGTTGCACGTACGCGAGAAAAAAAAGCATAGAAATTAATTTTTTCCTACTTCGACTTGGATTTTGATTGATTTCGGCCTGCGTCTCGCGTATTAAAATCGTTAAACGACATCGCGTTCGTAGACTGTGTTCGTTTGGTAGCTCGTCGTCGCAAGTTCGTTAAAAAAATCCGTCGTTGCGTATATATTTTGGACTTCAAAATACATTTTTTCCTCTTAGCTATGGTTAAAAATAAAAAATTTATTCAATGTTTTAATGTGAATTTTAAAAATAATTGAGTGTCTTCAACAAATCAGTAACCAAAATTGCTAAACCAGCCTTGGACAAATAGACGTACTTTTTTTACATCAGCCAACCTTCGTTGTGAAATATTTCCCTTCTCCCCTGTAAACTGTTTGATTTTTTAGCAAAAAAAAATTATTTCGTTAACGAACGAAAATCAAGAAATTCATAGAATTTTGTAGATGTTTTTAAAAGCATTCGTGTAGATGTAGGAAAAATATTTTTATATTTAACTGTTTTAAGTTCTAAATTCAAACGCTAAAGTAACAACTAATTAAAACAAGAAAAAAAAAAAAAAAATCAAAAAATTCCGCAAAAAAAAACAAAAAAAAAAAAATCATCCACAACTTGGTCGACATAAGAAGTGAAAGTATTGTGCAGCCGCAGCGGCGCTCAATTGAACGGCTCACTCACACACTCGTCAGACATTCGCTATAGTGTTGTCGTCGTACCGCACGACATTCAATTCCTCATTCTCTCTTCCCCCTGCGTAGTCGTTTCGTTTTTATGACGTTTGTCGTTCAACCATCCACTGGTTTACCTCTTGCCGTCTTGATTGTCCCACTGTCCATGTACAGACAATACTTTTTTTTTTATTTATTTCCAACCTTAAACAAATTTAAAAAGTTTTATATATTATAAAAAAAGCGAAATAATTTTTTTGCCTTGTTGCTGCCCACCTTGTTGCCACCATCACCACCACCACCAATATCATCGCCACCATCACATTCCCTGTTTATTTGTGATATACTCTACTCGAATTTGCTCGACTCTACGCGATTCAAAGTGTATTCGTCGCGTTCCATTCTACCTCTGTCGATGTCTCTGCTCGCCATTACTTGACTGTTGCTTACTGGTGATTTTCTGTTGCTCTTTTTTATTTGGGGGGTTTTCCCATTGTTGTTGCTGTTATATATGGCATTGATTACCGTAATATGTCTATCCGACCGTCGAATTTCACAAAAACAAAACTTAACATACTTTTTGTGGGCTTGTCCACCGTTACTACTTGTTTTGGAGCATTGGAATTTCAATCTGTTTTATTTCTACTCGCTGTTTTTTTTTCGAAAATTTAACGCTAAAGAACAAAAATGGGTATGTACATGTGTACTATACTTAATCCTAGTGAAATTTATAACTAAACGGAATCACTTTATTAATTTAAATCAAAATGATAGTTCTCTCATAACTTTTGTGAGATAAACTATAATGGAAATAGTCTGGTACACACCTACTGCAAAATTTAAGAATGAACCAAGGATAAAGCTTGACCATCCCTCGTGGATTTCAAAATCTTGTTTCGAATTCTTCCCCAGAAAGTCATTATTATTATCTTTATTAGTTAAAAAATAACGTACATTTAAAATTTTGTACAGCTTAGTTTTTCTAAAATATTTAACAAATTTAAAAATTTTGGTGTAAAGTAAATGAGTATATGAACTACTTTTCACGGAGTACCCACTTAGAAAGGAAAGGATATCGACGGTCGCAGCTAGAGACTAAATAAAAAATAGTGAAAATTTACTCTTCGATTGTTTTATGAATGATATTTATCAATGAGTTCAGAAGAGCTTGTCGGTATTCAAGAAACATAATGATACAGTTGACGTCCAGTTATACGAATGCTCTTTACTTTTTAAACATTTGGTTCTATCATTCGAACTGAGGTAAATATTACGGTTCTATAATACGAATGAGATTTTTTTCTGTTATTGTAGCCAAAGCGTTATTAAACCACATCTCTCTATTTCATGTGTACATACAATTTTTATGGAGCGTAGTGCAACCAGAGAAGGTTAAATAACGCTGACACTTCAATAACGCTAAATGTTTTTGCTAAGTCTTAAATGCATAGAACACTTCAAAGAATACATGTGAATTTTCTCTTTATTTTTGGAACTGGAAATTTTTTCAAAAATTACACAGTGCGACACATGAAAAGTGAACTAAAATCCGTTATAAGGCGTCGAAAGTACTTGCCGAAACAAGTAATTCTGCCAGAGCGTTTTGCAAAGTTGGCTCATATAAGGATTTTATGAAAATTTTTGCGATTTTAAGGCACTAGATGAATTTTTTTCGGTTAAGTTTGTTCGGCATTTTTTTTCTTCTATTCAATAGCTACAACATTGCTGAAGTCATCAAAACAATATTTTCTGCTCGTTACCGAGATATAGCCATATGAAAAAATCGAAAAATCGCTCAAAATCCAATTTGAGGCAAAAAGTTGCAATTTTCAGCTGGATAATTATAAGGAAATGTCTATACGGGGCGTTCCGCGTACGCGAAAGCTCCTCTCTCTCTCTCAATTTACTCAATTAGCGTACGCGAAATCCAGTGAAGTTTTTTCCCCCGGGGAACTTGATTAATTTATGTACTGATCCGCGGCCGAAGGCCGCCGCGAAGCCGGTGTCGGATTTTTGGGAGTTTTAAATCCTGAGCTGCGGCCGCAGGCCGCCCACTTACCCCTACTTTTATGTAAAATTACTGTTGTAACGAAAATGCGTCCCGGGGGAAAAAACTTCACTGAATTTCGCGTACGCTAATTGAGTAAATTGAGAGAGAGAGAGGAGCTTTCGCGTACGCGATTCCCCGTATAGACATTTCCTTATAAAAATTGCAACTTTTTGCTCAAATTGGATTTTGAGCGATTTTTCTATTTTTCTGAAGTGAATCGGATTTCAGAACATGTCTGAATGGTTTTTCTAGGTGTGAAAAAAATTTCACGTAAGCAATGGATTTCTGAGAAAACAGTCTTTCTAAGAAACTTACAAAAATAGCCAATTTTACATGATTTCTAGGCATCGCGATGCTTCGGTACAACAACATTGCATAAATTGAGCTAGTCTACCACCATACATTCTCGCATACTCGCTCACCTTGATGAGCTAAAGAGCCCGGATCATTGAGTGGTAGTGCGCATGACAGTTCCCATCTTTTCAACAGTCTTTCACGTCCCACCAACCTCTCTACGATTGACCTATGGTCCCGCCCAGCAGAGGTAGCCCAATTTCTGGGCCTCCCTGTTTTCTACTTCCTTATCCACCAATGACTATTAGGCGAAAATTTTGTTTTTAAACTTACAAACCTGGAGTTGGATTTGCTACAACAACCCCAAATCATTATTGATCCGCCACAAAATGATCACAATGTGTCCAAGATGCCCACAAAAATACAGCTATTAAATTTTTAAAAATTAAACTTTAACGTAGTTGAAATTAATTTGATTACACGATTTATTTTTTTTAAAAAAAGTTTCTCTAATATAAAATCTGTAATTCTTAAAATGTGTATTTTTTTTTAAAAGCTTAATATCCTTCCATGACATTTTTGTGTTTTTAACTAAAGTTCGAACAGGTTGATTGTACGATGTATTTATTTGACCTTGAGTGAGAGAGAGAAAGACAAATTCAGATGAAATGGAAGGCGGTTGGACAGAGAAAAATATATTTACGTATATTTATTTTTTTTAATGAAGATCAGTCTTCTAAGACGAGTTTAAGATCAGATTTATAAATTGAAAGTTTAAAACAGCGATTAAATCTTGTAAGACAAGTTTTTTTTTTAATTGTTTAATATTTAGCTTTTTTTCTTGTTTTAAATTTAATCAAATTACAAATTCAAATTAGTTTTGGCTCAATCGAAGTCAATTATAAAAAAACGCTCTGTTTGACTCAAGTTCGTATTTTTGTTTTGTGACATCTGTTCGTAAGTGAATAATATATCATATAAATTGTACAAAATTTAAATTGATAATATTGTGATCTCTCTCTCGCTCTCTTGTTCCATCTTAAGCTTTTACATTTATTAACATATCTTCGACTCTCTGACTTGAAATATGTACCTACAGGTTTTTTTTTATTTCACTTTGTTTGCCGACTGATTTCTGAGAAATGGTGTCGGGGGAATTTCGCTGAACTTTGTTTTTAGTCTATTTTTAATTTCTTATCAAAAAATATTTAAAAACAAAAAATGAAAAATAAAAATTGGCCCGCAGATAACGAAAAGTGTTTATTAAATCCTCAAAGGTGATATTTATAAAACGTTTCGGCTTTTCTGCTACACTATTGAATTTCAGCATTTTTAAACTTTTTCGCTAGGAAGCTAAATTCCGATCCGGTGGCTAAATTATCAAAGTATTGGAACACTTCTATCAATTCCTTTAAAATTTTTTTTCGCCACGTATATCATATGAAAGTTCAGTTTACAATCGAGTATAACACCCAAATATTTTCTATCAAAATTTTATTACACGAATTTATAAAATTGTTCGTATGCGTACTTTTCTACAATTTTCTCTAGAAATGGCATCATATTTGTGGGTTTTTTTAAAAGTCATTTGTGCCAGCTTCTTTAGGTATTGGAATAACGGTAGGTTCCTTTAAGTTTCTTGGAAACTCACCGCACCGGAAGGACTCATTAACTATTCGTAGTGTAATTGGACCAATTATATCAAAAAAATCCTGTTTGATATTTATAGATACAAGCTTTTTTTGAATACTTTTTTCTACAAATTGCTTATAGCTCATTTAAATTGATTTCCCTGAATTTAAAAATCTTGGGATTCAGGAATGTCTACATTACACAGATCATTTGCTGAAGGTATTGAGATACTAATTACATTAATGCTTTCTATAATATATGCGATCGAGCACACCATAACGACACATAACGCAAGATAGCGGGATATCTAACAAATATTCTGGAGTAAAATTCAGAAAAATCGTATGTGGATGGCCACAGAATGGGTTAAAAAGTCTAATTCGCTCTCTACGCCATATAACAGGTCCAAAAATTCTGGAAAAATTCAAGCAAATTCCTTGACAACAAATAAATCGAATTTGTTTATGATGTTTTCTTAATTTAAGCATGTTGTTTACCCAAAACTTAGCGTTTTTCCTTTTTTTACTCGGCATGGTGGCTTAAATAAAAAAAAACATAAACTAAGTCGATTTATTTTTCGTCAAGGAACTTGCTTGAATTTTTTTCAGAATTTATTTATTTATTTATTTATTTATTTATTTATTTATTTATTTATTTATTTATTTATTTATTTATTTATTTATTTCAGTCTACGGATTGTACAAATCTTACAGACTAATAACAATATTAAATATAAATATATCCTATTGTAAAATTAGTTAATGAGCGATTTAGACTTTTTAACCCATTCTGTCGCCAAGACCCACATACGATTTTTCTGAATTTTACTCCAGAACATTTGGAAATGTGCCTCGTAACATATCTACTACTTTTGAAATATGTGCTCTCCCGTATATTATCGCAAATCTAGATTTTCCCAAACTTTTTAAATACAAAGACCTCCTTCGACCCTATCGCGTCGAAATTTTTTTGTTCTCCTATTGGGAATTTCATTTTTTACGTCTTGGAGTATATTCCACCACATTTGGTTATTAATAAAAAAATTTTCTTATAACCTGGGTCATATAAGAGGAGATTATTTTCGGATATGCCCATATACATATGTTGCTTTTCTTGATATATGTATAAATATTAGGGCTGTCTAACGAGCCGAACTAGTTCGATCAAACTCAAAACTCATGAGCTTTTCATACAATTTTAGTACCGAACTGAGTTCGTTTAGCTCAGCTCAACTCAGCTCAACTCAGTTCGTAAGTTCGTGAGTTTTGAGCTGATCGTTTGATCGATCATCGAATTCGTTGTGAGCTGATCGTTTGTTTGTTGAGCTAGTAAGTTATGAGTTTTCTCGTTTGTTTGGTTACGTTCAGCGTGTTCGTTATGCGATGTATATGATTGCAATCAGCGTTGTAAGAATTGCGTTGAAATAATACTTAAGGTTTAATATTATACACGAATATTAAACAAATATTTTGCATAGTTGTTTTTTGCTCTTAATTTGAAATTGTGAACTTAATAAAATTGAAAATAAAACTAAGACGTTTTGACAAATGATTTTGAATGAAAAAGTTAACTTTTTTAGGGTTGCCAACTGTTTTTTGTAATAAAATCAAAATTTTCTACCAATAAAATCATCATTTGCTAAAATCATCATTTTCTCTCCATAAATTGACATATTGCGTCCAAAAACGACGAAACAAAAATTTAGGGTTGCCATATCAGGGTCGCCAGACGTTGTTTTGAAAAATTGCAATTCTTTTTCAACTTTCTTTATTGAAAAATATAGAATCGACCCAAAAACCCACATTAATTTCTTTGGGCATTATTTCCTAACGCCAATTTTGTTGGTGTTGCCACCTCGTTTTTTTAATAAAATCAAAATTTTTTTTCAATAAATTGCTAAAATCATAACTGTTTTCTCCATAAATTGACATCTTGGGTCCATAAACAATAAAAAAAAGTTAACAACCAAATGCAATTTTGCGAAAAAAAGTCGGGCAACTTTATACAGCAACCTTAAATTTTTCTTTCGTTATTTTTGGACCCAAGATGTCAATTTATAGAGAACAAATGATGATTTTTGAAATTTATTCTAAGAAAATTTTGATTTTATTAAAAAAACCAGGTGGCAACCCCAAAAAATTTACTATGGGTTTTTGGGTCGATTCTATAACTTTCAATAAAGAAAGTTGACAATGAAATGCAATTTTCCAAAAAAACGTCCGGCAACCCTGATATGGCAACCCTAAATTTTTGTTTCGTCGTTTTTGAACCCAAGATGTCAATTTATAGAGAGAAAATGATGATTTAAGCAATTTATTGATAGAAAATTTTGATTTTATTAAAAGAAACAGGTGGCAACCCTAAAAAGATATGTTGGATTTTTTTAAAGTTTATCTAAGCGGTTTAAGGCTAAAATTTAATTTTTTTTTTTTTGAAATGTATGGTTTAAGCAAATTTTACAAAAAAAAAAAAAAACATGTGGCAATAATGAAAGTTGCTTCTGCTGTATACAGCGAAGAGCCGAAGTTCAAACAAAAAACAACTATGCAAAATATTTGTTTAATATTCGTGTATAATATTAAACCTTAAGCTTATCCCAATTTTTACACATTTTTTGCAATGCTGATTGTTACTTGCAATCATATTCAACGCATATCGAACACGCTGAACGTAACCAAACAAACGAGAAAACTCATAACTAACGAGCTCAACAAACAAACGATCAGCTCACAATGAATTCGCTGATCGATCAAACGATCAGCTCAAAACTCACGAACTTACGAACTGAGTTGAGCTGAGCTGATCGATCTTGTTCGTTGTGTGTGGCGAAAACTCGAACAGGTTCGATCAGCTCATTGCACAGCCCTAATAAATATACAGTAAGAAGCAAAACTGTCAACATGTTTGCTATTTTCGACTTAGTACTGCTATAGCGCCCGTTCTGATTACATGACCAACAAGAAATATGAACCAAACGGAAGCTTAACCTTTCCTCTATTTAAATAAGTGAACAATTTTACCAAACTTCACACTTTAAAAAAAATAATGAACAAAAAACCATTTTGAAAACATGTTGACAGTTTTGCACCACTTTAACTGATGCGCGGACAAACCTGGAACGTGTATTTTTCCTAGTTTAAAAAACGATTCCAATAGATTTCGTTGTGCTGATTTCAAAAATGGCCACAGAATCCCGCACCTCGTCAGGATTTTGAGGTATCCTAAGCTAAAAGTGCAAAAAACGACGTTTTTGCTGTTTTTCAAATTAAGTTCCAGAACGCAAGGATTTTTTGTGCTCTATTTCGTAAAGTGCACTAGACTATCTTGCTCTTCTCCTTTCCAAAAAAGTGGTGAGTGGTCATCTACGAATTTTCCTTGGAATGTAATGACACTCTCAGATGACATCATGAAATCTTATAAAACGGCTATAGCGGCAGGGTTTGGACTTATGCCATATTAATATGGTTGAATTGGTATATATGGCTTATAAACATATCCTTTTGAAAAAATATGGCCAAAAATACCGAAATTACTCTTAGTATGAATTTTGGGTATTTCATGATGTCATCTTAGAGTGGCCATAACTTTGGAAAGAATAATATTTTGAAAGGGAAAGAGCAAGATATTCTAATGAATTTTACGGAATAGAGTAGAAAAAATTCTTGCATCCTGGAACATAATTTGAAAAACAGCAAAAACGTCGTTTTTACACTATTAGGTTAGGATACCTCGAAATCCTGACGAGGTAGCGGGATTCTGTGGCCAGTTTTGGAATCAGCACAACGAAATCTATTGGAATCGTTTTTTTAAACTAGGAAAAATTCACGTTCCAGGTTTGTCCGCGCATCAGTTAAAGTGGTGCAAAACTGTCAACATGTTTTCAAAATGGTTTTTAGTTCATTATTTTTTTATGGTGTGAAGTTCGGTAAAATTGTTCACTTATTTGAATAGAGGAAAGGCTAAGCTTCCGTTTGGTTTATATTTCCTGTTGGTCATGTAATCAGAACGGACGCTATAGCAATACTAAGTCGAAAATAACAAACATATTGACAGTTTTGCTTCTCACTTGTATATCATATAAGAATATAAAATGTTTCGAAGTTTTTTTTTTGTCAAAGTAGTTATGCTCATGACTTTAGTATATAAATTCTGCTAGGTATTTGCTTCTGAAACAATTGATCGCAAACATTTTGTTAAAAAAGAATAAAAATGGGCTCTTGTTTTCACAAAAAAGTTTACTTTATAGTGCAGAACTGTTGGCATTTAGTTGAAAACCGATTATTATTACTTTGTACATCAATATTTTATTAAAAACTTAAATAAGGTAGCTATGATAAAAGGTCTTCGAAAGTTAACAGGGGAATAATTTTTAATTGGCTGATTTGTTGGTAAATTCAAAACATGTTTGTGTTTAATGTGCATAAAATCATTGAATAAAAAAATAATAATTATGTTACAATAATCAATAATAATAAAACATTGTGCGGCGCCAAAGTGATGACCAAAAAAAAAAAAACCAAATAAGGCGTATTTTTTGATGCCAATCCAGGGAAAATTAAATTTTATTAAATTTACCTGGTTTTGGACTAAAAAATTCGTTGGCTTAAATAATTAAAAAATATGATCTCTAATATTTATTATAAAAAATAGTGATTGTGTGCGAAGAATCCAAAAATATAAAGTAAAAAACCCAAACATAACGTGTTGGACCTGGAAAAAATTGCATTTGTGAAGTTAAGAAATTATTCCTCTACTTGCAGTTCAAGATAAAATTACAAAAATCGTAATCCAACAAATACACGACGAAGTCAACGAAAATATCGCAAAAAGTACGCGATACGGATACGAAGACGATATACCACTTGGATAATACAACGAAGCAACAAATCAAAAGGAGCGTGCAAAGTGTGGAGCAAACAGAAGCAGCAGTAGAAACAGTGGCAGCAAAATTTTAAAGAAACGAAGAGTGAAAAAGCAACAGAAACACCGAAAGCAGCACAGTCAGTCAGTCAACCAGGCAGTCAAATCAAAAAAACTCAGACAAAAACATCAACCAACAACAACAAAAAAAAAAAAAAATTCAATCTCCCTTAAATTGAATTTTTTTTTTTTAATCTGAGAAGACAACACAATAAGAAGTGTGTGATTGAGAAAAAAAGGCACAAACAAGAAAAGCAGCAGCTAACTACAACAGCAAGAGTAGTGCAACTCGATATATCATTTAACACTAAGCAACAATTCTGCAACCACTACAGCAACAGGAATAAAAATCAGAGCGCAGCGCAGTTACAACGCAGCTTAGAAGAGATACAAAATACAGCAATTTTATACTTTTTTGTTTACTTTTGTACATTTAATATACCACCTAATATACTACACTATACTTGGAATTAAAAACTAATAGTGCCGACGACGATATCTAAGAGATTAAGTTAAACGCTGCTATTACAACTACATAACAATCACCTAATACCTATACAGCAGCTAAAAGGCAAAAACAAGACGAGGCGTGATATTAAACGCCACACAACCATACAAGTTGCTAAAAATCTCTGGTTCCTCCAAAACTTCATCTCCAACTCTACCAATAACAAGAATATTTATTCATTGTAACGACATTAACGAGGAAAACCACAACGAAGTAAAAAAACATTGGAAAAATTTGTTTTCCTTTTAAATATTTTGGAAAATTCGTATGCAAATTAAAACTGTCAGAAGTGAAATACAAGCAAAGAGAGCCAAAAAGCAAACAATTTGAGACCGAGAAACTTGAACTACTAGTTGAGAGCTAGACATCATATACAGTGAGAGATATAGAGCAAACGAATCGAAAGAAACAGTAAATAAACGTAAAAATATAAACAAGTTCTCTACAATTATAGTAAAGAAAACTACAGTGTAGTTATTGGATTTGTTCATAAATTATACACTACAAAAGTCACGTCTGCAAAACAACAGCTAAAGAAGAGACTACAGTGACTTGATCAAACTCAAATTACGGAGAGATAGAGAAAAAGAGAGAGCAAGAGGCCACAATTTAGAGTAATCAAGTTTTATAAAAAGATTAAAAAAGAAAATTTTAAAAACTTTAAAACAAATGGTTAAAAATAATTTCAGTATAAGAGTAGATTAGAAGACTCAATTTTATCAGTAAATAAAGAACAAACAAAAAAAAAAAAAAATTCCTAACTCTTTGAAGAAGTGAAAAGTTTCAAGTGAAAAGGAAAGTTTTGAAAGATCAATTGAACGAATGTTTTAAAATCTGATAAACTATATCATAAATTAAGCACATTCGAAGTTACGTCTATAATAATAACTAACAAGATCACATAAAGTTTGACATAAAGTTTGACAGAGAGAAAGAAGCAATCGGAAAATTTATCTCCAAGAAAAGTGAATGGAAAGTGTATGGAAAAATTGAACTACAGCCCATGTGTGCTGCACTCCATTGAAAGCAAAGAAGATTAATTGGGCAAAGACGCGAGTTTTGATTGTGATTGAGCAGACAAATTCCGAGGAGAACACGTAACTAGAGAGCAACACGCAGTCAGAGCCTGCCGTTTGCCACTAATACAATAACAAGTACGCTCTCATTGTATTTTATATCACAAAAAATTTTAAATTTCAACGAGATTTTCACTAATTTGGTAATAATTTTGTAGACGTCGCCGTCCGTCGGTTTCGTTGGATTTCATGTAAACAACAACAATAACAAGAAGAGCGAACAATCTCCAAGTATTTTGTCGTTGCTGTCACACTACTACACTACAATAAAAAAGTATCTACGACATTATTGTTTTGTGGTAAACGTGAATTTTGGAACAAAACGCAGCAGCAGCAGTAGTATGATTTGCATGGAAAAACCCAATTTAAATAACGTCGTACAGCAATAAAACAAATTGTAAGTTTTTGAAATTAATATTTGTGATTAAATAATAAATTGCAAAATATTTTTAGAGTTAAAAAGAAAGAATTTCCAGTCAATATTTTTGGAATTATTTCTTAATAAGCAACAATCAAAGCGCTGAATCGCCATAACGAGAGCATAGCAGCATCAGTCAGCAAGCAAAAGCTAAACGTAAAACAACAAATCACCGAATTTAAAAAAAAAACCTTAAATTTTTTAAAAGCACAAAATTAAAACCGAACCAAATCATCGACGACGAAACACAAATACAATAAAACCAAAAGTAAATGGACGACGAAAACGAGTACAAATACATACAAGCAGCTGCGTAAAAACGCGAAAAAACAAGAATTAAAAGTTAACTATACGCCGTCGTCGTCGTCGTTGTTTGTTGCCGATTATAATAATTTGTTGAAGAACGTCGAGGTCTTCCCCATCATCGAAAACAACAACAGAAGCAGTGCAGCAACGCGCAGCGTTTAAATTGCCTGAGGGTCGGTCAGTCAGTCGACGAATTGACGTGATTGATACAAACATTTGTATGCCAACAACTAACCAACTGATATTAGTTGAGAGTAACAGCAGTACACATAGACTTGCACGTTCGCTCGTCGCAAATACATACCTTTACACAAAATCAAAGTATACACGATTTGTGTTGTTAAGCTGAATTGAGAAGTAACGATTCGAACGCTGCTACAAATGACAAGTCGCTATCGTTATAATTAAAAAAAAAAAACAGCAACAGTGCCAATTTGATAAGCAATATTTTTCGATTGAAGAGTTAAAAGTTAGGCAAAAAAAGGAGCGGAGAAATCAAATTACGCGCTCATCAAGCGAGAGAGAGAGAAGCTGTGGGAGTGTGAAAATAAACTTGAAAGAGAAAGCAAAGGTTGGGAGACACCTAACAAAAACAGAATCTCTTTGAGCTTTTTAAAATAAACAAAGTAATTGAATGCAGACATTTTGACATTTTTTAAATGACAAAAATTTGTTTTCAACGATAACGAGGAATTTCTTCATTGACTTAATTTCATTAAAAAAAAACAATATTAAAAATAAGCTAAAAAACACAAAATCATCCAAGTGTTTGTAATACACAGCACACTACACTATTGCAAGTTTGTGTATTTTGTGCGTTTGTGTCTGTCTCTGTTGTGACGTTTCCCGTTCACCACTAGCACAGATGATTTTAGCAAATATATCAACAACAACAACAAAACAAAAACAGGCAGTGCTGTGTGTCGCTATCTCATTTTAACACTCAAATACTAAATGGGCATTTTAATGACAACTACCAGCGACAACCATCATACGCGACAGAAGCAGCAGCAGCAGCACCACCAGTAGTAACAGCAGCAGTAGTAGTAGCCTATGTGCCTACCTTAACCCAATTAAATAATAATATAAATATTATTTAACAAAAGAAATTTCGTTCGTTTACACAATAATAATAATAAGACACTTTAAATGCTATAACAATAATTATTATTAAAAACATAAAGCAAAAAGTTGCATAGCAACAAGTTGCAAAATTTAAAAAAAAGTACATTTATAAAACTAACCCAACATATTTTAACAAACTGTTGTTATTGGAAAGAAAAATCAAATCAAACTTTATAAACTGGCAAATTAAATACTAAATTTTATTTGCTATAAAGCAGCATTCAGCTTTAAAATAAATCATTTTAATAACATAATATAAAGTTGCAATAATAAATTACACTAAAAACGATCGAAGAATCTAGAGAGAGAGCTGTGTGGAGCAGCGGTCATTTTGGCACATATGCGGAAGTGAAATTTCTCGCATAAAGCAAGAAACGAAACAAACAGCGCAACAGCACCACACAACGTGTGAACGTCGTCGTTAAACAAATTGAGACAAAAACAACTTGATTCGAAGGAGGAGAGTATTGGGTGCATTCATTGTTTCATCGTCGCACACCACTTCTTAGTGTGTGAGTCAGCTGAAAAAAAAAAAGTTAAAAATTTGTATATAGTTTGATTTAAAGAAAGAAAAAACGAAAAGAAATAATTTAATTTTTGTCAAATTAATAATTTCTTTAAATTTGTGAACGAAATGTGAAACGTTCTATATGAAACTGCTATAATTTTGAGGCAGTCAAAAAAAAAAAAACAAATTTTTTAAAGTAAATCGGGATAAGCCCCCGAAAAAAATCTTAAGAACTATACAAACATAAAGAGCAAAAACATCGAAACAACTAAAGAAACTCACACTATACGCATGTAAAAAGCAAATTTCCAATCAAATGTACAATTTGAAAAAACAACTACATTTTACATAAATCAAGCACTTAACTAAAATTCAAATAACAGTTTCTTAAAAAAAAGGTACAACAAATTCGTTTACACTGCAATTAAGGCAACGGAATTCCTCCTTTAAAAGCAAATATAAAAAATATAGTTTAAAAAACTTCCTTAAGCAAAAAGTATTCCTACGTAAGAAGCACTTGACTAACTAAATTGCAGAAGTGTTTAATTTAATTCCATTCAGCTACGCGCAAACGACGAAATCCTAAACAAAAATAAAACTAAATCAACATTTTTTTGAGAACAACAAAAAAAGAAAACTATAAAAGGTCGCTTCCTTTGCAAGAAATTTCTACACCACATATTTCTTAATCGAAACTCCACTCCAAGCGCTACAACTTCCAATAATTACCAACAATTTTGTATTTGTTGCGTTATGACAAATTCGATTGCCTCATCAAAATGCCTTCCGCCAGTTCTCCTTTCATCCGGCAATTATGGTATGTCTCAAAATCGTCAGATTGATGAATCCAAGGAGTATATTTTTGTTAAACTCACTGATTCAGCATTTCGTGCTGTCGAAGAGTATCAACGTAATGAAAATGCCAAGCGTTTCACCCAAGGTCAGTGTGCCAAAATCCAATTGCACGGCAATTCTGGCATCATACAATTTCCCACACCACCTGATGGAAGCGGCGGCGGCAGCAGTAGCGGTGAAGTACGTAAATTTGGTTTTGCCATTGATGATGTTGAGGGCTCACTGGAATGCATCAAACAGACACAAAATGAATTGGATGTGCTCGGTTCGCTCCCGGTGCGTATGCGCATACATGCCAATGAAGACATATATGAAAAGACGCGCACAAAAATGGCCATTGCGGAAGAAACGGAGAAGAGTAAATGCATACGTGAGATTAAACCGAATCAAACAGATATTGGACGTAAGGTAAAAAAACCAACTAACAACAACATTACTGGGAATGGTGGTAATGGCTATCATCATGCAGCAGCAGCATCGACGATGTCAAATAGCAGCAGCAGCATTAGTAGCAGTCATGGGACAACAACAACAAGTAGTAATAGTAATTTTTTAGCTAGTAGCAATAGTCGTAATAAGCTAGTATCTTTGAGTAATTCACCACCTTTAAATGGTGGTACTGCCGCTGCTGTAGCTAACTCAAGAGGTGGCGTTCTAACATCATCATCTTCACGTTCGCCAAATCCAACTCTTATTGGTGGCACCACAACCACTGGGATTGGTGGTGGGAACAATAATCGTTACAGTAACAGCACGAGCAATAATCATCATAGTGCATCATCCTCTTCCAATCTCATCTACAACCAATCGCTGACAACAGCAACATCGCTTTCTTCTGCGCTTACAGGAGGACTACATGCCGCTGCGTCTAGCAATGGTTACTCTTCAGCTGGTTCAACGGGTTCACCGCCCGAAGGTGGTAGTGGAGGGAGCAAATCAACTAAAATGTCTGGTTTACTTGGGAATGCGCGTGGTTCTTTAAAAGGCTCTACGGGTGGCAGTAGCGCACAAAGTGGTGGTGGTGGCAGCAGTAGCAAAACTGGTGGCCCCGCAACTAAGTTATCTGACATATCTAAACGTAAGATACGCGAACGTCTTATACACTTACTTGCGCTAAAGCCTTTTAAAAAACCTGAATTGTATGCGCGCCTACAAAACGAAGGACTCCGGGAACGTGAACGTATGCTTATTAGCAATATACTCAAGGATATATCGACACCTCGTGATAACACCTATAATTTGAAGCGTCAAATGTGGAACGATGTAAATGAGAATTGGCCTTTCTATACAGAGCAAGAAGTGCAACAGTTAAAGCGGCGTAAACCACAAAATTTAACGCCGCCTTTAAGTTCAGATGCGGGTAGCTCGACATCAGGACAAAGTCCAACTTCTACGCACACTGGCAGTCCACCACCTTTAGTGGGAGGCCCTGGCGGCGGCGTCGGTGTTAGCGGTAGTGGCATGAAGAGAGCTAGTCTGGAGCGGGATCCATATGAAGATGGTATGTCTGCTGTGCAAGCGAAAAAGCAACGCATTAGTCATTTCAAAAAGGATACGCCGCATACGTCAGCAGGGGCTGGAACGGTGCCGTCGTCGTCATTAAATACATTGGGAATGGGAATTAATCCACCAAATGCTCGGCTGACTTTTGGTGGTGGAGGAGGAAACAGTTATGGGCAACGCAACAGCACTGCATCATATTCACCTCACGGTGGTAATGGTATACATTCAAATTCAGCTGTGGATGCTGCTGATAATCACCATAATACAGATTTAAGCTTCAGCGTGCTGGATAACGTCGACGACTTCATGTCAAATGTGGAATCAAGCAGTTATTATGCAGCAGGAAGAAAAAATTCAAATAGTAGCAGCAGCTGTAGCAATAGAAATGTGACAGCGGGAAAACGCTTTGTTGGTGGTGGCGGTCAACACCAGCAACAAGAACGCAGTAGTAGTAGCAGTAATAAGGAACAGCAGTTAAAAAAGTCATCGCCAACGCCATATGGTGGCAATTTTGTGCCCGAAAAATCAAGCAGCAGTAGGGGGAGCCATCACAGTGGTGATGGTGTAAGCAGCTATCAGAGACAATCGCCAAACTATTCACAGCAGCAGCAACATCACAAAACGAGCAACAGTGTCATATTTTCACCTAAAACTCAAGCACAAGCAAGTCCTAAAGATGATGGCAGAACCAATAGTAGTCATCAGCAACAACGATATCAGCAACAACAACAGTTGAAGAGCAGTGGTAGTAGCAGTTCTAAAAGGACGCCAACACCGCCAATGTCACAACAACATCAACAACAGCAGCAGCAGCACTTTCAGCAGCAACAATATACTGTACCTTCTGTTTCTTCTCATCATCAGCATCAAAACAATCAACAACAACAACAGCAACAATCTCTACAATTCCAGCCACAGCAGCCGCAGCAACAGCAACATTCATCACCAACACAACAAATTGCTGCAGCTGTTTCCTCATATGCTGCGGCCACAACAACATCGTCATCACAATCGCAAAATTATGACTTCAGTAAGTACACACCCATCACAACCATCGAGCAACGTCGACACTACAAGACTGAATTTGAGAGTGACTATGACGAGTATCGTCAGCTGTTAGCGCAAATCGAAGGCGTCGGCAAACGCTTCCGTAGCCTTGCCGAACGGCTAGAGAATGCACGTCAAGGATGTCCTGATTACTACAATATTAAGCAGCAAATTGTTTCTGAATATGAGCGAATACGCAATGAGGAGACACTGAAAAGGGATAAGCAACGTTTTGATTATCTACATGAAAAGTTGGCGCACATAAAGCAGCTGGTTACGGATTATGATAAGACTTTGACAAGTGGGGTTGCGCAGCAACAGCAGCAGCAACACTTGCAGCAGCAGCAGCAGCAGCAAAACGTTGAAAGTGATGCTTCTTCCTTTTATGCAACGCAGCCAATGGCGACGGCGCCACCTCAATCTGCAAGTGTACTAACTCGCAATACGCGCCTATCGCCAATGGTTGGGGGAAATAATTCACCTGTTGCAACAGCACACTACCAACAGCAACAGCATCATGATGCTGAGACGATACAGCAGCAGCAGCACGCAGAAATAACTCCGCCAACGCAATATAATGGACATGCGCCACATGTCAATGCCAACGATACTGATACTGATGAATCCTCAGATTCCAATGATGATGACGATGACGATTCCAATGAAGATGATGACTCTAACGATGATGATGATAATGTTGTTGACAATGAACGCTATTGACTTTTGTTTGATACTACTTCAATTTATGTAAAAAAAACTTAAAACTAAAATTAATATTAATTTATATACAACAAAATAAAACAAGTTGAAGCATATAGAAAAATCCTCAAAAAAAAAAAAAATTATAAATATTTTAAAAATATATACATATTTCAACTATTATTATTAACTTTATGAAAAAATACCCAATTGTGTAATAATTAGTAAGTAAGCATTATTTTAGTACATAGTAACTTTTACTTATACATACATATTGGAGACATACATACACAAGTGTATAAATTATTACTAAACTCAGTTTTCCCCAAATCTTTTTTTTTGAAATGCAGCCAGTACGCAGCATACACTATCTTTCTGTACGATATTTATGAATTTTAAATACAAATATTGTATTTTTTTTATTAAATTAAAATAACAAATTGAATTAAGGTTTTGTTAAAAAAGTTTTATTTTCTTTATTTTAATATAATACTTCATTTTGAAAACAATTTTTTGTGCAATTTTAAAAAATATGAAAAAAAAAGAAACAAAATAGAAAGAGAAAAATTAATTAACAATTTAGTTTTTATTTATTCATCACCATTAACCATCAGTTCTTTTATTAAAAACTTGAGACAAATTTTAAGCTATCTAACATGCATATCGTGACTCACACTATGTGACCTTGAACATTTTTAAATTCCATGTCATGGGCTTGACAAAAAGTCAAAGAAAGTAATGATCAGGAATAACTACAAACTTTTCCATATCGGAAAGTTTTTTTTTTTGCAGATACATATTTTTGCATTTCTTTTGATTACTGAATTTGTTCCGTTAGTCATTGTCATTTCTTAATTTAGTTTGTAGTGGGTAGTTAAATTGATAAAAATAAAAAAAAGAATAAAGATAGCATTACGATTTTAAACTTTCTGTCGTCCTTACTTAAACTTGACTCGCTTCATTATTTAATTTGCGGAAAACTGTCAGAAGACGTGTTTTTCATTTAAGAACTCTCGTTGTTTCGAACTGTCCCTGCATTAAGATACAGGAGAAAAATAATTTCTGAGTCTGTACATACTGGGCCTTATCATGAATTTGTCCAGAAACTCTCTCGAGAATATATTTCTTTTCGATTTTATAAGCATTGGCGCCTAAGCAGCAATCATTTTTGTTCCTTCAGATCAGATTTTTCGTCAAGTTATTGATGATAGAGAGGACTATTTGATACCGGCAATTGATTTAAAAAACGTAATTCGAAGCACATTAAATTCTGGAGACAAAAAAAATCGATGGACCACAAATGGCAAAAAACCGTTAAAATTTGAGGTGACATTTTGTTTCAAACCTTCTACCCTCCTACAAATATTATGAACAAAAAAAGGGCATAGATAGATGTAGCTTTGATCAATCTACCTAAATTGCGAATAACCTTCATTTTGCCGAAATAACTCCCAAAATTTAATAAAAAATATATGTGACCTGGTCTATGAAAAGGGTGCTTACGTGTCAAAAAAAAAAATTTCCAATTTTTTGCCGATTCGCATAAATTGACCTTTAAAAGTTGTTTTCCAGTTGTTTTCAAGAAATTTATTTTTTTCGCACGTAATCCCATAAATGTATTAATTAATTTTGGTACTTTTTGGACAATTTTATTACTTTTTCTGGTATTTGGTACAAAAAAGAAAAGCTTATTTATCATTCATGTATTTTGCTGTTGTTAATATTGAAAAATTTTGTATATTAAAATAATTTTAACTTTGTGCACATTTACACAAAAATACCTATCAAATGGTATATAACTCAAAGTCGTACTCCGTTTATAATTTAGTAAAAAAAGGAGGGCATTTTTCCCGGGTTATCTTTACATGAATATGTCAGCCATCTGCTTCAAATTTGGGTGATACCACCCTTTTTTCAGTGCTTTAATTGCTACAAAGCAGTTCCTTCAATTGGCAACAAAAGAGTCCTCATAATCAACCAAAAAAAAAAAAAAAAAAAAAAAACAGTTTCACAGCTGAAAGTTTAGGGTTAGTACAAATGGAGCACTTCAATAAAGTACAACGCGTTTTCATTGTTGAGCAACAAATCAAAAAAAAAAAGTTATACTCAAATCTTGCGTGAATTATGAGACACCCTTTACTACAGAATAGTTGCTTAAACTGGCAACTGTTGCAAAGCAATATGAGTTTGTCGATGGCATTCAAATTGCGAGATAATTGTTATAGCGTCTTTTAAACTGGACGATTCGCAGAAAGGAAAGAGAACGCAATGAACAGTTTATATTATACTGATGAAAAAAAAAAAAATATTTTTCGAACAAGATTGTTCTGAGTGATAGGTTAATTTTCATCTGAGCTCTGAAAGCCTAAATGAAATAGCGGAAGAACCATTCCATTAACCCCGAGTGACAGTTTGGGGTGCTGCTGACTTTTCGAAAATGTTGCTGGTTCGGTTCAGAAAATGTTTTTTTAAAGTTCGGAAATTTTCATGTAAAAGCTCGCTTAGGTTTAGTAAAAATTAAATTTGTATTCAGCGATTAATATGTTAACTCAAACCAGTTCCAGTTCATCTTGAGATATGTAGGTAGCCAAAACTCATGTTCTGTCCTGTACTGAAAATTTTACTCTGGCAAGATAAAGTCCCCTTTTGGCACGCAAGCTTGAAATAGTTCGCCGCCAGTATTCTTTATCTCCTCTTTGAGCATAAAGCCTCTATTGGGCTAAGGCAACGTAAAGTTTATGCAATTTGAAACAGAAAATGTTTTTGTTTTCTTAAATTTAGCAAATTGTATGGCACTAAATATTTTTAGCTGAAATTGTATTTGTTTTCTAATTATTACACAATACAAAAATTCTTGAGAAATATTTAACTTTAAGGAACAGAACACATACAACATATAAAATATGAATGAATGAACTTGGAAATTGCAAAAAAAAAAAAAATGTATAAAGAACACGTAATTTTTTCTTTTTCTTTAAAAATTCATAACTGATTTAATTAAAAACATTGAGGAAAACGAACGAACTAGTTATATAACACTTTAAATGTATTTGTATTCCACAAAATATTGTGCTTAAAGGCAAAAATTAAAAAAAAAAAAAAAAAAAATCTACACAAGTAGTACTTATATACAAATACATACTTTTATATAACAACAATTGCACAACAATTTGATTGATACATACTCTAAAAGAAGTTTAGAAAATACTGATATACATATGTAAACACAAAATAAAATGTAATTTAAATCGGTAAAAAAATCAATTGATGATAATATTACTTAACGTATTTATATGTTGGTAAAAAAAAGAAACAAAGCTCAATGTAATACGCAAGAAAAATGCAAAAAAAAGAGTTAAAAGTGGAACAAACAATAGAATAAGCGACGTAACCACATAAATGAAACGTTTATGTAGAAATGTAAATTGCATTTTATCTTTTTTTTTTTTAAATATGTACTTTTGTTGTTAATGTAAAGACAGTGTTATAAAAGTTAGAAGAAATATCTTAAGGAGTTAGACTACCATCATTAGGAATATATGTATGAAATATCTTTTCAGATGTTGAAAATTTAACGTTAAATTTTTAATTCAAACTTTCGAAAGTTACACAAGATTTCTTTAGAAAAATTACTTTATTGCATTTAATATTCAATAAAGTTGCCTTTTATGTTAAGAAAAATGTTCTTATCATATTTCACGTGTCGTTTGAACTCGGCTATACTTCGAAGTGCTCCCACTCCAGGTTTTTTTATGCAAAGTTATTCACTGGGATTTAAATATGTACACAAAAAAAGTTTTTTTTTTTTTAAATCAGTCAACGAGATAATCAATTTCCAGGGTTGAATTTCGGCTTTCAAATAAATGTCTTCACTTTGTTTCTGTTAAATAAAAAAAGGTTTGGCAAAAATTAAAAAAAAAAACTCAGTATGAATTTAGTTTTCCGTTTATTTTTAGAATAAAAATAGGTATTTTCGGAGATTCTAGCTGATCGCGTTAACGAAATATTGTATTTTCAAGAATTTTCCTTGAACTTTTTATTAATAAAGGGGATTTTGACGTTTTTAGAAAATTGGCAAGAAATAAAAACAAGAAAAGCAATTTTCAATATCTCATATGGTTTTCGAGAAATCCTACCAAAAACTTTGGATTTTCGAGATGTTTCAAGATACATATCCGTAACAAAGTAAGGAAATCCTTAGCCCCAAAACCTGATAATGCAGCTTGAAGCCCCAGCTTTTTTCTACAAAACTAAATTTAAATTATATCGATTTCTTTTTTTGGTCTTGGAAGAATTGTAAACTGAAATATCGTGAAATCATGGGTATTTGCGTTTTCAGGTTAGAATAATTCGAAGAAGAAAAAAAATATCAATATAATTTAAACTGAGTTTTGAAAAAAAAAAAAAAAAAATGGACTTAAAGCTGCACTATAAGGTTTTATGGCTAAGGATTTCCTTGATCTGCCACCTAACTATGCGAGATATAATAATTCGTGAGACCGGATTCGAATATTCTTGTTTTTATTTGTTGCTAGTTTTCTAAAAAAAAACAAAAAAAAATCACTTTTTTAATAAAAAGTTCTAATACTACAATATCTTGTTAACGCAATCTGCTAGAATTTTTGAATCTACAAATAAACGGGTTTTTTAGTTAATTTTTGTCAAACCTTTTTTTCTTTTTTGATACAGAAACAATGAAAAGACCATTTTGTAACCGAAATTCGTCCCTGCAAATCGATAAACTCGTTGACTGATTTAAAAATAAAAACTTTTTCTGTATATTTGGACCCTAATGAATAACTTTGTATAAAAAAAACCTGGTGTGGGAGGACCTCGAAGTACAGCCGAGTTCAAACGACCCGAAAAACTTTCATGGTATATTGCAAGTTCTTGCAAGTTTTTTAAAACTTGTTCTTGCAAATATGTATCTTCAAAATAAGGTAATAGATGCTGACTTATGGAATCATAGGGTGTAACTTTTTTTTTGTATTTTGAAGAGCAGCTTTATTAAAAGCATTTCATTAAAAATTAATTATTTAAAATACTGACTTTAAAAACATAGAACAATGATGGTCGTCTACCCCTTATTTAATTATCTATTATTTTGCAGTTTTAGATAAATTTTTTGTTCAATAGAAATAGACTGAGAGCTAGTAACTTCAAAACTTAGTTTTGCGTTATTGATACTGAGTCGGGCCGATTGCATATTTATTTTGTATTTGTTTTATTTAGCCGAACATTGGACTTAAACATTGACTTTAAATCAATTCCGGATTTTATTTTGTTGTCTTAAACATATACTGTATTTTGAGGCATTGAGCCACATCTAAATCTTGAGCTGGTTTTTTGAAAATCTCGGCTATTCAGCATAATTGCACTTTCAGCGGTGATAAGGCGAGAAAAAAAAAATGAATATATTTCTGTTTGAGTTTTTGACCCTGCACTGAGAATTTGGCTTATACGAAAGCCTTATGCCAAACTTGCCTGTAGTGATAATGGCTCTCATTAGAGTTATTCACGATCTGGAGTAACGAGCTGAGTAACAGGGTAAAAGTGCACTCGGTTACTCTGAATTGTGAGCATACTCAATATTTTTGCACGCATATTTTCTTTTTGTTTATCAAAATAATTTTAACTGACAGCAAAAAATAAAAAATTTTAAATGAATATTTTGCTCTCATTTTAATTTTTATCTTTGATGAGCGAAAATTGTCTCTCAATTATAAACAAGTTCAATCAAACGTTTCTATAGAAATAGAAATAGTAAAAAAAGGCAAAAGTGTAAGATTATTTTACACTAGAAAATAGCTTGACTAAAAGGGTAAAAGAGTAACTTACGTATATTATGTTGTTGGGGTTATGCACGTTACTCAAGATAGTGAATACCCCTATTGTTTTACTTTCTGGAGTAATAATGTTTAATCTTTTCGGAGGTCATTGTTAATTTTTATAAAAGAAAATGTGCTCAAAGCACATATAAATAATAATTCTGCTTAAAAATGATGAACATGTGCAATGTAATGTCATTCCTCTGTAGCGCCCATATATGAAAAATTCAAATTTGTTTGATATTGCAAAATGCTTGTCGAATTTTTGTTGTAAATACAGTGTGTACATTATTCTACTTTTGGCCTGACTCACGAGTGGTTTTTTAACAATTAGGCAATTTTTTTTTCCTACCAAGGGTTGTAAAATTTTCTATTATTTCTAATTTTAAACATTAATATAAAAAACTAAAATGTTCTTGGAAAAAAAAAAAATGCTGAAGTTTTAGATTTAGATAGCTTTAGTTTGTTTTCGAAATGTTACCCTCATGTTGGGTAGGCATCGATTATTTGCAATTTTTATGATTATTTTGTTTTTTTTTTGTTTTTAGTGTTACTAAAAAGCCAATTGCTGAAGAGTTTATTAAAAGCAAGAAATGCATATGTTTTACTTCCAGTGGCTATATTTTAAACTTGCATATCGTCGGGTTAAAACTACAACTAGGCATATACATTTTTGATATTTTGAGAAAAACACTTTTTTTTAAGTTTTTTGAAATTTAATTTTTGCATGGGATTTTAAAGTTTTCATCTTTTTTTCTTTTTTGCATAAAATTGGGGACTATATTCTTAAAACCGACTAGATAGAGACGTAGAGCTAATCTTTCGTCTTGTTTCTGTATACTTAACTCAAAACATCAAAAAACATAGATGTCTAGTTGTAGTTTTAACCCGACGATATATGCTATTGTATTACACAACAAAGAAAAGCATGAATATTAGAAAAGAATAAGATACAATCAAAATAAAACTAAAAATTCATAATAAATAGTGTAAAAAAGGCAGCCACACAATACTATGTACAAAATTTCACACAATGTGCAATGTGCAAAGTTTTCTCAGAAATGTGTGAAATTATACTCATACACATCCATGCCACCTCTCAGTCGGAGAATGCATAATGCCTGCTGATAACAATGCCTTCTTCTTGCCTTCTTTAAGATCTTCTAAACATGCTCTGATGTCTTCCAAAAACAGACCTATTAGAAAGTTTGATACTTGCTTTACTACAGATTCTCTAAACATGCTATTGTCCTTTCGTATTAGAGCCGGTCGTAGAGGGACTAAATTGCAGCCTTCAATGACATCAAAGACAGGAAGGCAGCATTCCTGCTTCTACCCTTTCATACTAGAAACGATCATAGAAGTGTAAATTGCTTAATTTTTTGTAGATTTTTTGTCAGCTATAATAATTCTCAATAAGGGGATTCCTGAAAACGTGTAAAAGCCTCGAAAATGTTGTCAAAATCAATACGAAATTTGACAGTTTTACGAGTTTACGAGGCTTTTACACGTTTTCAGGAATCCCCTCAATATATTAAATGAAAGTATGTATATTTAAATATCTCTTGCTTGGTACATAATTTTCGATCTCTCTGGTAGAGTAGATATCAATGACATCCAATATATGGCTTTCGATATTAACGAATATCGAAATATGCCTTGGCGCCCAATGACATCATGTATAAAAAATAAAGGAAGAAAGAAGAGAAGACACCAGCATGACTGTTTCTGTCCTTACATATTAGAAGAGATCGTAGAAGGCATGCATTGCTGCCTTCTTTGTAGAAACAAGCGTGTCAGGCCTTGGTGTCCAACTGGGTCAATTCAGAATAAATTTTACTCAGTTTCTGTAGGAAATATGCACACAGCATAAAATTTTATTTGTTGGAAAAAGTAGTATTTGAAGTTTGCAAAGCACATTATCAGCACAATGTATGTATTCGCCTTTAACTCCTTGTAGGAGCATAGGGCCAATTATCAGCACTTGTAAACTAAGCAAATTCTTTAAACTTGCAGCAGCAGCATCATTAAAAAAAATTACATATTTTACTATTGAATAATGCAACCTAATATGAAAATGTAATAAATTGGTACCATCTTTTTTGTCAAATTGAGAATTTTATTAATAGTAAATGGATCGTTTGTTGAGTTAAACAACAAGCTGTGTGTCGAACCAAACAATTCAAGAGAATATAAACATGAAGAAAATTATTATAATCAAACTGAATACACAAACTTTCAATACAATATCCATAAAATTCATTGGAATTTTTCGATGTTCTCAGAATGCGTTTCGTTCCTTATTTAGCAATATTACTAACGGGGAAGATAATTTAAATCTTTTAATATATATAACTTGCTTATTTTGCATGTTTTGGGTTTTGTGTTTAAAGCAAAAATCTCACATAGACCGCCTATGTCCATAGCGTTAAAAAAAAAGAAATCAAAGATAATGCAACAAAAATAACGTTTTTCCAATAGGATCACCTTTTGTTGTAATGTCTTGTTGTTCTTTTAATTTATTAGTATTTTAACACAAAGTGCTGAACCGTGTGTAAGTTATAAATCAGTACTCGATCACTGGTGGTTCTATAGCAATAGTGTAAGTTTAAGCTATAGCCGCTCAATAAGTTTTTTGCTTTCCTTTTTCCGGCATATCCTTTTCATCCAACGTATTGTTTTCATGCGCTTAATCAAGGTTTCTTTTTTTGAATTGTTATATATAAATCATTTAAGCTTTTTATAAATATATTAATTTTTTGTTTAGTTTTTTACGTACATGTTAATAACTGTTGCATTAATAATAAATAAAGTACTCGGCGCGTATATTTAAAAACTTTGATACATACATATAGATTATTATTCATTACTTATGTTCAAATAACATAAAAACTGAAGTAAAAGCAAAAATGGGAATATTAAGAACCACATAAACAATTGTGAAAATTATATATACATATACTGACATATATATTACAATTACTATTACTAAATTAATTAAAAAAAACCATAATGTTTAAGGAAAAATTTATTATTTTATATTAAATAGCATATACACACACAAATAAACATAAAGAGTACTAAGAGCAAAACCGCTGACAAAACCAGCATAAAAAAACCCAAGAAAAAAAGATATTGTTATATTATAGTTTATACTATGATAAGTAAAAAGGCAAAAAACAAAAAAGTTACAAAAATAATAAAAAAATTTCAAATAAAATTAAAATTATACGTTTGTTTTTTTTTTGTCGTTTTATCATTAGCATACTCATGCGAAAAGAGTACAGATAGGGAACAACTTCAATTGATTCACTTTCTAAAATTACATATGTACATTAGGCCGGGTTAAATATTTTTTGCGGCAAAGAGTGTAGCAACAAACAAATCTACGAAAAATTCTAAAAAACTTTGCTCAAGAAACCATGGGTCAAAAATCAATATCGAGTTACCGAAAATTACGTTGAAGCTTTGATGTAGCACTTTAATACCACATTTTCACTTGCCTGGTGCCAGATGAAATACGAAAACTAAAGCCCAAACTCCAATAGCGCGTCGGCAGTGGCAGTGGCAGTTTTCGAAGCAGTATTTTACTGCCAGTATTTGCTCTCACTGCCGATGTATCCACAATAGCGCGTCAACAGTGGCCCTGGCAGTGTTTGAATAAAAACAGTTTTCGCGAACAAACTCATTATTTTATCTTTTAATTTTATCGCACAACTCACAATATAAATTTTAAAATGTCACAAACTTAAAAATTTTAACAAATGACATGTTTTTTTTCAATATTTTGAAGTTCGAAAAATTCGAAAATATTCAAATGAGAGGCAGTGGCAGTGAATTTAGAAATATAGAAAAATTGCACAGCGCTGTGTACTGCCGCTGCTGTATTGTAGTTACTTTCATATAAAGTAGTGCGTTCTAAAATGACAACTGTTTTCGAACACTGCCACTGCTACTGCCGACGCGCTATTGGAGTTTGGGCTTAATCGTCATCGTTCTTACATTTACCATGATCAATGGCTCTGTCATTTGGCTGACAATAAGTTTAAAGTTTACCAAATCACAACACTGTAACATTTCATAATAAGATGGTTTTTTCACAAAATCTCAAAATTTCATATAAAACGCGAACTTTAAACTTTGAGGAGCCGTAAAATGAAAAAAATCACTACTACACACATTGGTAAAATACGTGTCTTTTTATTTTTTACAACCTATCAGAAAAACTTTATGAGACCCCAGGGACCATAATTTTTTTTCTTTTTGTTGCACTTTGTAATTTTGTGTGAAACAAACGTAAAAAGATTTGAATTTTTTCTTTTTTTTTATTGTATTTTACAGTACTACATCAAAACTTCAACGTGATTTTCAGCAACTCGATAATGATTTTAGACCCATTGTTCCTTGAGCAAAGTTTTTTTAGAATTTTTAATAGATTTTATATATAGTTGCTTTACTTTTTTCCAAATTTTTTGACTCCCGAACAAATTGACCCCTCCTAATGTGTATACTTTCGTTTTTAGTTTTATCAATACGGAACTATAATATCTATGCTCTCAATCAAAATGTAACACAAATTGAGTGTGTTTTATGCATCTGACTGCATGACCAACTTTGTTTTGCATATTTAAATAATAGCATGACAAAAAACAAAAAAAATTCAGAGTTCTAAGTTTACTTGTGTAATTTCGAAAATAGCTAGGACTTTTTCCATTAGAAGTCGGTTTTCGAAATGTTTTTTTGAATTTTTTCGAAACTATGCATGCGGGTGAACAAGTTTTACACTAGAAATGTGCTATGTAATCAATAGACTTTCAATGTAACTGTCAAGTTTTGCAATTAATATTAAATTTTATTAAAAAATATTTTATTGAACTTTTTTGTCACTCGACTTTTATCTCAGAATTTGCGGATCTATCGCACTGCTGCTTTATTGATGCGAGTGAGCGAAGACAAGTTATCTTAAAATCGCTTTCATTATTTCAGTCGATACGCCGAGTTTTGAGTGTGAAATTGTGTTGCGGCTAGTCAAATCCTCAAATCCCTGACAAGTGTTTTCGTTAAAAATATAATAAAAAGTGATTTTATTTTAATTGAACTTTTAGTCATATATTTGCAAAGATCGATTTACATATAAATCTATCAATGCATTTTTCTAACACATAATTATGACAAATCAAGGAACGGATTAAAAACACGGCTATAGTGACATATGTTTCGTCTTTCGCCACAAAGACTCATCAGACTATTTTTGTTGTAATTATAATTATATTTATTTTACTAAATTAATTATAATTGAAAATTGCAAGTTTGAAAACTTTTTGTGTTTTTGGTCTGGGCGGGAGACGAACCAAGGATCTCCAGGTTGGTAGCAGAAGTCGTTACCACTGCACCAGCCTTGCCCGGCTGCGAAGCCGACTTTTTGCCAGTTTTATTTGTGTGTTAATACGTATTGATTACTCTATAAATGTGACAGTTAGGGCTTTTGAAACATTTAAATCGTGTACCGTAAAAATGGAAGCTAGTTTTAAAATTTGACCCGATCAAAAAAACTTGTCAAGTTCTTGTCATTGTATCAGAAATGTATATCAAAATGATATCAAAAATGTATCAGCCGCTGATATCCATTTTTTGTATATCATTTTGATATATTTTTGATATCATTGAATGACATGTCAATTTTGTATCAGAAATGTATATGAAAATGATATCAAAAATTTATCAGCTGCTGATATGTCAAATTAAACGCTTTAGTTTGTGGATTTTATGGAAGACTGCGCGTTCGTCAATTTTAGTGAAGAAAAAGTCAAAATATAATTATAATATGTAATACAAACATAATTGAGTGGAAAAACCCGACACTTCATTCATTTGCTGCATGCGGGCAATTTCTTAAAACTTGTTGCCGACGATCAAATACAATATTGCAAAATTTCGCCATTATCTGCGTCGCTTTAGTTATCAGACTCAAAGTTGGTTATGTCAATTTTGTATCAGAAATGGATATCAAAATGATATACAAATTTTGTATATCATTGATATACAATTTTTGTATATCATTTTGATATCATTTTTTGATATCATTTTGATATCTTTTTTTGATATCATTTCGATATCTTTTTTTGATATCATTTTGATATCTTTTTTTTGATATCATTTTGATATCTTTTTTTGATATCATTTTGATATCTTTTTTTGATATCATGGTGATATACAAAAAGCGTTACATTCCGTATATCACTGTGATATCCTTTTTTTATCAAAATTTTGTATGTCACTGACAAATTTTTGATATCATTTTGATATATTTTTGACATACTTTTTTTGATCGGGGAAAGCGGTGTTTATTCAAAATTAAAATTTTCAAATACTCGATGTTCAGTAAGTATATAACAGCTAAGTACATGTAATGAATTACCTGAGCATTCATTCAATACTTGATTTGTTATATACAAACCTATGCAATGACAACGGAAGAATACGACGAACACAACCTATCCTTGGTCTAAACTACTGTACTTAAATATTTTCAATCGTAACACACTTTATCCATGAATATTTCAGAAGAGGAAGAAGCACTAGAAGAATCTGCACAAGTTGCGGAACTTTCAAATGACTCTGATGCGCCTTTAAAGCCGAATGTAAGTTTTTGTTTTTTTAAATCCTTTATCCTGAATATTTTTTATAATTCCATTTTATTATAGCAAGATGAAGATGATGATTATGATCCAGAAGATAATCGAAAGAAAAAAAAGGGCAAAAAACGTAAAACCAAGAAAAGTGAAGAGAAGGGACGTAAAAAGAAGAAAAGGAAGAAGAACGAAAGCGATGATGACAGTGACTTTTTACAACAACATGAAGAAGAAGTTGATTATGCAAGCACAACAAAACGTGGGCGAAAACGTAAAGAAGCTGAAAAGGCAACCAAAGAGAAGGAGTCTTCTTCATCTGGTAAATTTTGAAATATAGAATTTTTACTTAATCTGTGCTCTTCGCAGACTTGGGTGTAGTGCACTAAATTCTTAGTTCAAATAGGTTTTCACTACCCCAAAATAAATTGTTTGATAGTGAACATTTTTCCACTACCGCTAAATGAATTTTGAGAAATTGAAAATTTTCACCACCAAATATAGAGTGATAGTGCAAATTTTTTCATAATGAAAAAACTATTTTAATGGTAATGAAAAATTGTTCACTATCAAACAATTTATTTAATAATAGTGGAAAGTTTTCAATATCATTAATAAATTAATTTCGTGGTAATGCAAAATTTACATTATCACTAAATGAAAAAGTTACATTACACAGGACCACAAAAAAAAAAAAAAAAGTCCTGTAGCAGAAAGTTGAGGTACCATACGGTATCGTTTTCAATGTGCTAAAAACGAATCCGAGGTCAGAATTTAGCCATCACCCTCAGATTTTGAGATATCCTTGTTTGAAGTTGCAGGAAACTCTGTTTTCAGGCTTATGGTGCAGTTCCAGGAAACGATGTAGTTCCATATTTTCAATGGAATCGAATAGCCATAATCTTCCTTATAATACTATACATTCTAATTTTTTCGATTGGGCTTTTACTTCCCGAGATATCACCGTTTGAAGTAAACGTATCTCAACACCCATACAAAGCACTACATTATATTTGTAGCGTAAAATCCATTTGACATATAAAAATGATAACCCTTTACTTCAAAGTTAGATAACTCTGAATGTAAGAGTCCAATCGGAAAAGTTTGAAGGCATAGTTTTATAAGGAAGATTGTGGCTATTCGATGTCATTGAAAAAATGGAACTATCACATTTCCGGGAACTGCACCATAAGCCTGAAAACAGCGCTTTCTGCAACTTTAAGCAAGGATATCTCAAAATCTGAGGGTGATGGCTAAATTCTGACCTAGGATTCGCTTTTAGCACATTGAAAACCATACCGTATGGTACCTCAACTTTCTGCTACAGAACTTTTTTTTATGATCCTGTGTTATCATTAAATCTATTGAAAGGAAAATTTATTTCATTGAATTTATTGAAACTTTAATAAAATTGAATGAGGCTTTTTATGAAATTTTAATGAAAATTGCTAACTAAATTTAGTGATAATGAAAAGCTGCTCACTGGCACAAAATGCATTTTTTGATAGTGAAAGATTTTTCGCTACCACTAAATAAATTTCTTGATAGTAAACATTTTTTCACTAGCACTAAATTTAGTAAAAAATAAAATTTAGTGCAAAACCCCCAAGTATGGCTCTCAGACATGGTTTTTTTTTAACGATAATAATGCAATGTGTTGCTCTTAATTCATAGGCATGCCATCAGTGGAGGATGTGTGTTCTGCTTTTAATGTGACTGATGTCGAAATTGATTACACCGATAGTGAAATGCAAAGTCTTATTTCATATAAACTTTTTACTCAACATGTTCGTCCAATATTGCAAAAAGAAAATCCAAAAATACCAGCTCCAAAACTTATGATGTTGGTTGCTGCCAAATGGCGTCAATTCTGCGAAGTAAATCCAAACTTACAGTCAGACCAGGGACGGAGCACTGGTGGCGAAGAAGCGGAGGAACCGCGGTCATCACGTTCATCTCGAAATGAAAAGGTAAACAAAAGAATTAAAATTGAATTAACTAACTGATTTTGTTTACTTGTCGACTTTTGTAAATTAAATTTTTCACATAATTTCTCTAAATTTATTCAGTTGCTTGAATATTATTTTGAGCTCAATAATTACTAAACATCTGCATAAATGTACACATTTCTTTTGTGACACTTTTGCACTCTACTTCAGTGCATTTCATTATCAAGTACATTGAGAGAGTGAGGTATAAATGAATGCCGCAGAGAAAAAATGGCCCATAAACGATTACTAAGAGGACCCGAAGGATGCTCAGTTCATGTGTAAAATATATTTTTGACCTTTCCACATCGATTGGTGCAATATTTTTTTTTTTTTTTACAAAAATGTGCCCAAAACGGTTGGTTTGAGAGGGCCCAGAGACAACTCTGGTCATTTCCAAAATATATGTTAGACCTTTCCCCATCAATTGCTTTACATGGTATTCATATACGTCATTTACTATTCATGGGTACATTCGCTAACACTATTGCACTCACTTCAGTCCGCAAGTATTCATTGTACTCACTTCAGTTTGAATATATTCATGGGTACATTCGAAGACACTACTGCACTCACTTCAGTTTGAAAATATTCTACTGCACTCGCTTCAGTGCACACGTATTCATACATACTCTACACTCATATTACAAATGATTTTTGGGTGCGGCATTAATTCATACCTGCTAAGCAGTGTATATGACTGAACTATTTCAATTGCGTGTGCATTTCTCAAAGTAGGAAATGCATGCAGATGTTACACTCGTGATTACTAATTTTATAAATTTATTTGTGCTAAGTTAATATTTTAAAATGAAACGCATTGGGAAATTTCTAAGTTAAACATTTTTTTTAATACCATTACACATTTTTATCTTTACAGCCTGACGACATCTATGAGGAAGAGGAGGAAGAAGAAGATGAAGAAGAAGAGAAAGAAACTCCCTCTCGTTCACGCCGTAAGCGCGGCGGTCGTTCTAGTGGTAAAAAGGGTCGTCGTTCTGGAAAAGTGCCAACATTAAAAATTAAATTTGGTAAACGTAAACGTGTAAGTTCTGATGAAGATCTGGATGCTAGTGGTGCTTCTGAGCGAGATTCTGATTTGGAATTTGAGAAAATGTTGCAAAAATCTGATGATAGTGCTGATGAGAAAGAACCACTAGAAAAAGCAGAAAAGAATGATACAAATGTTGAGGAAGGCGCCGGAACACCGGTGGTTAAAAAGAAAGCTAAAACTAAGATTGGCAATAAATTTAAGAAGAAGAAGAAGCTTAAGACAACTAATCGCTTTCCCGATGGCGACGACGGTGAACATGAGCATCAAGACTACTGTGAAGTTTGTCAGCAAGGTGGTGAGATTATACTCTGCGATACTTGCCCACGTGCCTATCATTTGGTTTGTCTTGAACCGGAATTGGATGAGGCACCTGAAGGCAAATGGTCCTGCCCACATTGCGAAGCAGACGGAGGTGCTATTGAAGAAGATGATGATGATGAACATCAAGAGTTTTGTCGCGTATGCAAAGATGGCGGTGAACTGCTGTGCTGCGACCAATGTCCATATGCGTATCATACATTCTGTTTGAATCCACCACTTGATACCATACCTGACGGTGACTGGAAGTGTCCACGTTGCAGTTGCCCACCATTGGCGGGAAAAGCAGAAAAAATACTCACTTGGCGTTGGGTAGAATCCACAGAGCCATCTACGTCGAAAAAAACTAAGACACGTATGCGCGAATACTTCGTCAAGTGGCACAATATGTCCTATTGGCATTGTGAATGGGTATCTGAGGTGCAAATGGATGTACACCATCCATTAATGATACGCTCGTTTGTACGCAAATATGATATGGAGGAGCCACCCAAGTTTGAGGAAACACTCGACGAAGCAGATTCACGTTATCAACGCATACAACGACACAGAGCTAAAGGCGGTATTCAAGACGATGAAGAAGAAAATAATAAAGATTTAGAAGAGCGTTTCTACAAGAACGGTGTAAAGCCGGAATGGCTTATCGTCCAACGCGTGATTAATCATCGCACTGCACGCGATGGCACCACCATGTACTTGGTAAAATGGCGTGATTTGCCATATGACAAATCGACTTGGGAAGATGAACTTGATGATATACCTGGTATCAAACCCGCAATTGATTACTATCAGGACTTGCGAGCCGCCTGCACTTTAGAAACTGTTAGCTCGCGCTCTGGAGGAAAGAAAGGCAAGAAAGGTCGTAAAGCTAAAGCACGGGAGATCGAAGACGAAGATCGTGTTATTCGACGATTCACCCCACCGCCAGATAAGCCAATATCAGATTTGAAGAAAAAATATGAAGAGCAACCACAATATTTGGAAGAAACTGGCATGCAGTTGCACCCTTATCAAATCGAGGGCATTAATTGGTTGCGCTACTCATGGGGCCAAGGCATTGATACCATATTGGCGGATGAAATGGGTCTGGGTAAAACCATTCAAACGGTTACTTTTCTATATTCATTGTATAAGGAAGGCCACTGCAAGGGTCCATTTCTGGTTGCAGTGCCGCTTTCTACCATCATCAATTGGGAACGTGAGTTTGAACTATGGGCACCTGACTTTTACTGCATTACGTATGTGGGTGACAAAGATTCACGTGCTGTAATACGTGAGAATGAACTTAGTTTTGAAGAGGGCGCCATACGCGGTGGTAAAGTCTCACGTTTGCGTACCAATCAATTCAAATTCAATGTCCTGCTAACCAGTTACGAGTTGGTTTCATTGGATACGGCCTGTCTTGGTTCAATAGATTGGGCTGTACTCGTTGTGGACGAAGCACATCGCTTAAAGAGTAATCAGAGTAAATTCTTCCGTATACTCAACAGTTACAATATTGCATACAAACTATTGCTGACCGGCACACCTTTACAAAACAATTTGGAAGAGTTGTTCCATCTGCTTAATTTCTTAAGTCGTGATAAGTTTAATGATTTAAATTCTTTCCAAAATGAATTTGCTGACGTAGCTAAGGAGGAGCAAGTTAAACGTTTACACGAGATGTTAGGACCACACATGTTGCGTCGCTTAAAAGCCGACGTACTTAAGAATATGCCATCTAAGTCAGAATTCATCGTGCGTGTCGAACTCTCTACGATGCAAAAGAAATTCTACAAATTTATTTTGACCAAAAATTACGAAGCGCTAAACTCAAAAAGCGGTGGCAACTCCTGCTCGCTTATTAATGTCATGATGGATTTAAAAAAATGTTGCAATCATCCGTATTTATTCCCGTCTGCTGCTGAAGAAGCACCTACTGCTACTGGTGGTATGTATGAGCTAAGCTCACTAACTAAAGCTGCGGGCAAACTAGTGTTGCTTTCAAAAATGTTAAAGCAGCTTAAAGACCAAGGTCATCGCGTATTGATTTTCTCGCAAATGACAAAAATGTTGGATATACTTGAGGATTTCCTCGAAGGCGAGGGTTACAAATACGAACGTATTGATGGTAGCATCACAGGTAATTTGCGCCAGGAGGCGATTGATCGTTTTAATGCACCTGGTGCTCAACAGTTTGTTTTTCTTTTGAGTACACGTGCTGGAGGGCTTGGTATTAACCTGGCCACTGCGGATACTGTTATCATTTACGACTCCGATTGGAATCCACACAATGACATACAGGCGTTATCGCGTGCTCATCGTATTGGACAAGCGAATAAGGTTATGATATACCGTTTCGTTACGCGAAATTCAGTTGAAGAGCGCGTTACACAGGTAGCCAAGCGTAAGATGATGCTTACACATTTGGTGGTACGACCTGGCATGGGTGGCAAGGGTGCAAATTTCACTAAACAAGAGTTAGATGACATTTTACGTTTTGGTACCGAAGAACTTTTCAAAGAAGATGAGAAAGAGGAAGCTATTCATTATGATGACAAGGCAGTTGCTGAATTGTTAGATCGCTCCAATCGCGGTATTGAAGAGAAGGAATCTTGGGCCAATGAATATCTGTCATCGTTTAAGGTAGCTTCATATGCTACAAAAGAAGACGAGGAAGAAGAAGAAACAGAAATTATTAAGCAAGAGGCAGAAAATTCCGACCCTGCGTATTGGGTTAAGCTCTTGCGTCATCATTATGAGCAACATCAAGAGGATGTTAGTCGCACTTTGGGCAAAGGTAAACGTGTGCGTAAGCAGGTCAACTACACTGATGGTGGCGTCGTTGCCGCAGACACAACTCGTGAGGACGGCAATTGGCAAGATAATGCCTCCGACTATAATTCTGACTATTCAGCTGGTTCCGATGAAGATGGACAAGATGACGATTTTGATGAACAGAATGGTGGTGCTGATGGACGCAAGGCACGTCGTCGTGTTGAGCGTCGTGATGATCGTCCGCTGCCGCCGCTTTTGGCACGTGTTGGTGGCAATATAGAAGTACTGGGCTTTAACGCACGTCAACGAAAAAGTTTCCTCAATGCCATCATGCGTTATGGTATGCCACCACAGGATGCTTTTAATTCACAATGGTTGGTCCGAGACTTGCGTGGAAAATCTGAGCGCAACTTCAAGGCATATGTTTCACTATTTATGCGTCATCTTTGTGAACCAGGTGCCGATAATGCTGAGACCTTTGCAGATGGTGTACCGCGTGAAGGACTCTCACGTCAACATGTCCTTACACGCATTGGTGTTATGTCGCTCATCCGTAAAAAGGTGCAAGAATTTGAACATATTAATGGTTATTATAGCATGCCCGAGTTGATACTAAAGCCATGTGAACCGGTTCGTTCGGCAATACCCAAATCAGCAGAAGAGCTAGTGGGTGGCGAGGCAGGTGCAAATAAAACAGCAGCGGACGATAAGAGCGCCACAACCAGCACAAGTGCCACACCAGCTACAAGTGCTGCTCCTAGTCCGGCGCCAGTTTCAGATAAGGGTGATGAGAAGACCGGTGAGAAAACTAATGATGTTGACAAAGATGAAGCATCGAAGAAAGAGGCTACTGAGGGTGAAGACAAAAAACCTGACGTAATCAAAGAACCGAAAGAAGAACTTGGAAAAGATAAAGAAGCTGAAAATAAAAATGATGCTGGTGGGGATAGCGAGAAAGAAGAAGCCACTGATCTTAGTAAGCCAGTCGATTTGAAGGATGGTAAACCTGTTGAGGCACTTAATGTTTCACTTAAAAGTGAAGATAAAAAAGACGCCCCAGATGCAGCAGGCGCAGCAGCAACAAAAGAGGAACTTAAAACTGAAGAATCAAAGCTCAAATCGGAATCACCAATTACTACCACTATTATTGATGACGATGATGATGATGTCCTTATTATTAAGGATGATGGAGAAGTTGAAAAGCCATCAACTTCTAGTGTGGCTACTAACAGTATATCCACCTTTCCAAAAGATCAAAAACCCAAAATCGAGGAAAGTCTCGAAGTGCTTAAACGTAAGTTTATGTTTAACATTGCTGATGGCGGATTCACCGAACTACACACATTGTGGTTGAATGAAGAGAAGGCTGCAGTACCAGGTCGTGAATATGAAATTTGGCATCGTCGTCATGATTACTGGCTACTTGCCGGTATTGTTACACACGGCTACGGTCGCTGGCAGGATATACAAAATGATATACGTTTTGCAATTATCAATGAACCTTTTAAAATGGATGTTGGCAAGGGTAACTTTTTGGAAATTAAAAATAAGTTTTTAGCACGACGTTTTAAACTTCTCGAGCAAGCGTTAGTTATTGAAGAACAATTAAGACGTGCTGCATATCTTAATCTAGCACAAGATCCAAATCATCCAGCAATGTCGTTAAACGCACGATTTGCTGAAGTCGAATGTCTGGCTGAATCTCATCAACATTTGAGTAAGGAGTCATTGGCTGGTAACAAACCAGCAAATGCTGTACTTCATAAGGTACTGAATCAGTTGGAGGAATTGTTATCTGACATGAAGAGTGATGTTTCACGTTTACCGGCGACATTAGCAAGAATTCCACCGGTAGCTCAAAGATTACAAATGTCTGAACGCTCGATCTTATCACGCTTGGCTGCAACAGCTGGAAATTCTTCTAACGCAGGTGAGTTCACATTAATTTTGTGGTTTATTTATTATAACTTTGCAACTATTGATCTGGTTTTGAAAAATAAGAAGTAATTTTTTCAAACTTCAAGCGATCAACACAATTCTAGAATTATAAATCCCAAAGTTTTTTGTTCTTATATCACTATGATCACAATTTGATGTAATTTCATAATATGGCTTTTTAAAAACGTGCATAGACGGCTCTGTAGATACTATAAATAATGAAACTTTTTGAGTCTGATAACTTTTGATCTTCTATATCGGATTTAAATATCAACATGCCAATTCTTTAAAGGGTGTCGCATAATTCAAGCAACATATCAATTTGCCGCCAGTTGTACTGTTAAGTGTTGTTTTTGGTTGGTAACACTTTACCCGACAAATGGCGGCAAATTCAAATTTTGCGTGAATTATAAGACACTCTTAATAACTGAAAAGAGTAATCCCTGAATTGAAAATTTGGCATCAGAAAATAACTCCCGAAAATAAAAAACGAAATAACGTCCATATTATTTTCATATAAATTTGGGCGATAGTCATTTTGGAAATAACGCCCTAAATTTATTTATTTCCTAACGCCGTCAATTTGTCCATTTGTACGACAGTAGCATTTCCTTCTTGGCGGCTGTGAGTGCAGCTCGAGCATGAGGTTTTTGGAGCGGTTATATTATTGTTCACGTGAATTGTGAGGACCAGACTTGTTGGGGATGTTCGTTCGTTTTTGTTGTAACTTTTTATGGAATCCGAATATTTGTCTTTAAATTTATAATGTGTTGTTGGATATATTTTATTTTATAGCAGATTGCATTAATTTCAAACTTAATTTATCACATTTAGTCTAATTAACGCTTTTGTTTCTTTTTTAGCTCAATTAATGGCACAGTTCCCAGCTGGCTTCCAAGGCACCGCCTTACCAGCTTTTACCGGTGGACCTGGTGGAAATTTCGCCACTTTCCGACCACAGTTTTCTGTTCCTGGACAGCTAGCTAATAATGCTTCAGGTGTTGGCAGTGCAGTAGGCAATAACTAAATTCATCTTTTTGCTCCTCCTGTTATACATCTTCCCTCCATCCCTAACAAGTTATTAAAAATCTTATATAAACCATAGAATAACAATAATTCAGTTTAAACATAAATAAAAGATAATTATTATATTGTAGCATGTAACTTTTATTTATCTCTTAAATTGTGTTTTCTTTTATTATTCCAAATTAAATTATTAGAATTTACAGCGGAAGCAACATTTTCTTTTCTTTTAATATTCTTTAATATAGTATTTTTGTTTAGCAGTAAAATAAAGCTTACACAAAACATGATTATGTCATACCTACAAATAAATATTTTGGATGTCTAAAAACTATGATCTTGAAATATGTATTGGTCAATATACAAAGCTAAATATTCACGTACGATTATTATATGCAACATTAAAAACAGCATAGTTGACCCCATTAGAATATCACATAAATAAATTAAACTTTTATGGAACAACAAAAAGTGTTTCTTTCTTACATTGGGCTTAAAAATAGTGTTAATATCTTATTCTTATTAAGAGTTTACGATACTAAAAGCGGCATGGTTCCATTCTTGGTCCAGATCATTGGAATATTTGTTGCTACGAAATATTACACTTTGAGATGCCAGACGACACCTATTTGGTTGGTTACGCAGATGACATTGCAGCTGTGATAATAGCCAGAAATACTGACGATGATCAACGGAAGCTTAACCAGATGATGATATGGATGGACGACCACGGTCGTCTCAAGCTAGCCACTAAAAAAACATAGTTGCTTATCCTTACTAAAAACCACATACCGTTGGAAATTCCGTTGAGTACACTCTCGGAAACGTATGTACATAACGAAAAAGTGGTTAAATATCTTTGTGTCAGGTTGGACTCAAAAGGGGAGCCAAGCGACTGCAGTACTGTCAATATTAATGACAAACAGGTGAACCAACTGCGAGCAAACGAAAGCTTTTAATGGCTATTATCCAATCAGTCTTCTTATACGGCTGTGAGGTATTGGCAGACTCAGTCAAAAACAATGGGTGCTATTCTTGATTCCGTCGGAAAGCATTTTCCGCGCGGAAGCAAATTTTGCTATTATTGATTCCGAAAATTAGATACATCTGTCATCACTGTTCCGCAAAACAGATAAATTTGCTATTATTGTTTCCGCAAATAATTTGACAAATTTAACAACCCTGACATCGAAGTGACGTTCATTTTTGTGTATTCTTGATTCCGACGGATAGATATATTTCAGTTGTTTCCTTCCGCGAAATTTTTGTGACGGAACGACAGTAAAAAGTTAAATATGCATGCTTTTTTGATAATTTTTATCTTTTTATTAATAAAGAAATTAAGCTTAATATTAAATATCAATTTTAAACAATTTATTACAACACAATAGTCGGTTTAATTACAAATTACAAAATTTATTTTTAAAATAAAACTCAAAATTCATAAAACAATATATTTCATTTTATTTTATTAAATAAAGGAAACAATTCGTCTTTATTTTGATTAGATATACATCTCATATAGAAGAAGTCACTTTCACATCCAACCCTCGCTGCGGTGATCAAACGATGAAATGTAATCACTTGGAAAAATAAAGTTATCAACACTTTTTTTACAAAAAACAACTTTTGAGAAACACGCGTCTTCACCGAACTCTAAAATTTATAGATAATTAAATCTTAAATCGCACTAAAAAAGCTATTTTATTCACATGATATTTACAAAAAATTATCAATGATTCATAATTTTCCTTTGTTGACACTTGTAATTTTTTTTATCCTTTGTCATCTGTCAAAATGTTCTTATTTCAGGGTTTCCAATATTCTCGTTCGATATTCCTCTACCGTCGGAATCAATAATAGTAGTTTTCATATCGAACGATATTTCTTTCCGCGAAAATTTCCTTATCGAACGGAATCAATAATAGCACCCAATAACTTTCGAAAAGCCTTCAGTTCAGTCCAAAAAACAGCAGCATCTTCGGACAGGATAGCGTACAGGCTGCGGTGCTGGTAATTAGCGGAACGATACCAATAGACTTGCTGGTCCTGGATTGGTGCACAGAAAGTTTTAATTTAAGGCACGGTTTTTGGAATATGACGATTTTAACAAATTTTGCACTTTATTTTTTTTCAAGAAGCGTTATAGTTTTGTCAAGCAGTAGGCGTAACTCATTTCCTTTCACCTGCTATGTCATTTGTGCCTGAATTTGCTTCATTGGTACAAGGGGTCTGCACAAAACATCTTGGAATATAGTGTGATTTTTTTACACGCACATTTTACACCAAACTGATGTATTTGATTCAAATAAATTCAAGATTCATTGGTTTAATTATGGCATTATAGAACACTGTAATTTTTTATGAGTGTCAAAAAAAAGCTTATTTTACCAAGTACATCAGTGTACTGTATTTTATAAAAACAAATACTTCAGGACATTGTAAAACGTACGAGTAGAAAAAACTACTGTAAAATTAATGATATGGTAACACCTGCAAGTTGCAAAGCATTGGTGGCTCAGGACTGAAGTAGCTTTCAAACATTGTCGAGAAAGAGAGTGTAAACAAAAAGAGGCACAAGCAGGGAGTAAAATACTACTCTTGTCACTACATTAGCATGTACGTATAGCAGTGTACACTACCACTGCAGTATATATTGGGTGTACAACTTAAAAACCGGAATTTGACGGTGGATGTCCGTTCTAACAAATATCGTGAAAGCTCGAACTTTATATATATGTCATTTTGACAGCTGTCAAAATCAGTCAACAAAACAATTTTATCTTGTGTGCATCATTATTATTTTTCACGATGAATAACTTCGAAAATTGGAGAAAAAGACAGCATTTGCGGGAGGTTCTGTTGGGTCATTTTTTTGCAAAGAAAACTGCTGCGGAAAGTCATAGTTTGCTTGTAGAAGTTTATGGGGACTATTCTCCAGCTGAATCAAGCTGTCGTGAGTGGTTTCGACGGTTTAAAAGTGGTGATTTTGATGTCGAAGACAAAGAACGTCCTGGTCAGGACCAGCTAGGTGTGATCCATTATGAGCTGTTGCCAGGGGGCCAAACCATTAATGCTCAACTCTATCGTCAACAATTGATCCGATTGAAGCAGAAAATCCAGGCAGAGCGGCCAACGTATGCGACCAGACACGAGTCAATCATTTTCCACCACGATAACGCTCGGCCACATATTGCTGCCCCAGTCAAAAATTACCTGGAAAACAACGGATGGGAAATCTATACAAATTTTGCCTCACCCGCCTTATAGCCCAGACCTTGCACCATCAGACTACCATTTGTTCCGATCAATGCAGAATGCCCTATCAGGAATACGGTTCACTTAAGTTCAAGATATCGAAAATTGGCTCGATTTATTTTTGGCCGCCAAGCCGGCGCAATTTTTTTGGGATGGAATTCATAAATTGCCTGAAAGATGGAGAAATTTTGTAGCTTCCAATATAATAAAATATATTGTAACATTTTTCCACAATAAAGCATCAAATTTCGCTTAAAAAATTCCGGTTTTTAAGTTGTACACCCAATATCATCACCTGATTCCGCAACTGGCGAGCGCAGACTTCGTGATATCCTCCTCATGGATACCAAAAGATTCATGCCTGCAAGCAGAATCCCACACATAAGACCGAAACACCCGAAATACCTCCTAAGTCGATATACATACATATCATAGCTATGTCAGGCTGTCTGTCTGTCTGTGGAAATATTTTTTATGGGAAAACCAAGCAAGATAAGTCGATGATATTCGGTACAATATCTTTGCTGTAAAAGTTAGTTCGGGGGATTGAAAATGAGTAAAATCGGTCAACAGACACGCCTACCGCCCATACAAAAATATTTTCAAAATGCAATAACAAGAGTATTATTTGCACTAACGCAAGTAAAATGCTCATAAAAACTACAAATACTAAGAACAAGCTCTGATCTAAAACTAGGCGATAACCCAACTAAATTTCACCCTAACTCTTAGAACATTAATTGCAAGGCAGCGTTTTGCCCACCACCAACCAAATTTCACTCAAACACTCAGATTAGTAAATGCAAGCCCTAGGCGAAAACAAGATCAACTCAGAGAAGAGGCCTGGCACCTCCCATATTAGCAAAACTTTCGAAATGCTCTACTAATAGGGTTTATAGAGATAACTTAACCAAATTTTACTCAGAACAGTAAATGCAAGCTCTGCGCGCATACAAGGTCAACTCGGAGAAGAGGGCGTGGCACCTCCCATATAAGGAAATCTTTCAAAAAGCTGTATTGAAAGTGTTTTTTATGATAATGAAACTAAATTTTGTACTGAGCTCCGAAATGTGGTGGTCGCATGCACTGGCAAGTAAATAAATATCATTCAATTTCTTGTATTCTTCCATTGTTTATGGGTAATCAAATTTATTGACGACTCATTCTTTATCTTCAGGTTTTTGTGAAAAAAAAACACAAAAGTCACAGAGACCCAGCATCTAAAAACAATTAATTATTGCCATAATTTTTGCGGGCAATTCCATGTGTAACTTGACCTGAATACAAAAAAAAAAATTAATATGATTAGAATAAAAACACGGAAATCAGACGAGTTAACAAAAAATAACGTTTATAGATTTGTTGCAAAAATACTTGAGGCTAAGGACAACATTCCACTTGTTATAAGCTACATAAAGAACTTTGGGAATTTCAGTGAGAGATTTATCTTTTTTTTCTTTTTGAAATTGAATCAAAGAATCCACTTTGTCCATCACAAACTTCACAAGAATGTTTGATTTGAGAGACTGTTACCTTTTAGAAGTTGCTTTTTAAAAAAGATCTCTTCCATACACGGAAGACAAATCTGTGGAAAATAAAAATACGAAATGGAATGGTCAATATCTCCAAAAGTACAGAGCTAATAGAGAAATAAATTGCAGATTTGAATTTAGCGGCTCAAAATCCATGCAAAAAGTTCAACAGTTTAAATTTTAAAACACAAAAAAACATATTCATGACCACTTTTCGGTTTATAAAATGTTTTGGCATGCATCAAATATTCTCCGAAATGAATCAAATTTTACGTTTTGGTTATTTGGATCAAAGAGAATAGAACAAGAAATTTTTGTTTTCCATTTAAATTTGCAACAGTTTAAGTAGTGAGCATATGTCCAAAATTTAAAGTCTCCATAGAATGAGATTTTTTAACAATGACTTGGAACTCTTCTTGATTTTACTCCGGCTGGCAAACTTCATTTAAAGGTTTTCGGAGCGAGTGTACCCTTCATCCGTAATTCCATAGCTTGATTTCATTTGCTATGGGTATCTACTTACATTTTTGGTTTAAGTCAGTGCTTAAAATGGTCTAAGGTCACCAAACTATTTGTAAGTACCTATGTATCGTAACCATTTATTGACGAATGCTTGCAATTTATTCAATAAATCGTCGCACCCATACAATAAGATCAATTTCACATCAATACTTTAGTTTTTGAGGAAATAGGAAACTCCATTTTCTTAAACTGCACATACCGAAATTCCATAATCGAATATTGAAGAAAAATAAAATTTTAAAAATCATGATCTTAACTTTTGTCCATAAAATTGCTCTGTAGTTTATCTCTTGATTAATTTACAATATTGTTTCACTTTAGAACATAGCATTGTTGTTAAGTTCCAGGATTAGTTTCCAGCCACAAACTTTTGTTTAACAACATGTTAATGCGACATTTTTCATATAATTTAAATACGATTCCTTTGGTGTAATCGATGTGTCTATGATGTTTAGTTTCAAAAATATAAGTGTGTTCCATAAGTCTTGCAATATTTGAATTTGTGGCATAAAATGTTGTCAATTAAAAAAAGCAAAACTTATTAGAAGTTGCCAATTTCAAGTTAGGTTCTTTTGTCAAAATGCCACAGATTTTTACTCAAAAATCGATGCGACAAATTACATTTGCGGCCTTGAGCCAGTTTTATAATGTTAGGTGCACGTGGTATCTTCAAGGTGGGCGGCCTTTGGGCGATATTGGAAATCTGGGATCATAGGTATTTTTTAATGACAAATGAAAAAAAAATTGTTGGCGAAAAAATTGAAAATAAATTTCTGGATATGGACACCCTAATCACATAGCGGTATAAAATATACTGAAATAAATTTTTGTGTGAAGGCCACCCTAAATAATTTTTTTTTTTTTTTTTTTTCAGAAAGCTTCACTTTAATCCTCCTCCATACTTAATTCTATGAAAATCGGTGCAGCTATATGGTCATAATAAATATTTTTTTATGAAGGGCCATCCTACTCTTCTGCCGCGTCTAGATTTTAGTGGATTAATATGGATAAAGAAAGTGTCCATTTGAATATATTTGGATCCATTTTATCCAGACCACGAAACCTCTAGATTCAACACCAATCCATTTTAATCTATTGGATTGAAATGGGTTTGAACTTAACTTATTACGTAGGGCACTACTTATATTTCGAGAATAGCAAATAAAAACAAACATTTTTAATTGAAAATGGCTTTATTGTTTTTCAAAATATTCCCCTTGATGATCAATACACTTTTGCATTCGTTCAAACCATTTGTCATAGCAGTTTTCCCATTCCTCTTGAGACATCTCTAAAACATGGTTTTTGAACGCTTCAACTGCTTCTTCGGCGCTCGTAAATCGTTGACCACGCAGTTTACCTTTGATGTTTGGGAACAAGAAGAAGTCATTGGGTACCAAATCAGGACTGTTCGGAGAATGTTTTGACTGCTCAAAAATTCACCTGTTTCGCGAGATGTGTGAGAACTCGCATTGTCATGATGGAGAATGATTCGTCTTCGAGGGTTTGTTTTACGAATTTCTCCGAAGACTTCCGGCAAACAAATGGTCGTGTACCACTCAGAATTGACCGTCCTACGTTGCTCAAGCGGAACAGTGGCCACATGACACAATCGGCCGAAGAAACAGGCGACCATTTGCTTCGCTGTGCTTCTTCCACGGAACACTTTTGTTGGATTTAGCTCATCTTGGAATATCCACACGGTCGATTGCTGTTTTGTTTCCGGCTCATACGCATAAATCCATGATTCGTCACCTGTAACGATCTTATACACGTCTTTTGAAGCACCACGGTCGAATTTTTTAATCAATGTATTGGAGTGGAACTAATGTGCAAGGATGCCTCTATCTCACAATATGCCACATGACGATCTTTCATTATCAGTTCATGCACTGCATCGATGTTTTGTGGCACAACAACCGATTTTGGATGACCTTCACGGAATTCGTGGCTGACCGAACTCCGACCACAATTGAATTCACTATATCAACCACATACTGTGGTTTTTGATGGTGCTTTATCGCCATACAAAGAACTGAGTTCATCGACACATTCTTGTTGACATTTTCACAAGTTGTGAAAAATCATCCAACGAAAGCCTTTTCTTGAAATTTCCATTTTTTGGCCAAATTGATTTTATTAACTCACTGGAAACAAAACAAATAGCACTTGCACATCAAAACGTTGTGAGTACGTTTATGCTAAAAAATAACAAGCTTTATTATGGTGTTGCCAGATTTTAGCTATTGACATTAGTGTTGCCAGTTCCCGAAATATAAGTAGTGCCCTCGTATTCGAGCAATGTTTTCACTTTAAAATTGCCATTTATTTGATGTTTATAAAGTGCAGTAACAAAAAAGGTTTACATGAACATTAATAATTGCAGTTGGATTAAAATGGATTAGACTGCATTGACATTGATCGCGCTTTTTTCTAAGTTCATTCTTTTATTGAAAAGGACTCAAATGGATTGGAGTTGGACTTTAATTCCTGTGAGAAATACCACAATCCCAGGAACCCACGATATTGTTCATGCCCAAAAATTATATGCTTGTTGATCACAAACCAGCATAGTCCACTTATTGCAGGAAGTATCTTGTTGGGTTAAAAAAATAGACTTAATTTTATTGACGTCGATCGCGCTTTTTCCAAGTGCATACTTGGATTGAAAAGGACTCAAACGGATTGTAGTTGGACTTTAATTCCTCGCGGGGTGCGATTGGCTCCTGCAATATTTCACGTCGCATCATCGCGTTTTTCCATAGCATAATCCATATTAATCTTTTATGGTAATCCATATTATCTTAATGAAAATGGATTAGTTTAACGATGTTTCCAAATCTATATTGTGTGTATGGTACACAATTCTGGATCAAAATCTGGATCCAGATAGATTGATAGACTACGCCTATTTGAAACCAATCCAATCTTTCGCAACAATCTATATTCCCTTAAAATGCATCGATCCGATTCTGAATCCAAATCTATCCGAGAAATCTGGCACACAATTCTGGATCAGAATATGAATTCAGATAGATAAATAGATTGCGTCTTTTTTCATCAATTTCAATGTTCCGTAACAATCCATATTACCTGGACTTAAATGGATTGATCCGATTTTTAATCCAAACCTATCCGAGAAATGTGGTACACAAATCTAGATCAGTATGGACTGATCCATTTCAATCCAGACGCGGCACAAGGGATGATCTTTCTCACTCGATTTATGTGCAATACGGTTCTGGCATTAAAATTTTTCCATTGAAATTTTGCAATAAAGTTCAAAAAAAGTAAAATTTTCAAAAGAACGATTCAAAAACTGAAAAATATTAGAAATCAGCAGAAAAATATCGAAAAAATTATGAATACCTTCGCACCATTAAGACCAACCCCAAATCATTATTGATCTGCCACCATCATTAAATTCTGGTGAAACGTACTCTGGAGCAAATGCTGGTCCTTTTGGACGCCGAATACACTTTCTGGACTCTGGGACCACTCTATTTAAGGGCCGTTCACATATTACGTACCACAGTTTTCGACCAATTTTGAACCCCGGCAATTCCGTCACTGTTCTGGATTGAGCATCCTCAAGCACGGACTTAAACCCAATCCAGCATCTGTGGAAAGACGTAAAGAAAGCACTTAGTACGCAAAATATTATGAATTTTGACAAGTTATTCGAAAGAGTTAAAGAAACCGGTACGGTGGAACGGTGCTGGGCTTAATTGAACCGATGCAACGGCGTTGTTTGTCTGTGATAAAGCAAAAAGGCGTTGGAACAAGGTATTAATAATTTGTTCGATATTTTTCTATTGATTTCTAATGTTTTTCAATCGTTCTGAAGTATTTTTCTTCTGAAAATTTGGATTTTTTTAGCTTCATTGCAAAATTTCAATGGAAAAATTTTAATGCTAAAACCATAATGCACATAAATCGAGTGAGAAAGATCATCCCTTGTGCCGCGTCTGGATTGAAATGGATTAAATTTTTACAGTCCATACTGATCCAGATTTGTGTACCACATTTCTCGGATAGGTTTGGATTAAAAATCGGATCAATCCATTTAAGTCCAGGGAATATGGATTGTTACGGAACATTGAAATTGATGAAAAAAGACGCAATCTATTTATCTATCTGAATTCATATTTTGATCCAGAATTGTGTGCCAGATTTCTCGGATAGATTTGGATTCAGAATCGGATCGATGCATTTTAAGGGAATATAGATTGTTGCGAAAGATTGGATTGGTTTCAAATAGGCGTAGTCTATCAATCTATCTGGATCCAGATTTTGATCCAGAATTGTGTATCATACACACAATATAGATTTGGAAACATCATTAAACTAATCCATTTTCATCAAGATAATTAAAGTCCAACTACAATCAGTCTGAGTCCTTTTCAACCCAAGTATGCACTTGGAAAAAAGCGCGATCGACGTCAATCCAATTAAGTCCACTTTTTAACCCAACAAGTATGGCCGACTTCCTAAACGTTAGTTGCTTTGTATTGCAACAGCATTTTCATGCAAAAAATGTTGCATAATTTTAGGACTATTTGTTACTATCTTCTCTTCTTATACGAGATAAAATTGTATGTTTGTTTTTTTGTTTTTTTTTTTGTTTCTTTGTACTTATTTCTGTCCCAATATTTTTTCTCGAAAACGGCTACAGCGATTTTAATGAAACTTGGAGTAATGTTAGATATTAGCATGCAATGAAGAAAGAGCTAGGTTTGAACTTTGTAAATGCCCACCAGAGGGCGTGGCAGAGCCTTAAATTTTAAATTTGATTTAGTAATAACTCTCAAACCATATAAGATATTTTGATGAAATTTAGTAAGCGGGTACGGGTTAATAATACCTCGGAATGGACAAAAAGTGGGCGGGATCGAAGAAGTGCCACGCCCACTTTTTAGCCATTGAAAATTTTGATTTAATATTACTCGAAAACGACTCCAACAATTTTGATGAAAATTTAGGAGAAGTTAATTCTGTAAACGAGGATTAATATGCAATATGCCGCTATATTGGGAAAACTCGTTGAAGGGCGTGGCACCACCCAAAAACTTATAATTCGGTATAAAAAGAAAACTAATAAAGCAATCATTCTGAAATTAACTATGGGGAGCCTACTTCCTATAAGGCATCTCTGATCTGAAGGTGGGCGAAATGCCGCCGTTGCGCATGGAATCTCCCATACAAGCAAAATACGTTAAATGCTATTTCTCGCAAATGTTACAAGATATTTTAATGAAATTTGGTGTACAGGTACTACTTATTAATGCCTTGTAATATCCAAAAAGTGGGCGGAATCGAGGAAGTGCCACGCCCACTTTTTTGCCATTGAAAATTTTGATTTAATATTACTCAAAAACGACTCCAACAATTTTGATGAAAATTTAGGAGATGTTACATCTGCAAACAAAGATTAATATGCAATATGCCGTTATATTGGAAAAACTCGTTGAAGGGCGTGGCACCACCCACAAAATTATAATTCGGTACAAAAAGAAAATTAATAAAGCAATCAGTCTGAAATTAACTGTGGGGAGCCTACTTGCTATAAGGCATTTCTGATCTGAAAGTGGGTGAAATATCGGCGTTGTGCGTGGAACCTCCCATACAAGCAAAATACGTTGAATGCTATTTCTCGCAAATGTTACAAGATATTTTAATGAAATTTGGTGAAGGTACTACTTAGCAATGCCTTGTAATAACCGAAAAGTGAGTGGTATCGAAGTGCCACGCCTCCTTTTCAACCATTAAGATTTTGATTCAATATTACTCGAAAACGACTACAACAATTATAATGAAAATTTAAGAGATTGTACCCCCAAAAATCGGTTTTATTATATGGGTGCGAAACATGGCTTGTTACTGAACAACTTACGAACAAGCTGCAAGTATTCGTCAACAAATGCTTAAGGCGTATACTAAAGGTTTGGTGGCCTCGCACTATATCAAATGCCGAGCTACATCAAAAATGCAAACAGAAGGCTATAGCAAACGAGATCAAGCTGCGCAAATGGGGATGGATTGGTCACACTCTCCGGAAACCACACAGCGAAGTTTGTCGCCAGGCCCTTGAGTGGAATCCACAAGGCAGTAGAGGACGTGGTAGACCCAAAACCAACTGGAAAAGGTCGTTGAAAAAGGAAATCCAAGAATCGGGAAAATCGTGGCAAGAGATCAAAGTCATCGCAAGGGATCGTGACAAATGGAGAGATTTCATATTGGCCCTATGCTCCTCCTAGGAGTTAAAGGAGAATACATACATACCCCCAAAAATAAGTAATAATATGTTATATGTCGTTATATTAAAAAAACTCGTTGAAGGGCGCGGCACCGCCCACAAAAATATAATACGCCATAAAGAGAAAACTACTAAAGCAATCTTTCCAAATTTGACTGTAGGGAGTCAACTTGCTATTAGGCACCTACAAACTGAAAGTAGGCAAAATATCGGCTGTGGGCGTGGAGCCTCCCATACAAGTCAAACACAATAAATGCAATTTCTCGCAAGTGGTACAACATATTTCGATGAAAACTTTGGTAAATAACTCAGGCACAAAAAAATGGAATGAACTTTTTATTCCTTACATGCAGTCTTATCTAATTTTTGATGCGGAATCCATCTTCATCAGCAGAACTGTCATTACACCTGCAGGATTTTGAAATATCCTTGCTTGAAATTGAAGAAAACGCTGCGTTCAGTCTTACAGCGTAACTACAAGAAAAGGTGAAATTCGTTTTTATTAATTGCATCGAATAGCCACGCTTTTCCTTATCAAAATATCCTTTCGGATTTTTCCAATATGACTTTTATTTTCCGAGTTATGTTCCTTTGAAAATAAGATATTTCAGCCCCATACAAAAAACGAAATATTTTGGGTGCGTGGCATATCCCATTTATTTATTTTGGGGCATTCTATTTCACCAAAAAAAAATTTGGAGTTTTTGATATTTTTTTATACCATTCGATACTTTATGAGTTTTTTCTTATTATTATTCTCATCGGTTAGTTATCATTTTGAAAGCATGAACATTGAAGGTGAAAAGATACGAATTTCATCACAAAAAATAGCTATGAATAAAAACAATCGACTAAAATAATAAGATCAGATTGTTGACCGAGCAGGGATCGGTCTCCAGGTACTTTACTTATTAAGAGCAAAGTTTACAAAAAGCATCAACTTTGTTACTGATGCGCTGATGGCTATGCATTGTCAACGATTTGTAGTTAGGCGTTATGAATTGCAAGAATGATGCAGTAAAAAAATAAGCTCTTAAAATTATGCGACATTTTTTTAACGAAAATGCAGTTTAAGCACAAAGCAACGGACGTTTAGGAAGTCGCCCTATTTTTCAACGGCTGTACATAATTAAAAAATAAAAAGCTAAACCACTTACCAAGAGAAATCGACTATGATGTTTGCCCTAATGGCAATAAGATGGTCTTGACCTTATGCCATTGCTTCCATACTACACTTTAAATTCTATTCATTTACCTCATTTGAAAGAGAAGGAGTTTAAATGGGGATTGATTGATTACGATTATGATTTAGTACATTTTTTGTACTCTCTATCTTTTAGATACTGGTATGTAATGAAACGAGTTTTAGAACTTTCACAAAAAAACACATTTCACTTACTTTGTACGTACTTTGGCAACTTTCCTTTAATTTTATTTCAACTCTTCAAATCATTTTATACTTGAAATGCCTAATGAATTATGGAAATGTAATTTTTATCTTTCTTAAGTAAATCTTTATTTAAAAAAGACAGAGAAAGTTTACATAAAACTTCTTAAATAACATATTGCTGATGAATTAAAAATTCCTTTTAACTATTTACAATTTAGTTAGAAGTTTAAATGTGACGTTAAATGGTTACAGCATGTGTGTTCTTCAATGCTTATTGTTTTTCTTCTGCTATTAAAAAAAATTCGATAAATATTGTATATATATTTTTTTGGTAATGATAATGCTTGTACAGATGAGTGTAATTGTGTTTGTAAACAAATCGTGAGTTCTTATATAATCTTATATAATTTCTTAGGTGATGAGGCAATAAGGTAAAAAAGGATTTTTATGCTTAACTTTAAAAGGTGCAATGGTGCCAACAAAATAAAAGAAACAACTTTTTATACTGCATTAAGAACTTTGCTACTTATTAAAGGGAATTACCAAACCTTTTGTCTGAATTATAATTCTAAAGCAAAATTTAAAGAAATATATGAGCCGTTTATTTTGAAAGTGACCTAAGCCCATTTCAGGGCAAAAGTAATGTCATTCACATTATGGGCCGTAATAATCGGTTTTTTGCCCGATACTATTTTTTAAACATACCTTCATCAATTTCACACAATGTGGTAAACTTTCTGTAAAGACAGAATTCAATTTTATTCGTTCTGAACAAAATGTCAGCTTATTCATATTATGACATTACTTTTGCCGAAAGTACTTAGGAAATGGACTTAGGCCACTTTCAAAATAAACGGCTCATATATTTGATTTGCATATTACATTAAATTTTATTTTTGAATTTGCCAATAGCTTGGCCTAAGTCAGGCAACAGCTTCGGAGGGTATTTAATAAGGTAGTCGTATAAATTTTGTTCATTATTACTTCTAAGGTTATATAACTAAAGTCCAGTTAAGGGAAGTTAAGATTTTGTTAAGGTCAATTTTTATTTGGTTTGGGTAAAATCTCTTTAATATTTCATCGTAACTACAGCGTGAACTTGACTTAAGTTTTTATTCTTTATTGACATCGATTTGTTTTGGTTTGTTCTGCTGTAAGTGGGTTTAAGACAGTTTAAAAATTTTGAAACTGGCGAATACTCCCTTCAAATCATTACAGTCGTTCACAGTGAATCTAATAACGCTGATAAATTGTTTAAATATTTCGAGGTAGATTTACGTTTATATAAGCTGTAAATAAATCATTGAAACGATTTCGAAGGAAGGCTAAATTGTTTCATTGAAATTGTTTGTCTAGCTCAGTTTTTGCAACGCAAGAATATACATATGTACGTACTATGTATGTATATAAGTTGCTACCTAAATCTACAATTTATTTTTTACATACGATATAAATAAAAATCCATCAATATGAAAATACGCCTAATAGCCCCTAACATGTTTAAACAAAAACCAAAATTTACGTGTACTTTATACTTAATATGCTGAATTAGAATACGCCTATTTATTAATAAATGTTATACTAATTTGTTATTGTGTTGCTGCTGTTGTTGTTGTTGTTGTTGTCATTTGTGATTTGCATTAATTACAAATTATACTATTGCTCTTTGCGTCGCTTTTTTTATTCTTCAAAATCAGGTATACCCTCAAATGTACAACCGCTACGTTGAATAATTTGTCTAGCAGCCCAGATGCCAGAACGTATGCAAGTGTCAAGTGGTTTTTGTTGCACGTATTGTCCAAGAAAGCCACCAACAAAAGCATCACCAGCACCATTAGTGTCCACGACATCTTCACGTTTTAATATTTTTACTGGAAATTCTTTAACTGAATCTTCTTGTATTAACAGCACAGGATTTTGTCCTTGTGTAATGACAACAATACGTGCACGTTTTGAATTTTGCTTAGGCCATGCAACAAGTTTTTTTCCTATTTCAACCATATCTTTTGTTTCCCAGCCCTGTTCAGTGGAAAAGGTTTCAACTTCCTGAAATAGAAAAATGTTTGTGTTTGTAATTATTTTTAATTGATTTTAAAGTACACTTACAGATTCATTTCCAAAGAGTATATCGACATAGGGCAGTGCAGCCATTAATGGTTCCTTAAAGAATTGCGATAAAAATGGCGCGCTAAGGTTCATCATAAATGGGCGATTCTTTTCATGCGCGTGTTTTGCCACAGTCATAATTGTAGGCGGACTCACAGTGAGGAAGAAACCCTGTGTTGTATATATTTTTTGATATTATTTATCTATTATCTATCATTTATTTAAATTTAATCTGTCTAAAGATAGAAATGTATCTTTACTTATGAAACGAAGCATAAATGAGAGAATAATCTATGAATTGAACTAGTGTCTAGCCCTGGTCGCAGTCGACCTGAAAGTAACTACGTAGAATCTGTAATGTAATGTATATGTATTCTTGATCAGCGCCACCTTCTGAATTGATAAAGCTATGTCCATCAGTCTGTCTATCTGTCCTTTTGTGGAAATAATTTTCACAGTAAAACTAAAACAGACAATTTGATGAAATTTTGTATACCTAATGAATTCATCGCATAAGATAGTTCGAGGAATTGAAAATGAGTAAAATCGGACAACGGACCCGCCTACAGCCCATACAAAAAAAAAACTATTAAATCGGAGTTTTATGCGCATTATTCACGATAACGCAATCAAAACACACTTAAAAAACTAGAGATAGAAGGTGTAAGCTCTGAACAAAAACGAGGAGAATTTGAAGAAGAGGGCATGATAACTTCCATATAAGCAAAAGTTTCAAATTGCTACACTAAAAGCGTGTTTTGAGAAAATTCAACCAAATATCACTAAGCCACTAAGGATAGTAAATTAGGATGTGGCACCTCCTATACACTCAGAGTTTTAAAAATGCTGTTATGTAAGCGTTAATTGAGTTAATGCAACAAATTTTCGGGTAGTTACTAGAAATAGCTAGCGCAAGCTCTAAACAAAAACTAGGCAAATTCCCACACAAGCCAAATTTTCAAAATGATGCAGTGTAATTTTTGGCCAAGCCGAAGGTAACACAATGTTTTGAGATTTATTTGGCTGAACTGGTAGACTATCACCAATTTTGTAATTTAACCTTGTTTTGATTGTTTTTAATGTAATTTTACGTTTATATTTTGTTTATTTTTTTTTATACCGCAAATCAAATGGAAAATGCAAGGTCTGCATAGCAGTTTTTTGACGAAAATTGGAAGAAAAGTCTCTCTGCTGGAAATGAAACTTCCATTCTCAAAATATTCACGATATATTCTCGAGAGGGAATTTCCAGACAAATTCATGATAAAATCCTTCTACGAATTTGAGGCAATAGGTTAATGGGTGTCGTATTTGTTTATTTTACTAAGAGAATCGTATGTAAAAAGCTATAAGTTTTTCTAGCGTAGATAGAGTAGGCGCTCACGTTGTGTAGTAGTTTTGTTAATTTTGTAGTATGAATAAATCGTTTTTTTTTTGTTTTGCATACCGAAATATAAAAGTACTCAGCATTATCCAATTTTTTCAAATTTTCTGGTTGCTGCAAGTGATCAATGGTAAATTTATTTGCAGCAGCTAAATTAGCACATAGCGAACGATGTGTTCCGGTAATGAGTACTGCACAGGTACCCGTTGGTTCATCCTTTGTATACTGATATTGTACGTTGACGCCATTTTTACGCGCCTTTTCTTCTAAAATCTTAGAATAGCTGTCATCACCGACACAACCAAAAAAGACTGACGCATTGGGACGTTGCAATATCCATTGACAGACACGAAATGAATTTTGTACTGAACCACCAGCGATAAACTCAGCATTATAATTATTGATCAATTCATCGTAGATTGGCATATGTTTGCTTTCAGCGAGTATTGCGTCATCAGGTTTGAGATCGTATTTCTGTAGAAATTTTTCATCGACAATTGCTGATATATCAAGCAGTGGATTGCCACAACCAAGTAGAATGCCATCCCTGCAAATGAAATAAAATTATTTTTATTTAAAAAAAAAAACAAGCATAAAAATTCAATACGTTAAGCAGTTTTACAAAAAATTTAGCGTTGGCTATATGCTCCTCCTAGGAGAATTTACATACATATGCCATAGCTGTATTTTGTCTTGTTTTCGTTAAAAGAAGCAAACCAAAAACTAAAACTAAATTTTGACTTCTGAAATTTGTAGATGAAATAAAGGTTTTTCAACTTTCAAATCACTGTTACTCTAGCAAACAGATTTTCAGAGATATTAATAATTTCAACTTATAATTTGGACAAAATAATTGCATATGAGCTTGTGGCTCAAGTTATCAACTTATCTTCTGCAACACAATAATATATTTTGGATGTTTGTTTAGTTAAAAACTTGATAATTATGTTTAATTGCCAATATATAACATGGTTGAAAGTTTTTTTTTTAAAATTCACTAATAACTTTTTACCTTGAGTTACAAACTCCATTTTTTATAGTATTTTTGTTGAGTACATAACTAGTTTTAAGTTATCAACATGAGTTGGTACGCACGGTGGTTTTTAAAAAATTTCAACTTTTTGAAATACCACCCGCGATTTTTTTCGGGGATAGTGTTGGGGGACCCTTCTAGTATCAGAATCTGAGAACCGCGAAATCGAACGTCCAGCCGTTTTTTTTTTTCGACATTTTAGTTTTTTTAACGATTTTTGAGAATGTCTCGGATTTATATACATATTATGTACACATATATATGTATGTACGTACATATATATACTTGTATATGTATATATGTGTAATATATATATATGTATATATATATACATACACACATACATACATATAAAAGGTATCGTTTCCGCACCATTTATTTTAAAAAAAAATCGGTTTTTTCGTATATAAAAAAACACAAACAAAAACCGGATACAGCAATAGTCACACCAGATGTAATTTTTGATGCTTAATCCGAATCCGGTCTTAGAATTGCTCTATTACTTCTGGACTTTGAGATATCCTTACATAAATGTTTAAAGGACACCACTTTTTTTCCTATTTTTGAAGTTATATAACAAGATAAGGTAATATTATGCCGTAAAATCTGGTATGACAGTTAATAGCCCTAGCTTTTTCCTTGAAAACTCAATCAAACCGATAACGATATCTTTATTTTTGTCGGAGATATCTTTACCTAAAAAGTTAAAAAAGTGCAAAAACACGATTTTTGGCTATATTGGATGTTATATGCAGGACACACAAAATTCTTCTGTGAATTTCTATTACCAGAAGCATTTAGTACTTTCTTTTGGCTTTCAATTGAGCTATTAAATGTTCATCTGCAGTATTCCTCTACAAAGTTATGACCATTTAAAAATTACATTATGAAGTGCAAACTCACTGGGATGTCTAGTGTACGAGTATTTCTTATATACGTATTGCTGCAACATGTCGTCTTAAAATAGTCATAACTTTTTAGAAAACAATTACAAGAGACCACTTGTTAGCTCATTTTGAAGATAAAGAATGGTTTTAAATGTGTCGATTGGTAAAAAAGAGCAGACGAATTTCGTCCGTACTGTATACAACCTCAAATATAGCCGAAAACCGAGATTTTTCGCTTTAAGTTTCATGGTGTGATTTTAAAGTTAACATAACTTTGCAGAGAAATATTGCAGATAAACATTTGATAGCTCAATTTAAAGCCAAAAGAAAGCACCAAATGCTTTTGGTAATAGAAACTCACAAAAAAATGTTGTGTGTCCTGCATATAACATCCAATATAGCCAAAAATCGTGTTTTTGCACTTTTTTAACTTTTTAGGTAAAGATATCTCCGGCAAAAATAAAGATATCGTTATCGGTTTGATTGAATTTTCAAGGAAAAAGCTAGGGCTATTAACTGTCATACCGGATTTTACGGCATAATATTACCTTATCTTGTTATATACAGTCTGTTAAATAAGAGCGTGGTCACGATTACTCGCGATCGGTAAAGTATAATGCTGTAATTTTTTTTTCTCACACAGAGGGCAGTATTGTCCTTCATGCTTCGTGAAAGTGAATCAGCTGACCACTGTTTTCAATGCGTTCTCAGCATTTTTCCAAAATGAGTACCGCGTGCGCGTCGCGCTTTGAAGCCGTTTTTTTGTGTTTGCACCCCAAAGGTCCCAAAATGACCCAAGCGGCGGCTGCGAAGTATATGCAAAAGTCGAAACAGTTTGTGAGTAAGTGGGTGAATCGCTTCAAAGATGTAAAAAATGTCGATGACTTTCCAAATCGCGGGTCTGTCGGTGTAGTGACGGAAAAACAGGAAAAACTGATCTGTGCTCTATTTTCGAAAAATCCAACATTAACTTTGCGTGAAGGTGCTTCGAAATTGTCCCAAAAAGGTTTGAATATCTCCCACGGAACTATTCGTAATCATTTGATTGCAAATAGTGTGAAATACCGAAGTACTTTGCAAAAACCGATGCTCAGTGAAAAACATGTCCAAAAACGTCTTGAATGGGCCAAAGACAATTTGGATCGTGACTGGGGCAACGTTATCTTCACTGATGAATCCTCTTTTTGGGCCTTTCCTATCATCAGGCATGCCTGGACCACACCCACCAACAGCTGGTTCGACGCATTCACAAAATTTGGAGGTCGTTTTCAGAAGAGTATGCGCAAAATCTTGTTCAAAGTATGTCGCGAAGATGTCAAGCTATAATTGATGCTGGGGGTGATTGGACCTGCTATTAATGTATTTGCATTGAAGTTTTCGATCAAATAAATCAATATTAAAAAGAATTTTCGCAATGGGTATTTTCATTTTCTCACAACAATGACCACGCTCTTATTTAACAGACTGTAACTTCAAAAATAGGAAAAAAAGTGGTGTCCTTTAAACATTTATGTAAGGATATCTCAAAGTCCAGAAGTAATAGAGCAATTCTAAGACCGGATTCGGATTAAGCATCAAAAATTACATCTGGAGTGACTATTGCTGTATCCGGTTTTTGTTTGTGTTTTTTTATATACGAAAAAACCGATTTTTTTTTAAAATAAATGGTGCGGAAACGATAACTTTTATATGTATGTATGTATGTATATATATATACATATATATATATTACACATATATACATATACAAGTATATATATGTACGTACATACATATATATGTGTACATAATATGTATATAAATCCGAGACATTCTCAAAAATCGTTAAAAAAACTAAAATGTCGAAAAAAAAAAACGGCTGGACGTTCGATTTCGCGGTTCCCGGATTCTGATACTAGAAGGGTCCCCCAACACTATCCCCCAAAAAAATCGCGGGTGGTATTTCAAAAAGTTGAAATTTTTTAAAAACCACCGTGTACGTTTTTGCATGAATAACTAACCCAAATATACCTATGTATGTTCTAACTATAAAAATAGTCCCTAATCCCTCGAATTTTAAGTCAGAGGTACCAAAAATTGTCACAAGATGGAGTCTAACACGTAGATTCTGAAAAACATTGTCTTTTGTAAAGTTGGTATTTTGAGTTTCCAACTTTTATCAAGAAAAGCATGAAATATACATAAGTTCCATAGATGATGTAAGCCATGTCAAAACGATCAAGAAATTTGTTCATGGAATCCGATTTGACTATTAATTGGCATAAGCAATAGTAGCGTAGTGGAGAAAATTACTATCAAAAATTTTTTCCAAATTTAAAAAAAGGCGGAGATATGGGACTTTGAAATTTTTAGGCTAGCTTTCTTTGATAGGCTATAACTTAAGTTGCTGTTATACAATTCTGAATTTTATGGTGTCAAAATTTTTTTTATATAGTTTACACTAAAAAAAAAAAAATTTTAAATTGAGTTTCCCAAAATACGTCATTTTTGATGTTTTTTATTTTTCATGTAAAAAAAGCTACAGGCGTAACGTACCAGTCCTCCAAAAATTGGAGTGGGCCTGCCAGTGGTTCTCCAGAAAAACAATAAAATGTATTTTCTTCTGGAATTTTTCAGTAAATTTTTTCAATTAAAAATTTTTATTAAATAAAATTTTCAAATTCAAATTAACGTTTGCTTAAAAATTTCAAATTCAAAAAAATTTTACTGAAAAATTGCGGTAGAAGCCACATTTTATTGTTTACCTGGAGAACCACTAGCAGGCCCACTCCAATTTTTGGAGGACTGGTAAAAGGCACTTCAGACTATCTGAGAAGTCATATGCGTTCCCTTATGTTTTTCTGTTTGATTTTTTCTCTGACTGTCAAATTTTTATTGTTTTTCATTTGTATTTTTGAAATTGTTTTAATTTTTTATTTATCAAACAACATTAAAAACTTTGAAAACTCATATGACTTCTCTTTTCAAATAGATTCAAATCTAATGCCAAAATAACTCATATGAGTTTTCTTCTTATAAATCATTTGTGTAATAAATATACATTCACACTATCAAAATTGCCATATTTGATAACTCATAAGAGTTTCTGTATGACTTCTCAGATAGTCTGAAGCGGCTTTTAGTTACATCTGTAGCTTTTTTTACATGAAAAATAAAAAACATTAGAAATGACGATAATTTTTTTTTTATATTGAACTAATTATGATAATAATTATATTGAACTAATAATTACGTATTTTGGGAAACTCAATTTAAAATTTTTTTTCAGTGTAAACTATATAAAAAAAAAAATTACTTTCGCTAGTTTTTATTTTAAAGCCTGTTTCAAGGCAAATCATTTGACACCATAAAATTGAGAATTGGATAAATGCAACTAAAGTTATAGCTACTCAAATAAAGCTAACCAACAAATTTCAAAGTCCCATAACCCCACCATTTTTTTAGATTTTGGAAAAATATTTGGTAGTAATTTTTCTCACTATGCTACTATTGCCTATGCCTATAGCCAAATCGAGTGCCATCAAAAAAATCTTGATGGTTTTGAAATGGTTTACACCAAATGGTTTAATTTGTAAATAACATAAGTTTTAAAATATTCATTTTCATTCATATTAATAAAGAAAATAATATGCCAAATGTAAAAATTCGGTGGCATAAGTATTTTGACATTAACCAACTACAAAACAAAATTAAAAAAAAACAGATATATCGATACATCCAACGTAAAGGGTGTTTTTTTTAAAGGTATAGAACTTCGAATTGAAATAAAACACAAGGAAATCGTTTTAATGTCCATCAATTTGGCTTTATTGGAAGGATAATTTCATGCCATTAATGTTTAAATATGATTTCGGGCATGTGGCCGCCGCGGCTGGCTCGAATAAAGCCAATTCTACAGGTCCAATTTTCAACCACTTTTTCGAGCATATGTGGCCGTATGTCGGCAATAACGCCACGAATGTTGGCTTCCAAGTCCCCTAACGTTTCTGGATTGTTGGCGTAGACGAGCGACTTCACATATCCCTAAAGAAAATAATCCAATGGTGTCAAATCACACGATCTTGGTGGCCAATTGACAGGTCCATTCCGCGAAATTATGCGCTCATCGAATGTTTCCTTCAATAAATCGATTGTGACGTGCGCTGTGTGGCATGTAGCGCCGTCTTGTTGGAACCACAACTCATCCACATTCATGCCATCCAATTCGGGAACAAAATAGTCGGTTATCATGGCTCTATACCGGTCTCCATTAACGGTAACTGACTCTCAAGCATTATTTCGGAAGAAGTATGGCCCAATGACTCCACCAGCCCATAGAGCACACTAAACAGTCAGTTTGTGTGGATGTAATGGCGTCTCAAGGGTCTCATGTGGATTCTCTTCACTACAAATGCGGCAATTTTGCTTGTTGACGTAGCCATTCAACCAAAAATGAGCCTCATCACTGAACAAAATTTTGCGATGGAAATCAGCATCGAGATCAATCTCATTTTCGACCCATACACCAAAATCACGACGCATTGCATGGTCTCGCGGCTTTAATTCTTGCACAAGCTGGATCTTGTAAGGTCGCAAGCCAAGATCTTTGCGCAAAATCTTCCATAAAGTTGATGGACAAAGCTCCAATTGCTGTGCACGGTGGCAAATCGATTCATTCGGGTCCTCTTCAACATTTTGCTCTACAGCGGCAATTGTTTCTTCGGTGCGCACTGTTCGACGTCTCTGCGGATGCGTATTATCACATAGAGTAAACGTAGTGCGAAAACGATCCATGGTTAACCGAATTAATTGCTCTGATGGACGATTATGTCGACCATAAAATGGACGGAGCTTGCGGTAAACTTCGCGAACTGAACCATTATTTTCGAAATAAATTTGCACGATTTGCAAGCGTTGTTCTTTTGTCAACCTGTTCATGATGAAATGGCAAACCAAACTGAACATAAATGACATTAGAGTTGCCAGATTTGACCACAAAATGCCAGTTTTATCTCTATTCGAAAAACAAACCTCTAAAAAAAACACCCTTTATAAGTCAGTAACTCAAGTTATCAACTTTTTACGGGACAGTGTTTTCACTAAAAAATACTTAGATTGTAACTTTTAAAATAGCACCTAGCTCTTTAAAATTTCAAGCTAGAGGTACCATAATTTCATACAAGATAGAGTCTAATGTGCAGACTTGGAAAAATACTATCCCGTAAAAAGTAAATAACTTGAGATACCAACTTATACGTTGGATGTAACGATATTTATCTAACTGAAGCCAACGGTCCATAGAGTACGTCGTGTACATCACGTCATGTTTTTCAACTGGCAGCTAAGTTAAAAATCATGAGATATGTAGGTATGCGTCAACGCAACGTACAAAAGTTTGCTAGCTCCGAAATTTTGACGTACGTCGTGTGATTTGACAATTTTCAAATAAATTTATTTTAGAGTCTGTTTTCACCGTAGATTTATGAAGAGATTTATGGCTGTTTTCAGATTTATTTGACGTCAAATCCGTAGCAGTCCGTTGAAAAACATGGCGTGACGTGAGTAACGAATGTGCAATTTTAGTTAATTAGAAATCAAATATATCTACGTATGTTGTACATTACGCAATAGTAAAATGTTGTCATCTAACATTCCGGTTAGCTTTTGAGTTACAAATTACTTTTCATCGGAATGATCTGGTACTTCTCAAACCCTTTAGGAATTCTGCTTGCTCTTCATCTTTATCCTGTAGATTTTGAGCTACTTGTCCTGAGAGCAATATTTCGCTTAACAAGATTGTGTCTTATTGCTGCACTGGAGGAGCCCAACTACAGGGTTACAACTAATTATAACTACATAACAAGACAAAGAATTCTTATTTTAACTCGTCAATTAATCTATATATAAATAGGCAAACGAAATCGGTTCAGTCCCTGTTTCTATACCTAAATCTCAACCGATTTGCTTGATTTTTTTTTTGTTGGAAAGGTTATGAGGAGAAGCAGTGCATAGGACTATATTTTTTTTAAAGTGGGCGGTGCCACGCCCCTTAATGGAAAAAACGCTCTCACGGCTATACCGCTACATCGATTTTAACGAAATTTAGTATGGAGATAGGGTTAGCACTAAGGAATGATAATATGACCATTATAATTTTCAGTGGGCGGTGCCACGCCCCTAAATAAGAAAAATACTGTCACAGCTAAACCGCTGAATCGATTTTAACGAAATTTGGTATGGAGATAGGGTTAGCACCAAGGAACGATAATATGACCATTATGTTTTTCAGTGGGCGGTGCCACGCCCCTAAATGAAAAAAAACGCTGTTACAGCTAAACCGCTGCATCGATTTCAACGAAATTTGATATGAAAATAGGGTTAGCACTAAGGAACGATAATATGAACATTGTTTTTCAGTGGGCGGTGCTACGCCCCTAAATGGAAAAAACGCTCTCACGGCTAAACCACTGCATCGGTTTCAACGAAATTTGACATGACCATCATGTTTTCAGCGGGCAGTGCCACGCCCCTAAATGGAAAAAACGCTCTCATGGCGAAAATACTGCATACGATTTTTATGAAATTTGGTATAGATATAGAATTAACACTATATAGCACGACAGCATGATTGATTTATATGAATTTTGGTATAGAAGATATCAAAAACTGTTTGCTCTTTAGTAGGAGTTACACGCCTCTAAATGGAAAGTACGATATTGCAACTTAGCTGCTGCACCGATGCAGATAACCCGAACCCAAAGGAAGAATATTAAAAGCTTTTTGTGTTTTATCGACCAAGGAAGGGGATAAAAACTTTTTCCTTTATTTTATGGTCAAATCGAAATGGTCGAATTTCGGCCACAAGGCGAACTCTAGTAATATTAATTTTGCAGAAATTTTCTAATGTTGTACGAATCTTCTATGGAAAATGAGAGTCCGTTGCTTGCATATATATACGCTTAAATACGTTTTTTTTAATGGGTTATACTATATAGCTTTCCATATTTAAGTTGTTCTCTAGTAGTTCGTTACTAACAAAAGGCAACTTTCCCGAGTATTTCAATGCTTAATCTACCAGAATTATATATGGTTATATTATATAGTCAAAATAATACCCCTAATTCAACCAACACCATAAACAGGTAAATCAGAAAATAAGAAACATAAATGTTAGTTTTTTTAGGGACAGGGCTTAGCTTGACCTAAAGAACTTAATAGATTTTCAAATGCTTGATTAAAAAAATTAAAAAAAAAAATTCCTGTTATATACTTCGTTTTCTGTAAAAGAGCTTAGCAACGAATTACGTAAGTAGTGTTATAGTTAGTGCTGATTATCGCAGATTTATAATAAATGAATTCCTCACTTATTACCAGCTGAATGTATTTTTTTATAATAATTTTTTGATAAGCCTTCGTCAATAGATTGTACATTCATATGGATGTTGGACTGGTTCAAATTTGTATGAAAAACAAAAATTTTTTCTATGATGCATTACGTAAAATTTGGTACATTTCAGAGAATATTTGATGCATTCAATGAGATTTCAAAAAAACCAAAAAGTGGTCCTGAATATGAAAAAAAATTGTGTTTTAAAATTTAAGATGCTCAACTTTTCATACGGATTTCGAGCCGCTAAACTCGAATCTGAAATTTATTTCTCCATAAATTCTTTAATTTCTGAGTTATTGACTATTCAGTTTCGTATCATAATTTTTTACCTTGAACGGACAATATCTTCAAAATTACAAAACTTATAGAGAAAAAAATTGCAGAGTCGAAACGGCTCAAATCCATATTAAAAGTTTAACAGTTTAAATTTTAACACAAAAAATTTATCCATATATAGGTGTACTTTTCAGTTTTTAAAATGGTTTGGAATGCATCAAATGTTCTCTGAAAGGGACCAAATTTTACATGGTGCTTATTAACATCAAAAAGAACAATTTGGTGCTGTGGGAGCGCAAATCCAAAAACTTTTGAACCACCCTAATGTATGTATTTACTTACTTACATACATATTTCATAAATATTTCTCAGTTCGTTACAAGTAAAAATAATAAAGTACAGGCTTCAAAATAATTGCTGTTTTTTATTGTGCAGTTAAATTTAACTTCAATCGACAAATTGAAAACAAATTTATGCAAATAGTCCTGTAAAATTCAGACTGTAAATTGATTTCTGTCAAAAATAAAATTGATTTTTTACTTTTTTAATTGAAATCAGTAATGAAATAACTGCCTCAGAACAAGTAATTCAGGCTCAAAAACAGCAAGATTCAATTTTTTGTTAAATCGGAAAGTTTAGTTTCACTGGACTATATCTTATAAACTATGGGGGATATCGTGAATCAAGATTCACGGGGAATTTTTTCAAACTGCAATAGAGAATGCACGGCAGTTTGAGAAAATTCCCCGGGAATATTTCGCCGGTGCTTACGAAGAGAATCTTCCAACCAAAAGTTGCGGCGAAGAAAATCTTTTTTTTTGAAATTGCGGCGAAAAAAATCTTTTTTGTAATATGCGGACAAGAAAATCACTTTTTATAAAATGCGGCGAAGAAAATCACTTTTTACAAAACGCGGCGAAGAAAATCTCTTTATTTAGTGAAAGTATTCACGAGTTACAAAAATAAACATTTCACTTAAAATCGCAGCGAATGAAGCGAGATTTTCTTCGCCGCATTTTGTAAAAAGTGATTTTCTTCGCCGCATTTTGTAATAAGTTATTTTCTTCTCCGCATTTTGTAAAAAGTGATTTTCTTGTCCGCATTCGCACAAAAAAGATCTTTTCGCCGCAGTTTGAAAAAAAGGATTTTCTTGTCCGCATTTTAAGAAGAGATAGTCTTCGTAAGCACCGGCGATTTATTCGCGATAACCCCCTATTAGTCCTACTTAGGAAATTTTCAGAACTACTAAATTGTGGACCATTGTTGACATTGTTCTGCTGAAGAAAGCGTTAGTGAGATATTTACTGATTTTAGCGATTTTTGAACTTTAACAACTTTTAATGCATATTTTTACATATTTTTTAAAACATCAAAATCCAATTGAAAAAAGGGAAGGATCCATAGAGAAAATATTACAAATATGGATTATTTAGAATCAATTTAATTTTTGTAAAATTGAATAAAATAACTTTCAATTAAAACTGGTTGAAAGGTTTCTATGTTGTTTATTTTTGAATTTTCAATAGGTACATGATTAAATTTGTAAGATAGTAATAATCTAAAATATTTAACAAAATTGTAAGTTATGATAACAATATAAAATACAATTTTTTCATGATAAATAAAATAATTCAACAACAAAATTGATTACAAAGAACTTTGCAGTCTCACGTGCTGGCAAGAAATGAACGACACATACAAATTTAAGGAACACGTGTGTAGACATAATTCTCATTTAATTCCAAAACTTAGAAATAATGTGCAGTAACACACTTACCCCTGCGGGTAAGGGGTCAGAATATGCCCGAGGTAAGCATGCCTGTCGTAAAAGGCGACTAAAAGCGGGTGACCAGCCAGGGTGTGGAAGGGTGTAGCGTTGGACAGCGTTGCGCCTCGAAAGAAAAACCCACAATGCCCGTAACTGGCACTGACAAGGCGAGTCGATGCCGCCTTAAAATAAACATCTTGTCGAAATCCTGAAGCGTCTGATCCAGAGTGGGCGGCTCCCAGGTCAGCGTCTGTTCCAGATTGGGCGGCTGAAATTAAAAGTGAATTTGGCCACTATATTTGCAGCGCTTGCCGGATCCAGCTTTAAGCTTATAACTTACTGCGTGGGGCGTTGCCGAGAAGATTATACTAATGAAGCATGGATCGAAAAACGATGGGAAATAACTCTCCAAGTGGTACCCACCAGAGTGTGGTTAATCCACCTGCCTCGGCAGCATGCACATCGGATTTGGAGGTGCAAGAAACATGCATAGTTAGGAATGATTCTCCTATAACTGGAACCAATATGGTTTCTCAAAATTTTAAAATCCTTTCGATGAAAACTCGAACACGCATCGGCTCTTGGAATGTCCGAACTCTAAATGAACCAGGCAAAATACACCAAGCCGTTAGAGAACTCCACAAATTCAACCTTGAGATATTGGGATTAAGCGAGTGTAGATGGAACGGTGCCGGCGAATATGTACTTTCTGACGGCGAAAAATTTCTATACTCCGGTAGATCGCAAGATGACATCCACAGGGATGGAGTTGGATTTTTGCTAAGTAAAACTGCAGTAAAGGCAGTAATGGAATGGAAACCTGTAAACGAAAGACTCATTTGGTGCAGATTTCGAACCCCCGCAAGAAATATTACCATCTTCCAAGCATACGCGCCCACAGAGTTGGCAGAGAGAGAAACCAAAGATGAATTCTACAGCCAGCTCGCTGCAGCAATAAACAGTGCTCACAAGAACGACATCATAATGGTTATGGGCGATTTGAATGCCAAAGTAGGCTCAGAAAACCTTAACCTAGAGCACGTGATTGGAAGACATGGCTTGGGTGCGAGAAACGACAATGGAGAGCTTCTCATTGACGCCTGCAATACAGCCGGTCTTGTCGTTGGGGGTACGCTATTCCCACACAAAAAATGCCATAAAGCTACTTGGGTGTCTCCAAACAACACCACTGAAAACCAAATCGACCACTTCTGCATTAGCAGAAAATGGAGAGGGAGTCTTCTGGACGTACGAGTAAAGAGGGCCGCTGACATAGGCTCCGACCACCATCTTCTCGTCGCGGTCATTCGACTAAAACTTGCCGCTAATAAACGTCCCAGCGAACAATCTGTAGCAAAAAAATTCGACGTGCTTAAGCTTAAGAACGATGAGGTACGCAGATCTTTCGTAGAAGAACTTAAAACAGTTCCGTTCGATTGTGGTGGAAGTATTGAAACATCATGGAGGGCCGCTAAAGAGGCGTTCTTAAACTCCAGTGAAAAAATACTTGGGTTTCGACCCTCGAACAAGAAGCACTGGATGAGCGAGGAAACGTGGGGTCTTGTCGAAAAAAGAAGAAGCGCGAAAAAACTGAGAGACGACGCTAAAACTAGAGCGCAAAAGAACGTCGCCGAAAAGGTCTTTAACTCTCTCAATAAAGAAGTCAGGCGATCGTGCAGACAAGACAAAAGAAGAATGTATAACGACCTCGCGAGCGAAGCCGAAAGCGCTGCAAATGCTCAAAATCTCAGGCAGCTTTACGATATCACCCGCAGATTATCAGGCAGAAAACTCCAACAGAGCCGCCCTATCAAAGACAAAAACGGAAATCTCTTAACATCTGCAGACGACCAACTAAACAGATGGAAAGAGTATTTTTGCGATATACTAAATCCCATGTCTACCACATCCCTGCAACCAGAATCACCAACTACAACTGCCGCAATGACTCGCAGTAGTAGTCGAATACAAACACCGCCGCCTACAATTGATGAAATTGTGAAAGCTATCCAAAGCATGAAAAACAACAAGGCCGCCGGTATAGATCAAATAACAGCTGAACTGCTAAAGGCATGCCCCGTAACATCAGCTAAAATTCTCCATCCTGTGCTCAACAAAATCTGGAGTGAAGAGCGTTTGCCAGAAGATTGGCTACATGGCATGTTAGTCAAATTACCGAAAAAAGGTGACCTAAGCGAGTGCCGAAACTATAGAGGCATCACCTTGCTCTCAGTTCCATCAAAAGTACTGACGAAAGTGCTTCTGAGCAGGGTAAGCGAAAAACTTGATTCAGCCATTCGAAAGCAGCAAGCAGGATTCCGGCGAAACAGATCATGCGTGGATCAAATCAACACGCTCAGAATAATTGTCGAACAATCATGCGAGTGGCGTGCTGCACTTCAACTTGTCTTCGTTGACTATAGCACTGCCTTTGACAGTGTCTCCCGAGAAAACATCTGGGCGTCACTGCAACGAAGAGGTATTGCCGCAAAGGCCATAAACTTAGTACGTGCACAATATGAAGGCTTTAAATGCAGTGTGTTACACAACGGATTGTTGTCACCGACATTCACCACTAATTCAGGCGTACGGCAAGGGTGTTTACTATCACCATCACTCTTCCTTATCGTTCTTGATGATATCCTAGATAAAGCTCTTAATAAGGCCAAAAGGGGTATTCAATGGTACTTTACCGAACATCTGGAAGATCTCGACTACGCTGACGACATCTGCCTCTTATCGTCCAAACATTCAGATATGCAAAGCAAAATTGAAGACCTTGTCTTGGAATCACAAAAGGCCGGCCTAAAAATCAACGTATCCAAGACTAAAAGCATGAAGCTAAACGCAAGCAATGACATGACGTTTAAAGCTGGCAGTGATGACATCGGAAACGTCGATAGCTTCACGTATCTAGGCAGCATTATCTCCATGGATGGTGGAGCAAAAGAGGATATCAACTCAAGAATAGCAAAAGCAAAAGGCGCGTTTGCTCAACTGAACAAAATATGGTCTTCATCCGTTATATCCACCAAAACGAGAGTGCGCATTTTTGATTCGAATGTGAAATCGGTTTTGTTATATGGGTGCGAAACATGGCTTGTTACTGAACAACTAACAAACAAGCTGCAAGTATTCGTCAACAAATGCTTAAGGCGTATATTAAAGGTTTGGTGGCCTCGCACTATATCAAATGCCGAGCTACATCAAAAATGCAAACAGAAGGCTATAGCAAACGAGATCAAGCTGCGCAAATGGGGATGGATTGGTCACACTCTCCGGAAACCACACAGCGAAGTTTGTCGCCAGGCCCTTGAGTGGAATCCACAAGGCAGTAGAGGACGTGGTAGACCCAAAACCAACTGGAAAAGGTCGTTGGAAAAGGAAATCCAAGAATCGGGAAAATCGTGGCAAGAGATCAAAGTCATCGCAAGGGATCGTGACAAATGGAGAGATTTCATATTGGCCCTATGCTCCTCCTAGGAGTTAAAGGAGAATACATACATACAACACTAGTTTACAAAATAAAAATAAAAGTATTAAAAAAATGTACGTAGAATTGCCACAATATGTATGAATCGATTTTATATTATTTTTTTAAATAGGAATATGAACACTGAACAACACAAAAATCTGAATTTGCTCACGATATCTAACATGATGACTAACTAATTCAGTGTCGCTTACTTCGCATCTGGCAATCGTTTTTTTCTATCGCGTCTGAGATCTGAGTTATCCTTGATTTAAAGTACAAAAACGCTATTTTCGACATGTTTTTTTTTTCGTATACATTAGGCCGGGTCAATTTGTTCGGAAGGCAAAAAATTTGCAAAGAGTATAGCAACAAAAAAATCTATTCTAATTCTAAAAAACTTTGCCCAAGAAACCATGGGTCTAAAATCAATATCGAGCCGCCGTAAATTGCGTTGAAGTTTTGATGTACTACTTTAAAATACAATAAGAAAAAGAAAAAAATCAAATTTCTTTTTACTTGTTTCATATAAAATTATTCTAAGCATTTGAATTTTTTGTTTTTTTTTTTTTATTGAATTTTAAGTACTACATCAAAACTTCAACGCCATTTACGGCGGCTCGATATTGATTTTAGACCCATGGTTTCCTGGGGAAAATTTTTTTAGAAATTTTCATAGATTTTATTGTTGCTATATTCTTTGCCGCAAAAAAATTTGACCCGGCCTAGTATACATAGTTTTATTTTATTGGATCTTACTTATGTAGAAAATAACAATAAGTATTTAAAACCTTACGGCTTACATTTGGAAAAATTTTATACCATTGTTGAAATGTTATAGAGTTAATCAAATCTTATTTATATTAAGGATTTTTAAACTTAAGTAAAGTCTGTGTTATCCTTGATTTAAAGTACAGAAAACGCTATTTTCACATGGTGGACATCCAGAAAATATTTTAGTTCACTTTAGTCATTAGCTTTGAATAGCCCTGATCTTTATCTTTAAACAATAACTTTAACTTTTCCAATCGGATCATTACATTCCCATATATCATCCATTGAAGTAAAGGTTTAATTTAATCGAGTCCTTTGCAGGGATTTGCTATACCTTTACTTCAATGGATGATATCTAAGAAAGTAATGATCTGCGTTAGGAAATATAGCCGAACGAAAAAACACCCAAATTATTTTCATATACCTAACCCATGCAATAATTCAGGTCATTACAGCAAAATATCTGGTGACGACACAAAATGTTATGAAATAAAAATTTCATACCTGAAAATTATAATATTCTATCGTTACAGCTATGCTGTGTTCCGTTTTACCATAAATTTGACATTTTGCGAATTTGTTAAAGCAATGGAAGAAAAAAGATTAAAAACCCAAAGTGAAACAATTATTTTATTAATATGTACGTTAGGCCGGGTAAAATTTTTTTGCTGCAAAGAGTATAGCAACAAAACAAGCTACGAAAAATTCTAAAAAACTTTGCCCAAGAAACCATGGGACAAAAATCAATATCGAGCCGCCGAAAATTGCGTTGAAGTTTTGAAGTAGTACTTTAAAATTTAATAAAAAATAACAAAAAATTTGAATACTTTGAATAATTTTATATGAAACAAGTAAAAAAAAATTTGAATTTTTTCTTTTTCTTATTGTATTTTAAAGTACTACATACAAAACTTCAACGCAATTTACGGCGGCTCGATATTGATTTTAGACCCATAGCTTCTTGGGCAAAGTTTTTTAGAATTTTCCATAGATTTTTTTGTTGCTATACTCTTTGCCAATTTTTTGCCTCCCGAACAAATTGACCCGGCCTAATGTACGTGTACTATATGTCTGGAGAAGGCTCAATAATGGTGTAGGCAGAGTTACCAAAATCGATTGTCGAATGACATAAGAGTACTTTACAAGATTTAAAGATAAATGCTGCGATTATTGTCTTTAAGCACACGGCAAAGAGGACACAAAAATGGTTTTCAGATAACTGAAATTCTTAACGAATGACCACAATTTAAGGTTTAAAATGCTTGGGATGCTATTGCTCCAGAAATTAGAGTAAATCTTGTAGGTACAGCACAATAAAAGCTGTTATTGATGCACGTGGAGGCTATTCAAAATATTAATATCAGTTTCCAAGGTTCATAATGTAAAGACACAAAATTGATCACATTGAATTTTTTTGATCTTGTTTTATTATGTTTCTTTAAGAAGTTTCATGGAATTTTTCCCTTGTTTATTTTCCTTTACTTAATGCTGTTTTCCAAAATAAAGACGCATTAAAAATACAAACCCATTTCATTGATCATGCCAAAGCATGATCAATTTCGTGAGTCACTGTGTATGCGGATATGTAGTTAGCGTAACGATGTACATATATGAATAATAAATTTAATTCGCCACAGCTAACCGATAATCTGTGAATAATATAAGTACAATATGAGGGCAGTTTGATACGTTCGGGAATTTTTTGTTAGTAATATTGGACTTTAAAACTACTTTACAAATTATTATAGATGTTTAATAAAAATTATCTTACATTTTTTAAAAAGTGCAGAAAATCAAATTATTTTTTTTTTTCTCAAGAAAATCCAGCAATTGCAGCAATTTTTTAAAATGGTAACCGCTCTTGACCAAGTCCTTGCAAAGATTCTTGTACAACAAGAAGTAATGAAACGGCAAGACCAGAAAATTCAAATTCAACAGAGAATTTTAACGGACATTCTTGAAAAGGGAACATCCAATTCAGCTGAATCAAATTCAGCTAATTCAACTTATGGATTTTTTGTTCAAACAAATGGAAAAATTCATCTATGATCCTGATGAGAATCGCACACTTCAATCTTAGTACGCTCGATACGAAGATTTATTTATACTTAATTGATGGTAATGGTTTATCTGATGCAGACAAGACAAGATTATTGCTACGAAACATCTATCAACATGAGCATGAACGTTATGCAGAAGTCACATTCACAGCAACAGTGGATAAATTCAAATCAATATTTGGACGGAAACAATCTCTTTTCAATAAGCGGTACAACTGTATTAAGATAGTCAAATCTGAAACAGAGGACTACATGTCATACATTGCTAAAGTTAATCGCACATGTGAACATTTTGAGTTAAATAAGCTCACAATAGACAATTTGAAATGTCTAATTTTTGTTTTGTGGCTTATAATCAACAAAAGATGAAAAATTTCGCAATGACGTACTAAGAATGTTAGACGAGAAGAAAACAACATCCCGTCACATTAAATACCATTAATGCTGAAATTCAACGTACTTTAATAAGTCAACATGACAAAAAATTGATATCCAATTCTAAATCAAGGACACAGGCGATCAAAACTTCGTTCAACAACAATCAGCGGCCTTCACAAAAACACATAATGCAATTAGCGCGAATAGAGGAAGCAAAAACACCGCCTTCGCCATGCTGGTTCTGTGAAGCAATGCACTACTCTCACAGTTGTACATTTACAAACCATAAATGCAACCAATACAGAAAAGTAGGTCACAAAGAAGGATATTGTAATTGCAAGAAAGGAAAAGCTTCCAACCACATGAAAAAGAATCAACAGAATTATCAAAATAAATACCAACAGTACTACTTAGGCTTAGCATAGTTTGCTAAACCACTATGGTTAGTTAATATTAACCATATATTATTTTAAATTATATTTTTCATCTTCATTTATTGAATATAATATTTGAATGAATCTGATTTTCAATTTTTGAACATATATCCAAATGAAATTTAATATAAACACAAGTTTTAAAGCATAAAAACATTCAATTAAATGTGAGAACATTATATTAAATGAACCCCACAACCACCACTCTAACAAAATAAATCAGATAATCAGTTAAAACAGTTAAAAGAGGAACAAACACAATCTTTTGAATATCACACTGATTTTTCAAAACGACGTAAACAAGTTAAAATAATCATAAGCAACAGCAGACCCGAATTGCAATTGGACACAGCCTCGAATATTACAATAATGTCAAAGGATGCTTGGTCACACATCGGCAGGTCAACTTTAACAAATACAAAGCATAAAGCACGCGATCACAATCAAATTCGGTTCATTGGTGAGGTGGTTTTAGATGTCATATTTAGTAAAGAAATAAGGAAATATAAAATTTTAGTTACTAGTGTTAAAGAGCTCATTATAGCTGGAGCAGATTTTTGTGAAGGATTTGGTATGTGTGAAGTGCCCACAAATGCATTTTGCAGAACAGTGCAAATTCCAAAGGAAGTCGAAATCTTAACAAATGAGTTTCCGACAGTTTTTCGCAAGGGACAAGGTAACTGTAACAAAATTAAAATTGTTTTACAGCTCTAACCTAATGCTAGCCCAAAATTTTGTGCAAAGCCCCAAGTTCCCTATGCCTAAGCAAATATGGTCGAAGCAGAGCTTGATAAATTACAAAAGGAAGGCGTCAATATCACCAACAAACTTCAGTGATTGGGCAACACCGATAGTAGTAGTTAAGCGCTCCAATGGAAGAATAACAATTTGCGCAGACTATTCTACAGGTTTAAATGAATGTGTTGAACCACATTTCGATCCTCTTTCACTTCCAGATGATTAAATAAACAAACATTTTTCATTCGATTCGATTTAAATGATGCATACATTTCAAGTTGACGAAGCTACCAAAAAAATATTAGCGATAAACACACAAAGAGGTTTATATCACTTCAACAGACTGGTTCCAAGACCTACAAATGTGAGCGAACTGAGATCATTTTTGGATTCAGTAATTTTTTACGGCAAATTCATTGATTGTGCATTAATGTGCACAGTGTCAGCTTAATATAAATCACCAATAGAAACCGAAATTGAGTTCATGGCCGACATCGATGCGTCCAATGTAACGTATTCATATTGATATAACGGGTCCAATTCGATCGAAATACTATTTGATAATTGAGGAGTGGCCGTACCAAAGGGCCTTAGTACCATTTCGAGGCAAAAGTAGTGTCATTATATGAAACGGGTAAAATTTTGTTAGAAATTAACAGAATTGTTTTCTGTTTTCACAAAAAATTTACTTGATAGTGTGAAATTAATATTATATTGAAAAAAATATAACAGTCAAATATCCGACTATTAGGCACATAAAAAGTGTGATATTACTTTTGACTCGAAATGGTACTTAGGCCCTTTGGTACGGCCACTCCTCAATTGTGGATTCGGCCAGAGGCATATTCATCAAATCATCATCTCATCAAATAAAATAATTGAAACATTATCTGATTGTTTCAATAGATTTGGTTATCCGGAATGTATTGTATCAGATAATGGCCCAAGTCTCTTTAGTCCAATTTATGAATTTTTGCCATGGAATCTACACACGTGTGCACTCGTGCATTCTCAGGATAGAAGACACAGTTTTCTTCGCCAAGTGCGGTCGTTCTAAAAGATCTGGTTATTTGTGATGGATTTATGTTTTGTCCACAGCAACGAAATGTCGCAAAAACTCGTTAGGATTGCGGCTGAACATCGTTAATCTTTCCTTTGAAGTTACACTTATGGTCGAAAGTGAGCAATAGCGACACCCATCGCGCTGATAGCTTTTTCATGTCCAAATATTTACGTAAAATATGATGTATCCGCTTATAGCCCAGGAAAATAAGAATATTTCTGGGAAAAAATTTCAAGTGAATTTTTTTCACCGGAATAATATTTATTTATGCATGGTTAATAATGTGTAAAAAGTCCATTGTGCGCATAAAAAGTTATTTAGGCTCAAAGGTCGCTAAAATCAGTTTTTTGCAAATATCTCGCTAACGCAAACTTTTACAGAAAAATTTTTCTGCACATTTTTGTAACACAGGAAATTTCCTATTAAAAGATGGTAAAAATTTTTTCGTATATCTTATAGTTTAGGAGATAACCCAATTTAAAAAGTTGTGCACAGTTTTTATTTGTAAATGCTACGTATAAGTTCATATTAAAATATCTTACTTTTAAAATTGCGAATACTCTTTAACGAGGAGTCGTACAAAAAAAAAAAAAAAATTAAAAACCGTTCAAAAGATAATTGGATTCAGTATATCTCGTATTAAATTCTTTTTGGAGCCACTCATGATCTAAAAGATATTCTTCAAAAACCGTTAAGGTTTCGAAAATACTGGTTTTTGAAGGATATCTCTGAAACGATAAGTCATACGATAAAAAGCAATAACATCAATTTTGTAGAGAATCACAAGATCTACAAAAAATAAGCCACATGTGTACACATTGAAGTAACCGTTTAGAAGATATTCAAAAAAAACCTTTAAATGGCAAAAAACCGGTTTTTATTGAATAACTTCTAAACGGTTACTTCAATGTGTACACATGTGGCTTATTTTTTGTAGATCTTGTAATGCTCTACAAAATTGATTGCTTTTTATCGTATGACTTACCGTTTCAGAGATATCCTTCAAAAACCAGTATTTTCGAAACCTTAACGGTTTTTGAAGAATATCCTTCAAAAAACAGTATTTTCGAAACCTTAACGGTTTTTGAAGAATATCTTTTGGACCATGAGTGGCTCCAAGAAAAATGTAATGCGGTGTATACAGAATCCAATTATCTTTTGAGCGGTTTTTTAATTTTTTTTGTACGACCCCTCGTTTAAGAGTATTCGCAATTTTAAAAGTAAGATATTTTAATATGAACTTATACGTAGCATTTACATATAAAAACTGTGCACAACTTTTTAAATTGTCTTATCCCTAAAACTATAAGCTGCACGAAAACATTTTTTTACATCATTAAATAGGAAATTTCCTGTGTTACAAAATTGTGGAGAAAAATTTTTCTGTAAAAGTTTGCGTTAACGAGATATTTGCAAAAAACTGATTTTAGCGACCTTTGAGCCTGAATAACTTTTAATGCGCACAATGGACTTTTTACACATTATTAACCAAGCATAAATAAATATTATTCCGGTGAAAAAAATTCACTTGGAATTTTTTCGCACAGCAGCTCTTTTTTCGTCTTATTTTCCTGGGCTATTAGTTGAGATGTCTACTGCCTCGACTACCTCACGCACTTTCATTCTCCGATCGTCCAATATCATTCCATGGACTTTATCGATGATTTCTGGCGTGACGACTTTTTAACACTTTATTTAACAAGCCTTTCCTTGAGTTCGGTGATGGTTTTCATACGCAAAAAATAAAGCTTAATCAACACGCGAAATTCACTTTTTTCTATTTTGGTTGAAATGTTTGAGATTGTCCAAATGAACAAGGTGCTCAAAATTTCAACACTTTTTACGCATTATTCTTAAGTTCTAAGCATTTCTCGTCTTTGGTGAAAACTAATGAAATTTTCCGTATAACACAGTGCAAGAAAATTAAAAAAAAAATATTTTGGTCCATGGGGTCTCATAAAGTTTTTCTGATAGGTATGAAAAATAAAAAGACACGTATTTTACCGAATATGTCTATCGGTGATTTTTTTTTTTTGCATTTTATGGCTGAAAGTTTAAAGTTCGCGATTTATATCAAATTTTGAGTTTTTATGATAAAACCATTTTATTATGAAATATTGCTCATGCTCACTTAATTTAAGCTATAAAAATTGAGAATCCGCTAAGTAGTTTTTGTTTTATAAGCAAAACCATTTTTAATGTATTTTTTTTTCCAAATATTTCGTCAAATAAAAACAAGAAACTCATTACAGTCTTTTAATTTTGAAATAGCAAAACTTTTACAGTTTTGCTTATAAAACAAAAAATACCATGCGGATTCTCAAGCCTAAATTAAAAGTAAGGACATGAGAAACATTTCGTAATCGAAAAATTTCATCTAAAACGCGAACTTTAAACTTTGAGGTGCCATAAAATAAAAACTATCACTGATACACATATTCGGTAAAACACGTGTCTTTTTATTTTTCATATCCTATCAGTAAATTTTTGTGAGATTCCAGGGACATTGTTTGTGTTGCACTGTTTAATTTGTGAAATACAATATAACCCAGTTTTTTTAACAATAGGTTAAAAACACCCAAAAAAACTTGGAAATAATGGGTTGAGATGTATTAAAAATTGTTTATTGCGTGATTTCATCGTGACCTTGCAACAAGTTTTATTCAAAATGAAGATTAAGAGTTTTACAGTAGGGTGAAATTTCAAAAATACGTTTTTTGTGAGTATTTTAGCTAAAAAAACAATATGTGGTTGATGTTAGTTTTCAAATATTATTTTTTTTTTTTTTGGCTTAATATTACTTTATCGACAGTTGTTGTTTTTTTTTATTTTTTTGCCAAAATAGGGTTCTGGGAATTAATTAAAACAACAACAACAACTTCTGGTCAAACCTACTTTCGGAGATATAGCCTTTGGAAGATCGGGATATATCTTTTATAAAAATCGGTATAAGTTGGGAACCCCTGGATAAATTTAAAAATATTGATGTCATATGAAAGGTATTTTACCGGGCTATATAGTTGCTGTACAAAATTTTGTTGTCTGTTGTTGTCTGTTCCGGCATTGTTGTTAAAAGTTCCTAATTTCAAGCAAGTTGATTTGGTGTATTTTTGTTTTTTCTATAGAAATTTATTTATAATGCAATTTCAGATACATGTTGCATATCAAATGAAAGGAAATAAATTGGGCTTCCTTATTAAGTTATTAAATTTATAGGTTAATAATACATTTTTTGGGAAAAAAATGGGGTGAATTTTTAAAAAGTTGTTATATCTCGAAAACTATGACTCAAATTGGAAAATTTTGTACCGCAATCATATAGCCCGGTAAAATACCTTTCATATGACATCAATATTTTTTAAACCCATCCAGGGGTTCCCAACTTATACCGATTTTTATAAAAGATATATCCCGATCTTCCGATGGCTATATCTCCGAAGGTAGGTTCGACCAGAAGTTGTTGTTTTAATTAAGGAAATGTCTATACGAGGGACTCGCGTACGCGAAAACCCAATTTAGCGTACGCGAAATCCAGTGAAGTTTTTTCCCCCGGGGAACTTGATTAATTTATGTACTGATCCGCGGCCGAAGGCCGCCGCGAAGCCGGTGATGGATGTCTGACGGGTTTAAATCCTGAGCTGCGGCCGCAGGCCGCCCACTTACCCCTACTTTTATGTAAAATTACTGTTGTAACGAAGCTGCGTCCCGGGGGAAAAAACTTCACTGGATTTCGCGTACGCTGATTGAGTTTTCGCGTACGCGAGTCCCCCCGTATAGACAGACTCTTTAATTAATCCCCATAGCCCTATTTGGGCAAAAAAAAAACTAAAAAAAAAACAACAGTCGATAATGTAAAATTGTTCCTTTTTTTTGTATAGTTAGTACCTTGATTAAAGATGAAAAATCTGAAACATAGCACAGCTCATTCCGACTATTTTTGAGATTGTAATAAAATAAAAAATGCTTCAAGTCGAAATTTTGCATAAATGACCTTCAAAAAAATTTAAAAAACTCTAAGCTCACATTTGGAATTTTTGGGGTAATCGTGAATTTCCAAAAATCGTTTTTCTTTATCAGTATAGGCTTTTTAAAAAATGAAAGGCACTTACTCAGTAAAAGGCAAAAGCCTCATTTTTTTAACACATGAACAAACAAAAAAAAAGTTTGATAAAAATGGATACAAAAAACTAGCATGCAGAAAGTTTCGTGCCTTTCCGTAGGTTAAAAATAACTCAAACTGAAAAATCCTAGCTAATCTCTTTTACGAGATTTTGAGTTTTTATGAATTTTAATATTTTTTTTTTTTTCGAAAAATTTTCCAACAGTTTTGAATTTACTACAGTTTTGGTAAGCAGTGATATTTTTTTCAGATTTTTTAAAGCCTGTGAACTTCCGATATAACTATTAATATTATATGATATGATTAATTTATGATCCCATACCTTATTAGCTTCGACATTATTACTGCGCGTCTAAGTTTAAAAGTAATTCACACAGCAGTTAAAATTAAAAACAAAAAGTAAGTGGGAAAACCTTAGACACAAACACGGCACCTTCAAATGAAGCTTAATCGGCAACTGAAGGCAAACTAAATTTACTACGCTCAGCCAATATTTAAACTTAAAATTTAATGCTTGAAAAACAACTATACCTATACTATGTAAATCTGAAAATAAATACTTTCACTTATTGCTAAAAAATACAAAATATAATGAACGGGTCAACGTAAAGTTCAAATGCTTCCCAATTTATTATCAGTAAAAATTATTATCATACTGCAAATAAAGCGCAAAATACCAAACAAAACCCATTTAATAAATACAAAACTGTTAGCGTGTATACATACATGATAAGCGAGACAAAATAAATGTAAATAGCGATAGAAATAATTGGCATAATTTAGAGAATTTTTGTGTTAAGTAGATTACCTTAAATTATCCATTATTATGTAAATATGGTTACACTCACTAATGCGAAGACAAATTTATTATAAAAAAAACACAACCGAAATCGTTATTCCTTTAAACTCCTGATCTGCGGTTTTTTTCAAAAAGTTTAATATTTCAACCACCTTGATATAATTTAAAATTTCCAAATATGTAAATGTTTTTCATCTATTTCTTAACATAATAAGCCACGACAAAAAGAAAATGAATTTTTCACCAGCAACAAATCAGCAGCTGTTTTCTGTCAATGCTGTCAAAATCGGCATGGCCCATCAGCGTTGCCAAGTGACCGTGTTTAACGTTATTACCATGGCTGCCACAAGCCTACAAGTAAAAGAAAATGTACCATAATTAAGGAAAGTACTAATTTTTGGACACACGAGAGACTAAACTGTCGGGAGATATTACTATTTGTATATAATCGTGTGTTTCAACCACCTCTAAAGGGCTGTCCACACGTACAGTCTTACCTGCGCAAACCTAGTTCGTGCAAACTAGAGAGTTTGCGCATACTTTTTTTATCGCGTCCACACGACACAGGCAAGTCTGTGCAGTTTTCGGTATACTTCATTTTCAAAGCAACATGACGTCTTGCAAAAACATTATTTTTATTTGAATAGCTTTTTCATTTGTATATTTTCCGAAATAGAAGGCACGGCCTGTACGCCGTCCACACGTTTCAACTTACCTGCGCAATCCTAGTTTGCACAAAAAAATCTTTGGAAATTCAAAGAAACCACAGGCCGCACTTTTGAACTGTGCAACCTTGGCTTTTGCCGTCCACACGTATAGACTTACCTACACAAACCAGTTTGCGCAGGTAAGTCTTGAGGTAAAACTGTGCGTGCAGACGGCCTTTTATTCGATCAAAACTCAGCTGCTTTTTTAAATTTAACTGATAAAATACTTTATTTTCGATACTGAAGAAGAAACACTTTATAACGTGAAGTCTTGTTGAAAATTTGGTAAAAAAGCACTTTAATAGAAAAACATATAAACACAAAATTAAAAAAACGAAATGCGGAATTTTCCGCGGCTTGCATATTTTTTTTTTTTTTCACTTCGATAGTACTTGGAAATAAATTGCACAAAAACAAATAGTGCTACCGCGGTTTTTTATGCTTCGTAATAAGAGAGTGAGAAACAAAAATTATATGATGTTTCACCATTAAAAATTTTGCATTGAAGCAGCAAATATTTGAATTTTATTTAAAATAAACTAGCACAGAAATGTGCCATTCAACTACATATATGGGTGATTCTCAGATAACTGTACTTTTTGTGTCCTCTGGCGATTTCACCTATACAGTAGGCTTTTTTTCACAAAAAATTACGCTATAAGTTAGAAACTATGTTTTTCTAATAGAGCGTATCAATTTTACCACCAAATATTTATTGGTCTACTTTGAAAGTTTGCAAATATACCCCAAATGAAAAACGACCAAAAAACGGAAAAAGAACGGAAAAAAAGTTACTACACATATTAAGTAAATACTTGAGGCTACAATATTCTGAGCTCATCTGCAGTTTTAAATAATTTTTAGAGGGCACAATTTCGAATTGAAAACTGTCCCCTAGTTTTGGAAAAAAAAAAAAAATTCTGGAAAGCATTATGCTACTACTGCATGGTACTACTGTTTCAGTCAATAGATTGCAATACAAATGCATTAGTTCTGATCACTATCCATCACCCAAAGGTCATCATGTCAAGACGAGTCCAAAAAGAAATCTGTTTGAGTTTTATAGGGCAGATTATAAACAAAAGCAGTTTTTTTTTTAAATATGGTCACAAACGTGGCACTCGGCACTCCCAGGTAGTACATTTTATTTTATGCATGAAACAATTTTTTGGTAGGATTTGTATACATGACCCCAAATTCTTTCGGAGAAATCTTGAACTCAAAAGCGTGCTTTACAATGAGCGATAAACCACAAAAATGTCACAAACGTGGCGCATCAAAAATGTCACAAACGTGGCACTTTTTATCAGTCTGCAAAAAACATATTTCGATATAAAGTTTGAGTACACAAATGTTCAGTTGAAGGCTATTAATTATGTTTTTAATCAGAATCCTGAGTTATCCTTGCTCAAAAGTGAAAAAATCACTGTTTTGACATCTACTTAAAGCTATAGAACAAAAACAACAACAAGTAAAATTAATTTTTGTCAATGGATTCAGACAGCCAAATTTATTGTCAACAAGACATAGTTTACTGTTTTTCAATTGCATTACTAGCTTTCGAGTTATAAGCGTTTAAAATAAGGACATCTTTCGATAACATACAAAAGATTTTTCGAGACTCAAAAGTTACAAAAAATCAAGTTTTATTATTTTTATCAATAACATATTTAATTACAAAAATTTTGAGACCTTGCATGAAAAATGACAGTTCTATGCTAGATTTAGTGAATAAGCCTACTAAACTATTGCTTTGCAAATTAACAGAATCAAAATTTCATCTGCTCATTCACTAAATCCACAATAGAGCCTTATTTTTTCATCCGATTTTAGTCTGCAAGGGCTTAAAATTTTTGTGATTAATTATATTTTTGATAAAAATAATAAAACTTACCATTTTTGTTAATTTTTCGGTCCAGAAAATCCTTTGTGTGTTATTGAGAGGTATTTTTTTTTTTAAAGGCTTATAACTCGGAAACTAGGAATCCAATTGAAAAACGGTAAATTATGTCTTGTTGATAATAAATTCGGCTGCCTGAATCCATTGACAAAAATTAATTTTACTTGTTGCTGTTTTTATTAAGTAGATGTCAAGACTGTGATTTTTTCACTTTTGAGCAAGGATAACTAAGGATACTGATGTAATAGAAAAAAATCAAGATCAGATTCGTAATTAGGAGATCCTAATCCACCATAAACGGCTATAAAAACAGAGAACAGGAAACCATTGTTGATCTTTAGGGCGATAGGGTTTAAAAAAATGGACCACTGGAGACATGACACTGTTGCAAAATTAGTCTTGAAGTGTAAATTTGTCATTATATGCAATATATCTCTCATCAAAACGCTTCAAAACCATAATTTTTCCATACTGTGGCTAAAATGTCACAAACGTGGCAATTTGGTCACAATCGTGGCAGCAAAATTTCTTAATTTCGACCTCAAAGCCGTAAATTCACACTTGTAATTGATCTACTTAAAAGGTGAGTTTTAAGAGTGTGTTTACATAATATAGCATGAAGAAACTTGCAAAAATCCAAAAAAATTTTCTGCCAATTTTACAACTCGAAAAAGCACAGTTATCTAAGAATCACCCATATTTAATTTTTAGCAAGAAAAAAAAAAAAAAAAACTAGAGCTATTCACTTACTAACATACTCGAATTGGAGCTACGGTTATATAGGGTAAGTCGCTCGAACAAAACATGCCCCAATAAAAATAAGTATAATTTTTCGATATTCATCTCTTTGTATTATTCATATAAATTGTCGTAAGGGTAAAAAAAGACATGCAAATATTTTGATTAGTAATACTCATTGTAATTTGATTACAAATTGTTTCAATTTGATTACAATTGTTACAATTTTGCATATATAAAAAAAGTTTTGGCTAACTCATTAAAAACTTTAACTTGATAATGAACTATTTAGGCCCAATTTCACAGTGTGAGCTTAAGCGTAGTTTATCTGTTGAGTGTAGTTTAACTTCAAATTTCATTTTCACAGTCATTTTAATTTAAGGGCCGCTTAAGCGCCGGTCAATCGCCACTACAAATAGTAAGGGAGGTTTAAGCGGTGTTTATGTCACAATTGACATTGTCAAAAAATTTAAAATAAACAGAATAATTTGAATTCAAAAATAAATTTAAATAAACAATTATTGAAATTTTGAGTAAATGGAACAGTTTGGGTAAGTATATAATATAAATGATTTATATTAACTTTCAATAAATTTCCAGGAATAAGTTACATTTGTACCAGAAGGACAAAATTTGGGGTGCGTACATTTGCGTCATGATGACTTCGATGGATGCGATCTATGTATTCTCTTGAAACATTTAAGAGAAGCATGGGGCCAGTGGGATGAATATCTCTGGAAAACGCAGCGTTTATTATTTAAAAAAAGTCAAATTGTAACCCAACGTCTTCAATTGCAAGCGTTCAATTCTGACTGCTTTCTCTCCAATACCGGCATCAATTGGAAGATTGTTTTCAATAAAAGTCAAAGAAAATAGCTTAATTTTGATTGTGTTTATTTATGCCTACAATTTCAAATTTTTACGAAAACTACATCTATTAGTTTTAATTGCTATACTCCAATGTATTCTGGACATTATTTCAATACCCCCATCATCTTCAAGTTCAATAAATTTTAACTCATTGTGTGCCAAATTGCTAAGCATTTCGGTAACCATATCCATACTCTTTACGCCCTGTAGTATCATGTTCGCTAAATGCATTGATAGCATTGTTTCAAACATCAAACGGCAGTCCGCGACGCATTTCCAAACTAGAAGCAATGACTCGTGTTAATATTAATGGCATCAATATCTCAAAGAGATTAGCATATTATTGCTTTGATAAACACTTCGTATGAGGCGCAACGAATAAAAAACCAGGTTCAGGAACCTCTTCCATGATGGGTTTTCCAATCTCATATTGATTAAAATTTTGTGATGATTTACGTGGCAGCTGCTTCGCGATTCATAAGGCTTCTTGCAAGACAAATGCCTCGTTGTCATAATAATGTGGCCCAATATCTTGACTGTTGGTTACAACTATTATGCAGCTTTTTTTAAAAAAAAAAACAATAAAAGCAGTGCAACGGCACAATTGCGGTTTGTTTGCTATGAATTAAATATTTTTTTTAAGAAATTCCATATAAACAAATTTTGTTTACTGTCAAATTTATTTACATTTTTCTGATTCGTATCTATGCTAATGACAAAAGTGAGCTAGTCAACTGTGAAATTGGAAAATATTTAAGGGCCCCTTAAGCTACCCTAACGGTTTAGCTAAGCTAAAGCTTAAGCTCATACTATGAAATTGGCCCTTAATTGCAAAAAAAAATGTTTTCAATGAATTCCAGCTAATCTAACTAGGAATATTTTTTTTTTTGAAATATGAAGATTTAATGACGAATGACCAATTTTCCTAAAAGATTATGTGAAGGGTTTAATGACCAATTTTCCTGCAAGGTTATGTGAAGCAGTGTTTTTGATCGGCCAACTAAAAGCTACAAGAAATTTTGGCAACACTAAATAATCGATAACAGTTTATGAAAAATTGACATTTCTCCAGATAATCGAAAAAGAAGAAGGCTACCAAACGTTTTCCACGCAGAAATAGACTGTATTTTTTCGCATTCACAGAAAAAGAGATAATTGGATTTGGCAATAACAAAATTACACAAATTCATGATTTTTGGTAATTAATACTCAAACAATATCCTATACAAATTAATTTCGAAAAATTATGTCCTCATATTATACGCGCAAGGAAATCGAAGAGCTGCACAATGATCTGTCTGCTCTGGTCACAAGGACGGTTGGCCAGGAAGACCGTACAGTGGTTAGTACGATCGAAAGTTTTTTGCACACTAGCGGGTACGACAAAAAGAGAATGACCGAAAAACTCACAGCACTGTTGGACGCCAAAAAAAGCTCACGCCTAATGGAGAAACTTCAGCAGCGACTAGATGACTATCGCAATGGTGATGGGGGTGGTGGAAGGAGTCGGAAACGCATGGGCGCTCAAGCCGAGGATTCAGAACCAATGAAAAAATCACGTTTTGATGGAGGAGGCAACAGCAACGGTAAAAATAGTGAATTGGATTCTGCGCCCCCAACCAGCGTTGCCACTGCGGCTTCGTCGCTAAGTTCCACACAAATCAAACTGATGATGGCGAATGCACAACGCGAAATTGAGGAGCGCAAACGTGCGCTGAACAATTTAAAAGCCAAAGATCCGCTGTTGGCTTCAGTTCCACAAATAGGTCTACCTGTAGCTATGGCATCACAAGCGCTATCTAAGAAACCGACACCAGAGGATGCCGAGAAGGCCCGTAAAATTGCAGAGCTGCAGGCACAAATTCGTGCTAAATTGTCTGGTTCATTGGCTAGTCTTATACCTGCGGCACAGGCCACTGATCGCCCAAAACCGCTAATACTGGACGATGAAGGTCGTACCATTGATAAGAGTGGTCGGGCTATCAATATACCTGTTCTGACACCGACGCTTAAGGCAAACATACGAGCTAAGAAACGTGAAGTTTTCAATAAAAATCAAGTTGCTGAGCGTGTAGCCAACGCTCAGGACGAATCGCTTAAGTTTTTTGATGACCGAATCGCACAAAAGCCGACAGTGCGTAACAAGCGTACATTGCGCTTCCACGAACCGGGCAAGTTTCAACAAATGGCCGAACGTCTGCGTATGAAGACACAACTTGAAAAACTTCAAAACGAAATATCACAAATCGCACGAAAGACAGGTATTAGCTCTGCTACAAAATTGGCGCTAATAGCACCAAAGCAAGACACACCAGACGATGTACCCAGCATGGAATGGTGGGACTCTGTTATACTTAGTAATGATTTTAATACACTGGACTCTGATGGTAAAATCAGTATACGCCTAACGGCAATTTCAAACCTTATCGAACATCCAACGCAGATGAAGCCACCGAGTAAGTTGATTTTCTTTGAATATTAAATTTTTCATTGTAGCTCACCTGTCGTAGTTTAATGTAATTCATACTATCTGTCCTTAATTTTTCCGATTAACTTAACTCCGTCAGCTTCACACAAAGTGTAAAGGCTTGAAGACTTATTTGGGCGATCTCGACAAATTTTGTAATTTTACTTTGTTTTGATTGTTTTTAATGAAATTTATATCTTTGTGTTTAGCTTATCTTCTTTTTAACCTCAAAAAAGCACTAAAAATATACTAGCACTAAAAATTTTCTTTTTTAAATAATGACTTATCTATATATATAATATACAGGGTGTATCGCATTAGGGAACGAAGCTTCTGGGAGGTGATAGAGGATGCTTACATTAACAAAAAATTGCACTTGAAGGGGGGTGTTTTAGAAAAAAAATTTTCTTGGGTCACCCTATCGTTTTAGAGATTTTTTTCTGACCTTATTTAAAAAAATTGGTATGACAAATGTACTACCGAGTTAAAGAAAATTTAACGAGGAATATAAAAGGGAACGTTACTAAAATGGCGGCCAAAGCCGAGTTTGCCTGGTTTTTGCTCAGGTCTTCCGAATAATGTTCTTAGTGTTTGAGTGAAATTTGGTTGGGTTATCTCTAAAAACGCCGTCAGCATAACGTGTTGAATCTTTTGCTTATATGGGAGGTGCCACGCCCTCTAGCCCTAATTCGCCTAGCTTTTGCTCGGAGCTTGTATTTACTATTCCTAGTATTTCTGTGCATTTTCCGAACGTTATTGCAAACAATGCTCTTATTATTGCGTTTTGAGTATATTTTTTTATGGGCGGTAGGCGTGTCCGTTGATCGATTTCGCTCATTTTCAATCCAACGAGCTAACTTTTACGATGAAGCCAACGTACCAAACTTTATTAGAAGGACAAAGTAATATAGAGTCTACACCCGGGATATATATACACTGTAGAGTATAAAAAAATAAAAATATATCACCTTTAAAGTTTCAAAACTTTGCGAAATCCTTTTAAACCCTATGAAACAAATACACTCTTAAAAGCTAAAGGCTACGGTGACCTAATAATTTTTTTTTTTTTTTTTTGTAAAACAAGTCAGAAAATCAATTTTAACTCTATAACTCCTCTGGGGTACATTTTAGACCTCCCACCCCTCAGTTGCAATTTTTTGTTAGTCTAGGCCTTCTCTATTATCTCCCAGAAGCTTTGTCACCTTATGCGTTACATCCTGTATTTATTAAATTTTGTTTCTTCTGTATATTTCTTAAAGTAAACATGTCTCTGAAATTGAATATTTTATAGCGATTAGAACGACTTCTGTAGCGTGTTTGAAATTGAGAAAAAATAACTTAAACAACGCGCTGAGCACTAAGCCACCTTTTCCGTGTTTTAATTTTCAAAAAGCACTAAATCTGGTGGGAAAAGCACAACTCAAAGTCAAATAGAAAACACCAAGGTTGGATAGACATTTTTTTTTGCCAAAAAATGCAATAAAATTGGAGAAAAATTGAAAGAAAAAAGTATCCCTGCTGGAAATGGAATTTCCATTCTCAAAATATTCACGATTGCAAATACTTTCTCTCGAAAAAGGAATATATGTATTCCAGAAAAATTCATGATAATATCCAAATATTTTTGAGCGATTTTATTATTCTACGAATAATTATCATTAAGCATTCAATAAAACTTTTCATATTTCCAGATGAACCCTTAAAACCTGTTTATTTACCCGTTTTCCTCACCAAAAAGGAACGCAAAAAGTTACGCCGCCAAAATCGTCGTGAAGCCTGGAAAGAAGAACAGGAAAAAATTCGACTTGGTCTGGCTCCACCGCCTGAGCCAAAATTGCGTATTTCTAATCTAATGCGTGTTCTTGGCACAGAAGCCGTTCAAGATCCGACAAAAATTGAGGCTCATGTACGCGAACAAATGGCAAAACGTCAGAAGGCACATGAAGATGCTAATAATGCACGTAAACTAACTGCTGAGCAAAAGAGTGAAAAGAAAATACGTAAAATTAAAGAAGATACTTCTTGTGGTGTGCATGTAAGCGTCTATCGCATACGTGAGTTACAGGATAACGCTAGCAAAAAATTTAAAGTAGAAACAAATGCCAAGCAACTGCATATGACTGGTACTGTTGTTCTTTTTCGCGATTGTTGCGTTATTGTTGTCGAAGGCGGCCCGAAACAGCAGAAAAAATATCGTCGTCTTATGTTAAATCGCATCAAGTGGGAAGAGGATATGGTTAAGGGACCCGATGGACAGGAGGTACCTAATTCATGTGCCATCGTTTGGGAGGGTACAAGTCAGCGTCGTCATTTTGGTGAAGTAAAGTTTAAAGTTTTTCCCATGGAGAAGATGGCACGTGAATTCTTTCAAAAACATCAAGTTGAACATTATTGGGATTTGGCTTACTCTGGCGCTGTATTAGAGGCATCTACTGATGCTTAAGTTGGGACTGTGGCCAGAACTTGTTGCTTGAAACAACCAAAATTGTTACTTTTAGGCTTAAATTTGTACACAATTAACAAAGAAAAAATATCAATAAAAAATAAAATTATTTTTCTCGGAAAACAAGCTTTGTTTTTATCCATGAATATAATTGTTTTTGTAAAAAAAATTGAAGAAAATAAAACAGGAAAAATGTATTTGATCAATTTAAAGGATTGAGATTATCAATCGCGTTAAGCCTTTTATACAGTCAAACATAACTGCTCCAATTTGAATTAATTAAGCAAACATGTCACACCAAATTTTCAATGTCAAGTCCATGCAGTAAAGAACCGTTACTAGAGCAAAAATATTTTGAGTAGTTTCGAAGTTATCATTTCTGAAGTGAGCTCAGTGTAGACTGAAAAATAATAGGCACACGGAGGTTAAGCGAATTGTATTTTTTGTAACATTGCGGTTCTTAAATATTTTTACGCGATAAATATATTGTTTTATATAAATTGAAAAAATTACCACTTACTATTGTATAATTTAGTAATTGGTGGAAACTCTTTACTAAGTTCTGCACAAGCTTCACCGGGTCTTAGCTTCGTAGCGAAATAAAAGTCCTTCACAATAGCGGATTTTCATACCGAAAAATAGACAAGACGTCGAAATGCTCCTCGAGGATGGTATAACACGTAGAAAAATATAGTCCCCAGAAGGAAACTCATGGACAAAAATCAATTTCTCCAACTCTTGAAAGGAATATGATAAGGTTTATGAGACAGAACCCCTTTGCATCTTATAATGATGTCAAAAAAGAGTTTTCTGTGGATATCAATACTTCGACAAAAGACAAATTAATAGTAATTTAAAAGCAAAAGGACCAAGAAAAGTACATTTTCTGTCCAAACAGAAACTTACTAATAGGTAACTTTTCGCAAAGCAGCATACTATCTGGCCAGTGACGAAATGGCGCGATATCCTGGGGTGGGATGAGGCATATGATTAAGCTATTTCACATCACCTTGCACTATATTCATTGAATAGCAATAATTAAATGTATTGGAAACATTTGGCCAACCGTATGTTAAGCGGTTAATATCTTATATTCCCTTATTTCCTATTGATTTAGTCAGTGCTTTAATTAAATTTCTATTTATTACGGGATTTGTATTAAAAACTAATCATTTTCTTCGCTTGTGTCTCCTTTGGAATCGATATGTTGTTTTACTTTGTTGATAAGCACATATTTAACAGTATTTAATAAATCCTGATTTATTGTAAGTGTGTGCTCTGTAAGTTGCTGAACATGTTCCTGTGTCATGTAGCCACGTTGAAAACATTCTGCCACTTGACCTACTGCAGGTAAACTTGCTGTTACAATAAGGCCATGCTCCTCTTCTGCAGCTTTTTCACTTATATTTGAAAGAAGCCGTTCAACTGTTCCTAGAAGAAAGAAAATAGAAAAGAAAAATAAAAAAATTAATAAAATATATAAAAGGATTATTTTAAATTAATATTTTGATTGTCTTCGTAGCAAGTTCATTCTGAAATTCCGAAGTAATTTAAGATTAAGGATAATTTAATTTAATTTTGACAAAATCAAAACTGTGACAAAAATATAAAAACAGCTTAAGTCAACTTCAGAAATATGTATTAAGTTAAGCTCAATTTTTCATTATCGCCAAGTAAAATTGCTCTGTCCTTTTTGACATTATTTAGAGCTAAGCAAGCATTAAAAACAAGCACAAAAACGCCTAACTACTAAACACATTGGAACCATATTTACATAATTTGTATTTTGGTGCTCCGATTGGTTTGAAATGGAAATGAGAACCAGACAAGAAGGCATTGTACTCCTAATACAAGAAAACACAATATAGTGTTTTTGTGTGTTTGTCATCGCATTGCGCCTAAACCATTAGATGTATTGAAGCCACATATTCACCTTATCTGCGTCTAATCTTTCGTCAAATTAAAATCAAACGATGGGTCATTGAACACTGCATACAAAAATTGTATGGAAAAAGGCAGTTAAATCGCTGTATCTCCGCACCTATGGCAGTTATCTATTCGGAACTTGATGCATAAACAGAAATAACAAATAGAGAAAGCGACCATAATCGTATAGTAAGGTGTTCCTTTACAATACATTTATACCCAAGAGTTTGAATACCAGACTAAGGTACTGTGTACCTATACATACAACACATGTAATCAATTTTGCTGCTTTTGCAATAAGTGATGTTAAAATGGATTCAGATTCCGAATAAACTATAATGCGGGTTTCAAAACATGATTGAATAAATTTACAAAATTACCATTTGGATTAACAAATTCTACGCCACGATAAAGGCAAATCGTTGATGCTGTAATAAGATCATAAGTTGGAATACCGCCCTCAACTAACGCAGCTCCACAACAATTTATCGCTGTACTAAGGGCACAGCCATCGTCGTCTAGTACATAAACATTGATATCAATCTGAAAGCAATAAAACAGTCAATGTAATACGTCCAAACTGAATTGAGAAATTGCAACTTACTTGAAAATTAGGAAATTCATGTCTGCATATCATAGGTTTAAGAGCTTTTTTCAAAGCTACACTCAAAAAGCCTTCCTTACGTGCGATGTTTAACGTCTGATCACGAGTTGCGAAAGGCGCATATTTTATTGTGCAAACAACATTGCCTAGCGCTCTATTTTAAATATAAATAAAAAATGCATGAACACGTAAAGATTTTAAGTGAATGCTTAAATTACCCTTTCTTTATTTGTTTGCTTATTTCACGAGGTGGATGCACAGATGCCATTACTTTTGTATTTCCATATTCCATATAAGCGGAACCTTTGACCTGTGATAGCACACCAACTTTTAAAACTAGAATCAATAGCAAAAACAGTAATAATATACAGAAAATAAATTTTTTATTTTGTTCAATTCACATGTAGCTCTAGGTTTTAGCTCGGGAGTTTCAGGTTTTTCTAGCCTTTGAAAAATGTCTTCTGGATCTTCTGGTTTTAAATACATTGTGTATGGTACAGAATGTTCAGGATACATAAATTTACGACTTGGAGGTGGTGGAGCCATTGTATAATTATTATTAATTTAAAAAATTAATTTTTAAATAAAAAAAAAAACAAAACTGTAAATAAACTCGTGGTAAATTTTGTTTTGCTCGAACAGATGATTTTGACACATGGAATCAGGGCTGCCAGCTGAGATTTTCGAATTTCCACCAAAAAACTTCTTCTCCACAATGATTTATAACTTGTTTCAATTTTGAATTGAATTTTTTGTCGCATGAAATTATGGAATCGACGTTACGTAACGTTGTTGATGACCCCTCGCATCCCCATGTAACGCTTCGTAACAAATCTTCGGACCCCCTCCCCTCTGGCGTGCTACGTAATATGTGAACGTTCCCTAATTGACATACTGTCCTATTTTCGTGTTTCTGGGCACTCAGTGCCCATAGTGTATTTTGTATGTGGATTACAGGAAAGCTCAAAATTTTTTAAAGAAACTTATGTTTTTTTTATTCAAATATAAATTTTTTGTACATTTTATACTTTTCTATTTTTTTTTATTATACGTATGTTCGTATGAATGAGCGTAGTATAAAAAAAAGTATTTGTGTGTGAAAAAAGTATAAAGAAGTGTGTAAATTAAGGTGGTCGTTATATGCACGGTCATGATAGATGATCGTCAATCAGCTCTAAATATGAATTTCCCTGATTTTTGCAAATTTTTACGTTGAGCGCAGATGGCTCTATTGGGTCCTGATTGGCCTCTTGGTGTATGTGTCCATCTGCATGTTGAAATTACGATTACGCCCAAACGGATAAAGCTACTTATATGCATAAAATTTGGCATAAATAATAGTTAGGCGTGATCGTTTAAAGTTCAAAAACTACTCCCATACATTCTGGGCACGCCCATAACACGAAAACAAAGTTTCCCGCCTTTTATTTATTTTTATTCTATGGGCGGTAGGCGTGGCCGTTGACCGATTTCGCTCATTTTTAGTCCCTGGAGCTAACTTTGACGACGGAGGTGAGTACCAAATTTCATTGAGTGATCTTGCTCAGTTTCCTCAAAAAATGTATTTCCACGCACAGACAGCCAGCCAGCCAGACAGACGGACATGGCTATATATAAAATTTTTAGGTTATGGAGCCTCAAAACTAAAAAAAAACATGAAATTGTTTAGTGTTTTTTTCTTTATTTTTTATTTGCTTGCTTGTCATATCTTCTAAACAAATTTGGGGTCGCTGAACACGAAAATAGATTTTGTTTTTGATTTATTTAAGGCCGCTCCAGCACAGACTATCAAAAATTTCGATTGTCGAGCTCGCCACTCAGGAAAAATTTAAATCAAGTGAATTCCAAAGAGGTGTGAAAATGTGCTGTGAAGTAGTCTTGTAAGATTTAAAGGAAAATCATACAAGACCATTTCATATAAAACTAGCAAAAAATTTCTTGTTTCCAATAAAGTAGAAAAAAATAAAAAAAATACTGCATTTTTCCAATTTTGAGACCAGCCTTATACATTAAAAATTAATGTATTTTAATTAATTTTTTCTTTTTAATTAATTTACATTTAATTTCCTTCAATATAGGATTTCCAGAACAAATATTCCAACCTTTAAAATTTACATGAACATTTTCTTAAAAAATTGCTATTTTTGTATCAGAACAGCAACCAGTTTAATTTTTAGACCGAAATCTTCAAAGAAGATAATGTTGAGCTAGATATTCTCTACAAAGATTGACTTAAAGACATCTCCGAAAAAACCAATAGTTTCGAAGTTACGGGCTTTTGACCTTTATTTTATGAATATGAGCGGGAAGCAAACAAAATCACAACTTAAACATTTCATATATCTCGTGGGCATCCTTGCGTTTACGGAAAAACAATATTCGCTCGACGATGTGAAAGTCTCGAATAAAAAAGAAATCTAGTAGTAGAGGGGGCCCGGTATATAATTCTGTGGCAATGAGCGATAACAGCATAAGTCGACTTAAGAAAGATGGGTTTGAGCTCAGTTTTCCATAAGTTCTGGGTAAAATGAATCTAAAATTTTTTGGGCGTTATTAATTTTACCCAGAACTAATGGAAAATTGAGCTCAAAACCATTTTTCTTAAGTCGACTTAAGCTGAAATCGCTTATTGCCAATTATCCCCGGGCCCAGATTTTCTCTCCACCCCCCTGGCGAAGAGCGTTTGCCAGAAAATTGGCTACGTGGTATGCTAATAAAATTGCCAAAAAAGTGACCTTAGCGAGTTTATAGAGGCATAACTTTGCCCTCAGTACCATCAAAGAATTGACAAAAGTGCTTCTAAACAGAGTACGCGAAAAACTTGATTCGGCCATCCGAAAACAGCAAGCAGGATTCCGGCGAAACCAATCATGCGTGGATGAAATCAATACCCTCACAATAATTGTCGAACAATCGTGCGAGTGGCATTCTGCGCTACAACTTGTTTTCGTAGACTTCAGCACTGCCTTCGAGAAAACATTTGGGGTTCACTGCAGCGAAGAGTTAATGCCGCAAAGGCCATAAATTTATTACACAACAGGTTGTTGTCACTGACATTCACCACTAATTCAGGCGTCCGGCAAGGCTGTTTACTATCACCATCTCTCTTCCTTATCGTTCGTAACGATATCCTAGATAAAGCTTCTAATAAGGCCAAAAGGGGCATCTTATCGAACTTTAGCGAACATCTAGAAGAACTCGACTACGCTGACGACATTTGTCTTCTAACGTCCAAACACTCAGATATGCAAAACAAGATTGAAGACCTTGTCTTGGAATCGCAAAAGGCCAACCTAAAGATCAACGCATCCAAGACTAAAAGCATGAAGCTGAACGCAAACAGGAATGACATCAAGTTTAAAACTGGCAGTGATGACATTGAAAACGTCGACAATTTCACGTATTTAGGCAGCATTATCTCCATGGATGGTGGAGCAAAAGAAGATATAAACTCAAGAATAGCAAAAGTGAAGGGAGCGTTTGCTCAACTGAACAAAATATGGTCTTCTTCCGTTATATCCACCAAAACGAAGGTGCGCATTTTTGATTCGAATGTGAAATCGGTTTTGTTATATGGGTGCGAAACGTGGCTTGTTACTGAACAATTAATGAACATGCTGCAAGTATTCGTCAACAATTGCTTAAGGCGTACACTTAAGGTTTGGTGGTCTCGCACTATCTCAAATGCCGATCTAGATCAAAAATGTAGCCATAGGGCTATAGCAAACGAGGTCAAGCTGCGTAGGTGGAGATGGATTGGTCATACTCTCCGGAAACCATACAGCGAAGTCTGTCGCCTGGCTCTTGAGTGGAATCCACAAGGCAGTGGAGGACGTGGTAGACCCAAAACCAACTGGAAAAGAAAATCCAAGAATCGGGAAAGTCGTAGCAAGAGATCAAGGAGTTAAAGGAGAATATTGTAAATCCAAACTTATTTTTATGACAATTTGACGCTGAATTTATTACTTTTATTCTACGATATGAAAATGGCGTTCACGTGGATTTTGATCTAAAGCTGGAATTAGTCAAGACGTAGCGTTCTGTAACGTGTCGGCTGTCAAAACCTATTAAACGGCAGAGCATGTAAGTGCAAACTCACACGAAGGGCACAGGCTCGTAGGGCACGTCAAATTTGTAGGCGAACGGAGGGAAATGAAAGTACCACTTCCTTCCGCTTGCCTAGAAATTTGACGCACTTAGTGCGAACTCATACGACGGTCACGGGCATGGGCACGTTGGGTACGTCAAATTTATAGGCTAACGGAGGGAAGTGGTGCTTTCGTTTCCTTCCTATAAATTTGACGTGCCCTACGTGCCCGTGCCCGTCGTGTGAGTTCGCAAAATAAACTTCTTCCAAATTAAAATCCAAAATGTGGAGGGGATTGGGTAAATGGGGAGTAGGAACCACTTACGCATTATTCTTAAATTTTAAGTATTTCTTGTCTTCTTGTCCCTAGTGAAATTTTTCTTATAATATTTTTGTAGAACACTTTAAATCATTATAGCTCAGTTTTTGGAAACGGGGTCAAAGGGACCCATACAAGCAGGAGATAATATAATAAGACTTGGAGTGGAAACCCTGTACCTAAGGAAGATGGGGTCCGATAGACGATGATTCTTGTTGACTCTATCTATTGGCCCTATGCTCCTCCTAGGAGTTAAAGGAGAATACATACATACATACTATCAAGAGGACTTGGAAACAGCAAAGCATGTGCTATGTACTTGCCTTGCTGCGGTGAAACGCAGAATAAAGTACCTTGGTGCCGAGATTTTAGATTCAAATGACATAGGTTAAATATATTCCCATGGCAGTGACAAGAGCCTTTTAATAATAATAATTACTTGCCTCGCTGCGTTGAGACGCAGAATTGATTAATTAATAAACATTGCTAATCTCATTGATAAATTTAAATCAAGTTTATTTCGCTGCCACCTCAGATTTCTTATTTTAGTAGCTAGAATCAAGCTTCGGTGATATAACTACTGGAAGATTCAGATATAGCTTTTAGAAAAATCGTTATAAGTTGGAAACTCTTGGTTGTATGTACATCAAAAATATTAGTGTCATATGTAAGATATTTTAATAAACTATAAAATTGTCGTACAAAAGTTTTTAATTCATCTTGCATTATTTGTTTGCGTTTCGAATTCCCTGTTAAAAAATTGGGGAATAAATTCTTAGAACAAATGTCAAAATATTGCCTTCTAAATTATTGCCAAAAACCTTACCTTCCATTCACCAGGAATTCTGAGAAAAATGCTCGATAATGTTTGTTCATGATAAGGCCCTGCATATGTTTGTAAAGATCAACAATAAATGACCGATAGAATAAATACAATTTAATGCAATTTTTATTTAAGTTTTGCTTGAAATTTACTGACGATTTTAAATGTACGCGTGTATACGAATATTTAATTGAATGTAACAAGGCCACGAAAGCAAAACATTATTACAGCGCTCGTTAACATTGTCAAAGGCACTGTTAAAATCCAAGCAAGTACCATTTTACCGAAAAGATTCCAGTTTATTTTATAATCGCTTGCATTGAGGCAGTTGGTAGCATTGATCTCTGCACTTGCTATTTTCACCAATTTGGAGTTAATTAAACCAATTGTAACTACAGCCCCTCCGACACAGTGTGTTGTTGAAATAGGAAGATTGAATTCGTTGGCTGCTAAAACAGTAACAGCTGCACAAAATGAAATAGCAAAACCAGATACAGGTGTTATTTTTGTAATATTTTGCCCAATTGTGTAAATCACACGATGTCCCAATGCCCAAAGTCCAAGTGAAATGCCAATGCTACCAAAGAGTAAAACACCAATAGAATTTTTAGATTCATGTCTTGTAGTGCCTTCCTCATATGTCATGTATAAGGTCATTAATGGATTTGTCGCGTTACTGACATCACTTCCACCATGTGCAAAACTAGCAAGACATGCGGTTAGGTTTAGTAAATTAGTAAATAGCAATGCCACTGCTTTTGCCTTCTTGCAAGAAGCTCTGCGCAATTTCAATTCCTTAACGGCACTATCTTCTAATGCTCTACCTTTGTCTTCTGTATCAATGGTGTCTGCTTCTTCAACATCAGACAGTTGTTGGCGCAGTGATTCTCTTTCTTCTACTGTTTCTGATGATTGCAATTTAGTCTTTTTATCGACTTTAGAGATGGGACTGGAATGAACTGAGTGCGACGATGAGGCAGTTTCTCTTTTCTTCGTATCACCAAATAAAAATGACATTAGGCGACCGCCTCCCTCAGTTGTCTGCGAAGACTTGGCGGATTCTTCTGCCTTTTGTTGTTTTTCAAGAAGTTTTTCGCGGTATGCTATTAATAGCATTTCCTTTAAAATTGCTTCCTTTTGAAATGGAACCAAGTATAACATAACTGCAAATGCACTTATAACAGCGAGAATTGCACTAATAGCAGTAGTTTTCCAGATCAGAAGATTGTCCACCTCAAATATTTTTGGGCCTAATGTAATAACAATAGATAATTTTAATACGAAATACAAAAATTTAACATGAAACGAATAATAAGTTATGAGTATGGTAGGCCGAAAAGTTATTTTATAAGATTTTAAAAGAGAATTATCTTTATAATCATTTTTTTTTAAATAATTTAATGTGGAGTTCTTCCCTCAACGAAAATTCCAGGTCTGTACGCATATTAGTTAATGTGGTGCGAAACTGTCAAAATGTTTTTGAAATGGTTTTTTGTTCAATATTTTTTATGGTGTGAAGTTCGGTAAAATTTTTCACATATTTAAAAAGAGGGAAGGTTAAGCTTCCCTTTGGTTCATACTTTTTTTGGTTATTTAATAAAAACGGATGCTACAGCAGTATTTCGCAGAAAACAGAAACAGAAAACCACAACAAAATCGCAACGAGAGCTCTACAAATTCTAAGCTAAACATTTTTCAATTTTTACACTGAAAAAAATAAAAATTTTTTATAACTCCCTAATTTTTAGCGCAACAAAATTTGTATATCCGCAACAAATTCTCTGCAAAAATCCTGCAAAATTCAAGCCTACTTCCGATCCGATCCGATAAAGTTGTTTCGCTAACTTCATACGATCTGCTGCAAGCAATTTTAACGAAACATCACGTTTTTGATAGGAAAATTATCGCAACAAAATTATTGCTTTCACAACAAATTAGCAACGAGGGCTCTGCAAATTCTGAGCTTAAAATTTTTAAATTTTTACACTGAAAAAAATAAAAATTTTTCATAACTCCCTCATTTTAAGCGCAACAAAATTTTTCTCTCCGCAACAAATTCTCTGCAAAAATCCTGCAAAATTCAAGCCTACTCCCGATGCGATCCGATGAAGTTGTTTCGCTAACTTCATACATATCAGTTGTCATATGAAGTTAGCGAAACATGGGGTTTTTTAAAGAAAACGGACCGCAACAAAATCATTCTCTCCGCAACAAATTCTCTGCAAAAATCATGCAAATTCCAAGCCTATTCCCGATCAGATCCGAGAAAGTTGTTTCGCTAACTTCATACATATCAGTTGTTTCTATGATTAAAGATAAAATGTACGAGTATCATGGCAGAAATATTCTATTGATTTCAGTAAGGGAAGTTTCTATATACACAGAGACAAATTTTTAACCGATGTGTACGGTTGAAAAAGTAACGACCCAAAAATTAACTATTTCTGCTGGTTGGTGCGATTTCCACCACCAACATCGGTTAAATAAACTAATTTTATACGGTGTAAATAAACATTCGCATGTCGAAAGTGATATGCAAAATTTGTTAGGATACCATTCACCCCTATTCCCAATTGTCGTTTCTATTTCGTTTTAAAGCGTTTTAGTTTTTATCGTCGTCTCGTTTCTCAATTTAGAGTCTGGAAATACATAGGAAAATGAAGCAATCACGCATATGATTTGTTTTTCTGACCCCTCGATAAACACTTCCGTCGTTTCAATATATTTCCAGACTCTAAATTTAGAAACGAGACGACGATAAATACGAAACGACTTTAAAACGAAATAGAAACGACCATTGAGAATAGGAGTGATTATGATTTATTAGTGTGTAGGAATATATGGTTTTGGAAATACATACGAAAAGATAAATGAATAAAGTTATGACTTTTAATAACTGCATTCACTGAACGTTAGTTTGATTGATGCCAAATTTTATTTTTGAAGTTGTTCATTTCATTTCAGGCATTTTTTGTATGCCAAACATTTTTATGTTATAAAGTTACATGAAATGTTTTTACTTTTTAGTTATATGAATAATTTTTCTGCGAATGAATCATGCTGATGATGCTTTTCATGATATGAAGAGGCATAAACAATACCCCAGCCAATACTATATATTCCAGCACTAGCAATTATTGTTACAGGTACTGTGACTATCCAAGCGTATATCATATGACTACAAAGGTGCCAATCTACTCTATAAACTTCTGCATTCATGCAGCTGGTAGCATATTCTTCACCAATTGACAATTTTGCTAATTTGGAATTAATGAAACCAACGGCAACTACAGAACTTCCGACACAATGTGTTGTTGAAATAGGAAGGCCAATTGTAGAGGCCACCAGAACGGTAAAAGCTGAGCAAAATGAAACAGTGAAACCAGAAACGGCAGTTATTTTTGTTAAATCATGTCCAATTGTCTTTATTACTCGAGAACCCCATATCCAAAGACCAACAGTAATACCAACGCTGCCATACAACAAAATAGGAACATAAGACTCAAAATCGTTCTTTATAGAACCTAACGTATATAGTTCATATAAAGTAATTAACGGCGCAATTGCATTACTAATATCATTACTGCCATGTGCAAAACTAGCAAAACATGCACTTAGATTTTGCAAATATGTAAAGAGCATTGATACTGTTTCTGCCTTTTTGCAAGCAACTCTTCGTTGTCTCTCTAGGTTCTTCTTCTTATCGCCTTTTGTTATAACGTTTGATTTTTCTTCTTCATCAACGAATAAATTATCACTGTTGTCTAGTTTCTTAGATGGTCCATTACCTCCTCCAGTTTCTCGTGGCAAGGAAACTCTGCTTTCTATTTGATTTGTTTCGGTAACAGTTCCTTCAGTTCTCTCTTTCTTTTCTTGATATGTTTTCAATACCATTACTTTTAAAATTCTTTTCTTCTGAAAGGGAACTACATACAACCATGAAGCAAGTGCAGCTCCAGTTCCGCATCCTAGACTTATTAATACAATTTTCCAAGCAGGATGCTCCTTATAGAATAACTTTTGCCCTAATATAGTAATAATAATAATAAATGAGTTTAATATGAAACATAAAAAAGTAATATGCTAAATAATTGACAAAGTTTACTACAAAGGGAAATATGAAGAAGAAATTTCAATGCGGTAACGGTAGTCCTGCACCCAAATTTTTTATGCATTATTTTAAGTTTTAAAAATTTATTGTCTTTGGTGACCCCTAGTAGAAAGCTTTTATATTTTGCATAATCTGCAAGCAAGTGACGCAGATCTGCACAACTACTGACACAGCTGAGCGCTTATCTGTGAGTGAATATGTATACGAAAAACTTTTAAGCACAAAAGCTCAAGTACCCGTGGGCATAGGCTTTCGATTTTATTGATTTAAGCCCATTATAACCGAGGAACGTGTTCCTTTTTCCCAATATTTCTATAAAAAATTTGAAAACGGAAAATCTACATAGAACCACAAATAAAATCACATCACATTAAAATGATAAGTTCTATAAGTACGACCGAGAAATCAAACATGCAATGGAGCTCTCAAGAAAAGCTATCAGATAAAGTCTGATGCTAAAAGTTCCCTACAAGCTGAACAGAGACGGTAACTCCCAATTGCATACGACACGTTTTCAATAACTGGTTAGAAAAGCAGTGTAAAATAAATTCCGCCCATTATCATATTTACTGAATAGTAGCTGTTTACATGATGGGAAGATAAATATCGCAGTTGATTTTCTAATTAAGAAATATCCCGTGGATTTCAAATTAGGAACTCTCTGTGTATTCAGAAAAAATTTTCAATTGGATGTCATGTTAACATTTTTAGAATTAGCATTAACAGTTTCAGCATTTTACATGAAAGCATTCAAATATCAAATTCTGTTTAGAGACATGTTTGTATCAATATTTGAGTAGTATTTTAAAAAAGAGAGAAAGAGAACAAAATATATATGTACAAATTTTACACTCACAAAAGCGTGGGTGATTTTTTTTTTTTAATATAAACGTGTAAAGTTCATATTGATTTTGACAATTCTTACGAGTTTACGAGGTTTTCGAGGCTTTTACACGTTTTCAAGAATACCCTAATTGTTTTTACTAGATATATATATTTTTTTTATTTTATTTTTTTTTCTATTTTTATTTTTTTTTCTATTTTCCTTTCTCGAATTCAAAATTATTTTTTGTAAGGCATTGTAATGCTTACTAAGCATTCAAATATCAAATTCTGTTTGGACAAACATTTGCCTTATATACAAATATTATACCTCTTCATCATATATATATAAGTAGATCAGTGGTGTAAAGGTGCAACAAGTTTGTGATTGTAAATAAAAGTAATATGTTTCTATCACACGGACGGTCCTCGGTTCGAATCCTACTGTGGTCAGCTCGTTTCTTTTTTTTTAATTGAAACGCCTTCCGCCGAATTACCGATAAGCGTTTCAAAAGGCCTTTTCCGTAAGGCTGCAGTAAGCTTCAGAATGCTTACATCCCAGGAAATGCATGTTAAAAAGAAAGAATGTAAAAGAAGCACTTCAGAAAGCCTTTTGAAGCGCTTCTTTTCCCTTGAGAATCGAAGGTATTGGAAGCACATAGGAAAATCTAGTTGAATAAGATTGTGACATTTGATAAGTACATTTCTTTTTTTTTTTAATATATGAATAATTTTTCTGCGTATTAATTAATGAAATCTTGATGTGTAGTGGCATAAAATAATCCCCAGATTATACCATATAACTCCACCACTAGTTATTATTGTTACAGGTACAGTGACTATCCAAGCGTATATCATATGACGAGAAAGACGCCAATCTATTCTATAAACTTCTGCATTCATGCAGCTGGTAGCATATTCTTCACCAATTGACAATTTTGCTTATTTGGAATTAATAAAACCAACGGCAACTACAGAATTTCCGACACAATGTGTTGTTGAAATTGGAAAACCCATTGCAGTGGGCACCAGAACGGTAAAAGCTGAGCAAAAAGAAACAGTGAAACCAGACACGGCAGTTATTTTTGTCAAATCATTTGCAATTGTCTTTATTACTCGGGGACCCCATATCCAAAGTTCAACAGTAATACCAACGGTGCCATACAACAGAACAGGAAGACTCAAAATCTTTCTTTATAGAAATTAACGGAGCTATAGCATTACCAACATCATTACCGCCATGTGCAAAACAAGCAAAACATGCACTTAGATTTTGCAAATATGTAAAGAGCATTGATACTGTTTCTGTCTTTTTGCAAGCAATTCTTCGTTGTCTCTCTAGGTTCTTCTTCTTATCGTCTTTTGTTACTACGTCTAATTTGTTTTGTTTATCAACAAACAAAGTATCACTGCTGGCCAGTTGCTTAGATATTCGGTTACCTCCTCCAGTTTCTTGTTGTGAGGAAACTCTGCTTTCCCTTTGATTTGCTTCGGCGTCAATTCTCTCCGCCTCTTCCTGTATAAGTTTTTCTTCATATGTTTTCAATATTATTACTCTTAAGATTTTGTCTCCTTGAATGGGAACTACTTATAACCATGAAGCAAGTGCAGCTCCAGTTCCGCATCCTAAAATTATGAATACAATTTTCCAAGGTGGATGCTCCTTATAGTATAATTTTTGGCCTAATAATAACAATAAATGAATTTAATACGAAACATAAAAAAAAGTAATATGCAAAATAATTGACAAAGCGTATTATCAAGAATAAATGTCAATAAGGTCACGATGTAACCAAGAAGAATTGGCAGGGTTTCTTTTTAGGAATAAGTCAACATCTATATATGAATGGGTTTATTTGAAAGTGGAATAAGTCCAATTCCGGAAAAATTGAGTTTATGGTAGTTATAGCTAGCTATATATGTCCTCTTTATATTTTGAAAATTACAGACTCGTTAGACCACGATTTCATCAAAAATTACTCAAAAGAATTTTTCATGAAAAACATTTTTACAAAAATGATTTTTTTGAAAGTGGAATAAGTCCATTTTTTCATCTACTGCTATGCAGAAGATTTTGCTTTTAAATCAATTTAAAAATATTGGGAAGCGTTATTAAACCGGTGTTTAGTGTTTACCACTGTAAATTAATTAAATTTTGTTATGCTGTAAAAATTTGTACAAGTGTAATAGAAAATAGTGGAGTTTTTTTGGCCTGAATGGACTTATTCCACTTTCATTTATAATAAATTTAAAAATTTGTTATACTTTTGTATGACTTATTCCATTTTTACTCACAAAATATTTTGTAAATTAAAGCAAAGGAAAATTAAAACTTAGAAAAATTTTACTATAAAAACTGTTGTTGTTTCTTTTCTTTTCTTTTTGCTCAAGTAGGGCTCTGAAAATTAGTTACAACAACAACAAAAACAAAAAGTTCTTGCCGGACCTACTTTCGGAGATATAGCCATCGGAAGATCGAGATATATTTTTTATAAAATTTATTATAAGTTGGGAACCCCTGAAAGGATTTTAATAATATGAAAGATATGTTGATTTGCTACAAAATTGATTTCCAAAAAATTTTAATCCGAGTCGTGGTTTTAGAGGTATTGCAAATTTTGAGAAATTTTGACCATTTTTTTTTTTTTTTGATAGCTCCATTTTTCCAAAAACTGTATCATTAATACATAGTTTTAGTAACACCTTATAAAAGCTCAATTTATTACCTTTAATTTGACATGTAATTTGTACTTGATTTCTTGCATTACGTATTTTTTTATAGGAAAACAAAAAAGTAAGTTATTGGAAAGCATCGGAAGAGTCTACAGGAATCGGAATTGATCGAAAACTATCTAAAAACATCGTTATTGTTGTTTTTATTGCTGTTATTGTAATTTTTCTAGTTGGTATTATTGTTGTTCTTGTAATGTTTTCCTAAATTTCATGAAAAATTCTTTGGTGCACTTTTGTGTTTTCCTTTAAAAAAATATGATAATGCAAGAAATCAGGTACGAATTACATGTCAAATGAAAGCAAATAAATTGGACTTTTATAATATGTTACTAAAACTAATGATATAAATTTTGGAAAAATAGTGCTTTAAAAAAAAAAAGGTCAAAATTTCTGAAAATTTGCAATACCTCTAAAACCACGACTCGGATTAAAATTTTTCAGAAACCAATTTTGTAGCAAATTTACATATCTTTCGTATGCCACTAATATTATTAAAATCCTTTCAGGGGTTCCCAACTTAAAATAATTTTTATAAAAAATATATCTCGATCTTCCGATGGCTATATCTCCGAAAGTAGGTCCGACAAGAACTTTTTGTTTTTGTTGTTGTTGTAACTAATTTTCAGCGCCCTACTTGAGCAAAAAGAAAAGAAAACAAACAACAACAGTTTTAAAGTAAAATTTTTCTAAGTTTTAATTTTCCCTTGTTTTAATTTACAAAATATTTTGTGAGTAAAAATGGAATAAGTCATACAAAAGTATAACAAATTTTTAAATTTATTATAAATGAAAGTGGAATAAGTCCATTCAGACCAAAAAAACTCAACTATTTTCTATTACACTTGTAAAAATTTTTACAGCATAACAAAATTTGATTAATTTACAGTGTTAAACACTAAACACTGGTTTAATAACGCTTGCCAATATTTTTAAATTGAGTCATACGCAAACCCTTTAATATCTCAGTTTATGAAAAAGTGGACTTATTCCACTTTCAAAAAAACCCATTCATATATAAAAATTAAATGGTGTTCGTATGTAGCTTATGAACGCGGAAACTACACTGCCGACTTACATATTTTTTTTTTTAAATTGCTTGTCAGTGGTCTGTAGAAGGTTTGTAAGGGAGTGAGATGCCACTGAGGGGATGGGGTTGACCCCCATACAAAAAAATGCTAGATCTCTGCAGTTATACAAGCTATGATTATGAAAGTTGGTAAACTTGTGCATAATTTATCTGCCATCAACCATGCAAAATTTGAGGGGGATTGAACATGGGGACGTTGCACCCCCCATATGAAAAATACACACAAAATGCTACATCAGTGTTCCTATATCAGCTATTATTATGAAACTTGGTACATAGGTGTTTATTGCGTCTACAATTCAGCATGCAAAGCTTAAGAGGGATTGAACGAAAGGGATTTGCACCCCCCGTACAGTAAAAATACTCAAAATGCTATATTCCTACGCCTATAGTAGCTATCATTATAAACGTAAGTGCATAAATATATATTCTATTCACCTTGAGAAACCTGAGGGGTTGGAAGAGAAGGACGACGGAGATAGATGCGACTTAGAACATATGTAAGGGGCATCGGGAACGGGCAAACAAAATTGCTACCGGGCCAGCTAAAAATGTATAAACTTTAGAGCTATTTGCTATTATTTTCCTTAATAGATATGGTTATATTTCTTATTTATCGTATGGTGGCTTTGGGTTTTTTGGAATATATGCATAGGTATGTTTTTTTACCCTATTTTACTTTTATAAATAGCGGGTAGTTTCTTATGAGCCCTATTAGTACCGGTTATATAATATTCAACTGTGCAGGTTCATTGTAATTCAGCGCGTACTTCACAGCAGCAATATCAAAAAATTATAAATTTTCAAAATTTTGCTATGTACAATTATTTTCACTAATAACGTTGCAACGGCTTGACTTACTCCATTTAGTGTTTCGAAAAAAATAAAGCTCAGATAAAGGAAAATTCCAATAATTATTTTTTAATTCATCATAAAAAATCGACTCTTGAACATTTTTATATTCTTATAAAACATAATTTTCAAAGCAATACATTATTCCGGCACTTACGATTGCCGTAACAGGCAATGTGAGAAACCAAGCATAGGCCATACTACGAAAAAGTCCCCAATGTATTTTATAATCTTCTGCAGTCATGCAGCCTGTAGCATTGTTCTCGTTCTTTGCGAGTTTGCCGTTTATTAAACCAACAGCCACTATAGAACCACTGATGCAGTGTGTTGTCGAAATGGGAATTCCCAAGTCACTAGCGACTAAAACAACAAAAGCTGAACAAAATGATACAGTAAAACCGGTAACGGGTGTTATCTTGGTTAAATTGTGTCCCAATGTTTGTATTACACGACGTCCCCATATCCAAAGGCCAATCGAAATACCAAAGCCTCCATACAGTAAAAGGAGCACAGGAGCTTCTTCCTCTTGCATTGAATTGCCATCTACATATATTTCATACAATGAAATTAAGGGAGCTATTGCGTTTGTGACATCATTTGCACCATGCGTAAAACTAGCAAAGCATGCACTCAAATTTTGCAAAGACATAAAGAGCATATATATAGTTTCTGCCTTTTTGCAAGCAATTTTTCGTTGTTTTATTCTCTCTTCGTCTTCTAAGCCTCCTGTGTCTGGCTTTGTCTGGATGGAAACTGATGGTGCAGCTACAGAAACCGTAGTAGTTGCGCCGCCGCTCGATTCAGGTTTGTCGTTATCAACTACTAACAGTTTCGGTGGGATAACTGATGGTTGTCGATTGTTTTCACTGTTCTGCATCGTACTTTTACGCATAAAATAATTGATTGGATTAAAAGTTCTTCTGGTATTTATTAACGACGGCTTGCCTTCGGCTTTTCGAGCACTTTTCTTTGCACGAACTCTTTCATTAAGAGATTCTAAAATTATATCTTTCAAGATTTGATCCCTCTTAAAGGGAACAATATATAACCATACTGCAAGTGCAGCTCCAAGAGCGATTGATATACTAACAAATGTAACCATCATAAATGAAATACGGTCCAGCTCGAATATTTTTGGGCCTAATATAATAATGATAAATAAGTTAAATACAAAATCTAAAAGCAAATTATAATAAAAACTTATGAATCAATGATTGTTAATATTTCACATGTTACTTAACGGAATTTAACAATCATTGATTCATATAAAAGTGATGTATTGACAAAATTATAATTAAGACCAGAGAATACACTAATGCTCATATAAATAAGCTGCATTAAAACTACAACATTTTTGTTGCATAAAGTTACTTAAAAATTAATTTTGTGAAAAACATGTATATAATTAAATATGGATTTGAATCAAACGCTTGCTTATGGCTTATGCAAATTAGAACGCAATTCAATAAGTGATATTTTTCGGGTAGAGTTTAGTTACACATAATCGAATCCTTGGTATGTCTTGATAAAAAGAAACAACACCAATTAACAATTATTTCAAAAAAATATAGATATACCTTTAAAAAACACCCCTATTCCGCCAAAGGCTTTGAGAGGATAGGATACCACCATTTACATATCGTCGCTCACTTGAACAACAGCCCTAATTGACTTTTTTTGAAATCCAGTTTATTACATATTCCTGAAGAACAACCTTAAATAAATAATAATCTGGCGTGTTCTCAATTCCGATTTCGATCGGAATCGGAAGGGAATTAATTTTAAGGTGCTCTGCGTTTCAATATTGAACACCACATCGGAATTGCGTAAAAATGTCAATTACGGCCGTTGTACAACTGAGCGACGATATAGTAAAGTAAATGTAGGAAAAAAATGGAGTTATTTCGAAACCTGAAAAAACTTTTCCGATTTTGATAATTCTTTTTTTTTATGTCTAGATTTGAAAATAGAGTGCGATCATTTCTAGTTTAAAATATGAAAAGTCAATAAGTATTTATGAATAAAAATATCAGAAAGTTTCATGTCTCTAATAAAAAATTTAAGCACTAAAAAATTAAAAAAATGGACTAGCACTAGATGGTATCGACCCCCATACAAAAGTAAAAGCTTAAATGGCCATAAATCTTGATATGGTATTTTAAAGTACTTACTAATCTTGGCTATCAAAATCTATTTTGACAATTATATCAATACCTTTTTTTGTTCTTTGAAATATCCTTAACTGAAATAACGATAATTTTTTTTTTTGCGATTTTTCAACTTTTTACGCAACGATATTTTCGAGAAAATAGAAAGATATCTATAATTTAAAGTGGGCCTTAAAGACTGTGCTGCTGAATTAATTTTTTTATTTGTATATTCGGATCCAACTAACCAAAAACTCTAAAAATATTCATACTTTTTAAATTTTCATTAAATGCGTAATTTTAACCCCCCTTGGGGGCCCCAGAAGTGACTGAGTGGTTTAAATTATGTTTAATCATTATTTTTGGTTTCAAAGCAACTAAGACCCAAAAAATATGCACAAATTTTAAATGTTTATAACAAGTGAAATTCTAACCCCCTACTTTTTTTTCTTTTTCATAACGGTGTTCGAGTTCAGCGCCCCAACATATATGACACCTTAGGGGTGTACCCTCTGGGTCTTGACTTTTTTTTTGTGTGCCTGTGTTATTTTAACATGTTTTTTCTCGGTGTTCAGAATACCTCAAAGATCAACTATTGTAAGAATATCATATATTTTACCGCCGAGTTTTTGTTTATTGTATGAACAATTTGAGGTCAAATTGAAGTCAAAAAGTTAACCATCTGCTGTTCTCATTAAAAGAAAAATTTTAAATGTAGCAAATTTTTTTGTTAAAACTTTGTTATTTAAAAACGAAACCTCTATTATGTTTGTATTATAAAATATTACAATTTAATATTGAAAAATATTTAACTTTGTGTTGTTCTCTTTAATAACAAATAAATCTTTTATAAAATCTATTTGATACCACATTCTCACTTGCCTGGTTAGCCAAATGAAATAAGAAAATCAATCATCATAGAGATATCTTCTTTCTTTTGTTTTATTTTATGTGGTCGATTTGGCTCTGTGTATATTTCAAAAAAACCGACTAGACTGAGGCATAGAGCCGTTTTTTCTTCATGTGTCTGCATACTTTACTCAAGACATAAGAAAATGTAAAACTCTAGTCGTAGTTTTCACACGACGAAATAAAAGTGTTCACAAAAATTAACCAAAAAAAAATGTGTAAACATTTAGTTTTCCGTCTGTTAGTTATTTTGGAAAATTTTAGCTGATTGCGTTAATGAGGTATTGTATTTTAATTCAGATTAACCCAGAATTATTGCTGTGGCTGGCTCAAAAGATAAGATTTAAATCGAAGGAATTTTAGTTCTGGGCCCAGTTTTAATACAAGGTCATGTGACCATATGGCAATAGGGGGTTTCGTCAAGGGTATTTTTGTTTTTATTTTACTGCTTTGCAAAGAAATTTAAAGTGGATATATCGTGTTTATAATAGACAAAACGTAGCTTCCACTTTTTATCTAGATAAGGGTTATTGACCGACCCCGCAAGAACACTGCTATCAAAGCGAAGGGCTGCAAGATGTCTGGAAACGACTTCGTCGAATACTTTAACAAACTAAGTAAATTCGTTCATACCTTTACCTTGATCAATGGCTTTGTCATTTGGCTTACAATAAGTTTGAAGTTTACCAAATCACAACACTTTTATCACTTAAATTTTTGCATAATTCATTAACCATGATCACGATCCGGTGCAAACGGTCTTGCATCATAACAATTGTTAGTAAGTGTTAAAAAATTTTGCTACACAACAACAAAATACATAAATGGGCAATTCTCAGGAACCTTTAACCTATATATGAATGGGTTTATTTGAAAGTGGAATAAGTCCAATTCCGGAAAAATTGAGTTTATGGTAGTTATAGCTAGCTATATATGTCCTCTTTTTATATTGATAATTACAGACTCATTAGACCACGATTTCATCAAAAATTACTCAAAAGAACTTTTCATGAAAAGCATTTTTACAAAAATGATTTTTTTGAAAGTGGAATAAGTCCATTTTTTCATCTACTGCTATGCAAAAGATTTTGCTTTTAAATCAATTTAATAATTTTGGCAAGCGTTATTAAACCGGTGTTAAGTGTTTACCACTGTAAATTAATCAAATTTTGTTATGCTGTAAAAATTTTTACAAGTGTAATAGAAAATAGTTGAGTTTTTTTGGTCTGAATGGACTTATTCCACTTTCATTTATAATAAATTTAAAAATTTGTTATACTTTTGTATGACTTATTCCATTTTTGCTCACAAAATATTTGGTAAATTAAAGCAGAAAAATTTTATTTTAAAAACTGTTGTTGTTTCTTTTCTTTTTGCTCAAGTAGGGCTCTGAAAATTAGTTACAACAACAACAAAAACAAAAAGTTCTTGTCGGACCTACTTTCGGAGATATAGCCATCGGAATATCGAGATATATTTTTTATAAAAATCACTATAAGTTGGGAACCCCTGAAAGGATTTTAATAATATTAGTGTCATACGAAAGATATGTTAATTTGCTACAAAATCAAACTATAAAAAATTTTAATCCAAGTCGTGGTTTTAGAGATATTGCAAATTTTCAGAAATTTTGACCATTATTTTTTTTTAAAGCACTATTTTTCCAAAAATTGTATCATTAATGCATAGTTTTAGAACATATTATAAAAGCTCAATTTATTACCTTTCATTTGATATGTAATTTGTACTTGATTTCTTGCATTACGTATTTTTTTTATAGGAAAACATAAAAGTAAGTTATTGGAAAACATCGGAGGAGTCTACTGGAATCGGAATTAATCGAAAACTATCTAAAAACATCGTTATTGTTGTTTTTATTGCTGTTATTGTTATTTTTGTAGTGGGTATTATTGTTGTTCTTGTAATGTTTTCCTAAATTTCATGAAAATTTATTTGGTTCACTTTTTTGCTTTCCTTTAAAAAAATATGATAATACAGGAAATCAGGTACAAATTACATGTCAAATGAAAGCAAATAAATTGGGCTTTTATAATATGTTACTAAAAGTATGCATTAATGATACAATAGGAAAAATAGTGCTTTAGAAAAAAAAATGGGCAAAATTTCTGAAAATTTGCAATATCTCTAAAACCACGACTTGGATTAAAATTTTTTATAGTTTGATTTTGTAGCAAATTAACATATCTTTCGTATGACACTAATATTATTAAAATCCTTTCAGGGGTTCCCAACTTATAGTGATTTTTATAAAAAATATATCTCGATATTCCGATGGCTATATCTCCGAAAGTAGGTCCGACAAGAACTTTTTGTTTTTGTTGTTGTTGTAACTAATTTTCAGAGCCCTACTTGAGCAAAAAGAAAAGAAAAGAAACAACAACAGTTTTTAAAGTAAAATTTTTCTAAGTTTTAATTTTCCTCTGCTTTAATTTACCAAATATTTTGTGAGCAAAAATGGAATAAGTCATACTAAAGTATAACAAATTTTTTAATTTATTATAAATGAAAGTGGAATAAGTCCATTCAGACCAAAAAAACTCAACTATTTTCTATTACACTTGTAAAAATTTGTACAGCATAACAAAATTTGATTAATTTACAGTGGTAAACACTTAACACCGGTTTAATAACGCTTGCCAATATTTTTAAATTAATTCGTACACAAACCCTTTGATATCTCAGTTTATGAAAAAGTGGACTTATTCCACTTTCAAAAAAACCCATTCATATGTCAAAAGTGTAAGTTGTCATTTCTCAAAATAGTAATGATTTTTTGTGAATATTGGCCCGCGCTCATTTGTTCAAACATTAACAAGTATGTGGATAAAATTTTTTTGTAGAAATATATGGAATTCGCGCTAATTTTGAGCTCGACGTGCTACCATGTACAGAGGTTACATTTGAATGTCAAAACTGTAAGTTGTAACTACTCAAAATAGTAATGATTTTTTGTGAATATTGGCCAGGCCACATACTTTTTAATGTTTGAACAATATGTGCGCGGGCCAATATTCACAAAAAATCATTACTATTTTGAGTAATTACAACTTACACTTTTGACATTCAAGTTAAAAGTTCCTGAGAAATGCCCATATAGGAATGAATTCCTCATGTCTTTATACATTTTCCATAGGGGAGACTGGGGCACATTTTACACTAAATTTTCAAGGACCTGTATCTTTGAAAATAATGGCACGATCTTAATACTCTTTACTGTTTCTGAAACATTGATTATTTAGGATTAAAACAAAGAAAAAAAAATTTTTTAAAAAACTTCACTAAGAGTCTTTTTTTAAACTTTTTCAAAAAAAGACAAAATAGCACAATAACATTAAACAAAACATTAATACATATATTTTTTTCATATAAATACAAATAATAAGTACGTATGTATTAACGAAGACTTATTATTATTATTATTTATATAAAGGTGTGAGAAGTAGATGTCAAATACGTATTTAGTGCATGAACGTAAAGTTGAGGCTGGATTTGTTGAAGTTGCTAGCTTAAACTCAATTGACCTCCTCAAAGTCCACTTCCGGTTTAATAAAAACCCAATTTAATTTAAAATACACAAACACATATGTATGGATGAATGTCAAATGTGCCCCATCGGCAAAAGTCAAATGTGCCCCAAAATCTCTTGAAGAATTAAAAATATTTTAAAATTTAAACTATTCGACCTTGATAAAAACCACTTTTATTTTATTAATTATAAAGGTTAGTGCTATTAAATTTGCATACTTTCTTTTAAAAAACAATGCAACTTTATTTGCAAAACCTTTAGAACAAGATGCCGAAAATTACAAAAAAAAAACACAAAAAGTTAAAAAAGCGTATTTGAAAGGGAGGAGTTGAAAGAGAACTGCCATAGTTCATTACGTTGCTTTCACTCTTATAAGTTATGATTCTGCATTTCAGGTTTTTGATTCGAAAGGCGTGTTCACACCGAAAATGGCAAAGTCAAATGTACCCCAGCTTACCCTACTAAAAATCTATAGCATAGCATTTTGCAAATAAAATTTTTTTGCTTATTCTCTCGTTTTGTTTGCTCACACGATTTTCTCAGAAAAATACATTTTTTCGTAGCTTGCAATGTTTATACTTTTAGTACGGCTCACAATCAAGTGAAAATTATTGCTATTTTGCAAGTCTAAATGCTTCGAATCGTGAACACGGCTATTATTTAAATTTTTTTTTTAAAACAATTGAGACGAATACATTTTTGATTTTTGCTTTAGTTTCCTTTTTATTATAAATTTATAAATTTTTTATTTGTTTACATTTTACATTTGTCAAAAACAAAAAAAAAAAATCATAATTTCCCTGGGATTTTTTTGAATTTGGCGATGCCACCTGCCGATTTTTTGGGTAAAACTATCTAATCTTTTCTATGCAAATTAAAAAACTTTTTATATGGAAAACTATCTTGGTTAGTGCTTAATCAGCGTTTATCTGTTTAACCAGGCAAGTGAGAATAGGGTATTATCTAAGAATAAAAATAAGTGCAAGCAAATTAGCTCATTATGTAAGTAATTGAACTTAGAAAAAAATCAATACTTCAGATTTATGCAGTTTTTGAAAAAAGGTCGAAAAACGGTTTTGAAAAAAAAAAAGTGCCTAAATAATGTATTTAATAGGAAAGAGCACAACAATTTCGTGCGTTTTCTATGTAGGATATCTCGGAAACCATACAAAAAAAAGCCAGATTTGTATTCAGCGTTAACATATACATCGAATGTTACTATTTTTGTTTTGAATTGTTACTAGCTTTTCTTTTTTCAAAAACCGTTTTTCGACTTTTTCTCAAAAACTGCATAAACTTAAAGTGTTGATTTTTTCACTCAAAAATTGTACGTAATACTTATATCAAAATATATCAAAATATAAAAATACTGCATTAAAAAGGTTTTTTTTTTAAAGCTGTTATGCAGTTTGTTCCTCCTACTGTTAATTAATAAAAATTAATTAGGGCCTTTCCATCCGAGAAAAAATTTAAAATCCATATCGACAAATAGGATCCTTTGAGAAGACAAGACAAGGTAAAGCAACGCACAAAAGGAAATGCTAGTTTCATATAAATTTCCTAAAAATAAATCAATCACCCCTGTTTTGAAATCCATGAATCCCATGTTAGGTGTTCCGCATTTCGTCAATTAACACCAAATCGGATTTATGTTTCGGTAAATTGGATAGGAACCGATAGAAAATTTTATTTGTTGAAATACAATTTATTTGTCGCAATGCAGAACAGCTAAAGATTGATTTAAATCCGATTTCGAAGTGAATCGGATTTCAGAACATGTCTGAATAATAAATAAAAAATACTATAAAATTACTTTTTAATAGACGAACGGAAATTGAAAAAAATCTGGGGTCGAATCGCCGCATCAGTGAACGTACAATTCGTGACGTAAAATCATGTGTTTCGCATTACGAAATAAATAAATTTACGTCACAAGTTGTACGTTCACTGATGCGGCGATTCAAGCCCTGTTTTTGTTGTGGCGGATGAAGGGGTACTGCTTGAGATTTACAAGCATAAAAACTAAAATTTATGTTTAGAAACGAAAAAGAAACTCAGAGAATAGACAAGAATTTGGTTCGTGTAATTTATGTGAGGAAATGCGGACTTAAACATAAAAAACAGAATTTCTGTGCTAAGATGGAAAAATATGATGTCTAATTTTTTTGTAATGAGTTCTTTCTTTATCAATGCAGCTTTTAATTTAAGCTGAGAGCTGGCAAAATCGTATATCTATACGACTTCTGGTTTCTGAGGGAAAAGGCATGACAGAATATAATATAACGAAATGATTTTTTCCATCAAATTTGAGTTAAAAAGTCTCATCAAAAACTGATAAATATGGACATATATACGGGTATTTCCATAGAAAAGTAAACCGTGAGCCAAGAAATTAAATTATCATATCTCTGAAACTATTTAACGTACATGAATGAGATTTGGTACATATGTGTGTAAAAAGCACCAAGACAAATAATGTGTACTGGGAACAATGGCGCTACCACGCCCCCACAAAAATCACTTCATCATATCTCTGAAACTATTTAACACATATGAATGAGATTTGATAAATGTGTACAGAGCGACAGGAATAATGTTCATTGGGAAAACGGGCGATGTCACGCCCCTAAAAAAATATTATTAATGAGATTTGGTACATATGTCAAATGGATCGGGACAAATATCATCCTCTAGAAAAATTGGTGATGCCACGCCAACTTCACAAGGCAAGGTGTACAATGCACACCGGGAAATGCTGGGTATTTGTAAGATTTTCAATTTAAAATTGGTATATGGGAAAAATATGTCACATAACATAAGTCACGTAGCGTTTGAAACTTAAATTTATATTAAATAAGATAAAGGTTGCGATATTTCAAATGGCAAATTAAGCTGACATTATTCCTAGTCTTCGTAAAATTAGTCGAATTAAATAACTCTTGTAGATTTTTTAAGTTTTATAGATGCAGAACCGTATAAGATACAGCAATTCTAAGGCCAGATTCGGATTTAGCATTGCAAAATACATTAAAAATAACTATTTAAATATTTGTTTGTTGCTATTTTTTTCTGAATTTTTTTTATTTCATATGGGATATGTATTTTTGCGATATTTCGCGGGGATGATCAGCTACGATTTCGGAGTTTGCATTTTTCAGACCACTAAACTAATACAAATGAAACCCCATTCACAGATTTTCTCCACATATTCAAAAAACCTATAGACTGTTCAAGAGCACCGTGTTCTAGAGATAATCAAAAATTTCGATTTTTGAGGTTATAGCTCCATTTTTAAAAATATAATTCGAGAATACCAATTTCCATCGAATTTATTCTTACTGTTTTAAATAAAAACAACGCCTCTAACAAATACAAGTCGAAAAATGGCATTTCGAGATAATTCAATTTAAAGTTTTTAAATGCTGATAAAAAGAACAAACCATCATTTAAACCTTGGAAAACAAATTTATTCAATTAGACCTAATAAAATGAGTAAATAATTACCGCTAGCACATAATACTAACGCATATTGACAGAATTATCGAAGAATGAAAAACTTAAATTGTAGGGCGTTTTTGCATAAATCCATTTGACTATCACTGGAGTAACGTTAGCATTTTGCTTGGGAAGCCGGCAAAACTGTTCCGATTTTAATGATTTTTTTTTTAAATGAGGGGAATAAAATATACTTTCACCCCAATTATTTATAAATGTGCGTTTTTGTTTATTTCTTTAAAATTTTAATTTTATAAAATGCATGCATACATTGCATCTAAGTTTTGCACCTGGTAAATATTTTTTTTTGTAAACGGTTATAGAGATTTTAACGAAATTTGTTACAATGTTTTATATTAGAATAATATTAAGACTGGGATAAATTCTAACCCTGTAGATAGTCATAGAAAGGCGTAGCAAATTCTTTAAAATTAGAATTTATTGGGCAATATTTCGCAAATGGTGGCTCAGTTTGGTAGACAAATGCTGATTATAAATAGCGAAATGTGGATGGGATGGCAAGAGTGTCACACCCACTTTTGAAGGCTTGAATATTTTGATTCATTATTGCACAAAAGCGGTGCTATGGATTTTAATGAATTTATAGAATATTGAAATCAAAAAAAATTTTCGAATTCTTGTCTTTTTTTACTCTTTTGACTATAACTAATTTTAGATCAAAGATAGGAAAAGACAAAATTTAATAAAAATAAGGAGATAAAGTTTCCTTTAAAATGCTTTATTGAAAAATTTCTTAGGCTACAAATTTATCGAAATATGGTCACTCAAACATAGCAATTTTTTTACCCAGCCGGAAAAATGGATTTAATTCAAAAGCAAGGAACCTTACGACAAAAAAGTATATTACGCAGAAAATGCTTGGAATCGTCCAAAAAATATGTGTGAATTTTTTCAGAATTTTTTCGAACATTTTATAATTTTTCAAAATTTGGCTAAAAAAAAAAAAAAAAATCTAAATAAAATCACACGTACTCTTTGGACAATTCTAAACATTTTTTGCCATATATAATTTTTTCACTCGGCACCTTGGTTTTGAGTAAAAACCTTTTTTTCCTACCGCGAACTAATTTATGCAAAAACGCCCCAAGTCGCACTACGCCCTTCTTGCACGCAACTCTTTAAACAGTATATATATATTGCTCTACCACATTCTGTGATCGTAATTGGAAGTTGAAATTAAGTACACATATATTTGAGGACACAAGCTTTTCAAAAAAGCGATGCACGCAACGCCTCAATTGCAATGCGTTATTAAAAAACCTTAAGAAATCGATTTTTGGAACCGAATATTTAATTTTCATAAATAAATTTTCATCAGATTTTGACACTTTCTATATTTTTACCAGAAAAAATTCTACGGACAAAATAAGTAAGGGACCGTCCTTAAATGAAATAAAGCAAAATTGAACCCCCCGCACCTTTCACGCGAAAAAGAACGCCACTGTACACTGGACCCTCACCCCGCTCCCCTTGGAACGATTTGTAATTTAAGTACGATATCTAAAGCAACTTAAGGAGTTCCACAAACATAATTTGTTCATCCAAAATTTCTGTTATACTTTTATATTTTTTTTTTATACGTAAGTATGTACATTGACAAAACTTACCATTCAATAAGATGCTATACACATTGACAAAAACTGTAATGCCATAAAATATTGGCAAGGAACGTAATCCAGCTCTCAGCGGATTCCTTTGGACTAAGATAAATTTGTATATTGCCAAGAAAAATAAAATACTAACACATCCGCTTAGTACTGGAGATATAATCCATGAAATGAAAGTTTTGACCAATATCGGCCAACCAAGACCGCGGGTTCCACGTGCAACTAAACTGAAGCCAACTGTTGAGCCAATTATGCTTTGAGTACTCGAAACAGGTAAGTTTAAAAATGTTGAACCAAGCAGAAATATCGCACTACTAGCGAGAGCAGCTACGCATCCCAACATCAGTTCCTTCTCAGCGCCATCATATATTGTTACATCAACGATTCCTTTGCGTACGGTGTCAGCGACTTTTTGGCCAATTAGAATCGCTCCTGCATTTTCGAATATTGTTGCTAAAATACATGCTTGCGTCAGAGTTAAGGTACCAGAGCCAACACTTGTACCAAATGAATTTGCAACATCATTAGCACCAATTCCGAAAGCCAATACAAAAGAAATAACCAGGCCAATAATTACCATCCATTCTACATCTGGTGAATACGGTTCCATAATTGTAAATTTGTTTAAGAAACGTTTCGTGTAAAAAATAATTTGGATATTTTTCGTGTAAATTTAAATTTAAACGTTTCTTGTAAAAATAATTTGGATATTTTTCGGTAAGATTTCTCCTCTTTTGTACTTTGACAGAAAAGTAACGGTAAGATTTCTCCTCTTTTGTACTTTGACAGAAAAGTAACGGTAAGATTTCTCCTCTTTTGTACTTTGACAGAAAAGTTACGGTCAGTTTTCTCCTTTTTTGTACTTTGACAGAAAAGTTACGGTAAGATTTCTCCTCTTTTGTACTTTGACAGAAAAGTTACGGTAAGTTTTCTCCTCTTTTGTACTTTGACAGAAAAGTTACGGTAAGTTTTCTCCTCTTTTGTACTTTGACGGAAAAGTTACGGTCAGTTTTCTCAGTGATGCCAGTATTTTGCCAAACTCAAGCGTTGCCAGTGTCGTGAAATTTAAAATTTATCAGCTCGTTCATGCAAAAATAATGGTGTAAAAAATCCTTAGTTTTCCTTAACATAGAGGCAAACATATGAGTGATGCTATTCTCATACTTATTTTTTCGTAATACATCTGTTAATATGTTAAGCCTCAGCATACACCATATTAATAGACTTTATTAAAACGTTGTGCTAAATGTTCTACAACTTCTACTACGTCTTCGTATTTAAATTTAAATGAAAGTTTACTGTCAAAGGAGATTAAACGAATTGAGAAATAAATAAAACGAAATAAGACCAGTGTTGCAATCGCAAAATGTACACAACATGGCAATTGTACGTAAGAGCCGGTTCACACGACAGAAAGGATAGTTGCGCAACTATCTGATTCGGTTTGACATGGAACCACCGTGTTAAATTAATCTGGAAACTGTTGTAAATCACTTCATGAATCTTCGGTGGAAACAGGCTATTATAAAAAAGTTTTTTTTTTTTTAATGATATTCGCTCCATTTCCAGAAGATTTTTAGTTTAATTTTTGGTTAAATCTTTAATTAAATAAATTAAAGTAAATTGCTCCCAGCATGAGGTTTATAGCCAGTTTCCACCATAGATTTATGAGCTGATTTACGGGGGTGTGGTACCCCACATACAAAAAACAAAAAAGTTAGTCTTTTTGTGTTTTTTTGTCATTGCATCACGCCTAAGCCACTAAATATATAGAAGCCATATTTTTACCATATCTGCACCTAACTTTCGCCCATGTTAACATTGCAAAAAAGGGGATTAAATGGTGGAGCTTTGCACCCCACATACAAAATCTGTATGCACTTACAGTAGCAATCAATTCAAAACTTGATGCATGCAACCCCCATATAAAAAAAATTCTGAACTTTTAATAGTTCTGCATTTATTTCAGTTATGATATTTGAAATATGAATGTACATTGTTTCTACTTAAAGACATGCTGAAAATGGGGGATTGAGCCAGGGGTGTTGTACTTCCATACAAAACAAAACCCAAAACCATCGCGCCACCTACAGGAAAGGGCAAAACAACGTTTGCCGGGCCATCCAGTATTAATATATAATACATTTTAAACATAAACCTTATAATATAATAATATAATTTTCTGTTGTTGAATTTTAATAATTTGATGTGATTCGTAATTGAGGGGGTTAGAAGCAAAGGGGTACAAGTAGCAAAAAGTAAATTTTGAGTAAAATATAGTTAAGGTTAACGTTGCTTCATAAATTGCAGAGTGAGTTAAAAAATAAAATATTGAGCGTCAAATAACATTTAAAGTATTCTCCATCTAATGTTTTTTTCAAATTTTTTCTATGAGTCCCCCTTTAAAAGTTATTAGAATTTCAGTGAAAGCCTACACCATTTTACTCAAATTTTTTTTTTTGTAGTAAAAATGGAGTAAAGTTAGCACCTGTAGCAAATAACATAGCAGAAGAAAAAACTAAGTACCATTACTCTAAGAATCCTTAAAACGTTCTCTGTTAAAGGTATTTTTTAAAATTTTTATAGAGGTCCGGTTTTAAAAGTTATTAGTATTTTACTGAAAGCCTACCGCACTCGTTACTTTTCATTTCAAAACGAAAATATTTTATTCAATATTTTAAACTCGTTTAGAAGCAAAGGGGTACAAGTGCGGTAGACTTTCACTAAAGTACTAATAACTTTTAAAAACAGACCTCTAGAAAATTTTTAAAAAATACCTTAAAAAGGGAATTTTTCAAGGATTCTTAAAATTGAAGTATTTAATTTTTTCTTAACCTATGTTAGATGTTACGCTGCGCTAACTTTGCTTTTTATTTACTAGAAAAAATTTCTTTTTAATTTTCTTTTAAAGAAAAACTATAATTTTGTGAACTGGCTTACCTTAATGGGGCTCTATAGAGGTGTAGGAACTCAAAAGCTTAGGTATTGTTTGTTTCATAAATAAAGCAAAGCTCCCACTACCTATTCTCATACTTAACTCAATTTTTCGTAATTTGTCACTTGTACCCCTTTGCTTCTAACTCCCTCAATTGTTTAAAGCACGACAGGTCAACAATTGAAGGGTTCCGGTAAAATTTTCAAAACTTCTGCATCTTTTTGAGATTTTTATAATTTGAATTTTAACAGTGTGTTTCAATGGTAAAGGGTTCGATTTATAGATTGCAACGCGCATCATAGTTTGCCTATATAATAAAGGCCATTCTGAGTGTATTTGAAAGCGCGTTTACGCGTTCTATGTAACAGCACACGCGTTACTTGCATGTGTTGTCAAGCGATTGATGCGCGCGCTCCACGTGCTGCCCTGTATATACCGGACCGTTACCACTTACATAAAGGGCCGTCCACACGCACAGTCTTACCTGCGCAAACCTAGTTGCGCGTACTTTTTTTATCGCGTTCACACGCCACAGGTAAGTCTGTGCAGTTTTCAGTAAACTTAATTTTCATAGAAACATGACGTCTAGCAAACATTTTTGTTTCATCTGAATTGTTTTTTCTTTTGCATATTTTTCAAAATAGATTAACGAAAAAACGATTAATTTTCATGACGAAGCTATCACATGCAATTTTACGGATTTGAAGAGTGAAATTTATGCTGCAGATTAAATGCATAACTTGTACGTCGTCTACATGTTCCAACTTGCCTGCGCAAGCTTAGTTTGCGCAAAAAAATCTGTGGAATTTCAAAGAAAGCGCAAGCCACACTTTGGGCTGTGCAAACTTGACTTTTGCCGTCCATACGTACAGACTTAACTGAACAATCCAGTTTGCGCAGGTAAGTGTTGAGGTAAAACTGTACGTGTGGATGGCCCTTATGGGCAGTAGCAGTAAGCAGTACTGTCATGCTTAGTTCTATTTCTAAATTTTCTGCCAATGTTGCAGTTTTACCACGCAACCAAACGAAAAAATTAAGGGAGGCAAAATTGTAATAGTTAAAATACAAAATAAAAACAGCTGATCACTGCTGCTACCGCTGACACTGTCACTGCTTTGCTGTAAGTTGTAAGCAGTAAAATACGAAACAGCTGATTACAATTTTTTTTTTAATTTTCTATGGGAAACAACAACAAATCTAAGTGCCCCGTGGGCATCCGCCCTCCGTCAGACAGCGACCATTCTAATTCCGCTATATGAGTGACAGCAGTAAGTAAGTAGTGCAACATCCCTGACATAGGAATGTGAAAAACTTTTGACAGATATACGATCTACGATGACTCGCTACTCGTTACATTACATATCTTCAAAAAAAAAATTTTTTCTCAAATTTTAGTGTTCACTGAAAATTTTTGGTGTGTGTCTTCGTCGCTGTGTTTTTCTGTTAAAATTGTTTAAATTATTGCTTGAATTTCTATAATTTACTGTAATTTTTGTTCGTCAGAATTTGTAAAATTTTATTACAATTCGAAAAACCCACAAAATACATATAAACGTGAGTATGGGACGATTAAAATTTGGCTGATTATTTTTAAATATTTTCGGTGGTATTTTATACTGATAAGCCGCGCAGTTCCGATCAGTGAAAAAGGGTGGGGATAAAACTGCAGAATTAATAAAATCACGTCACGTCATTGCTTTTTCTGCCGATACAAATAAAAAAAGCTAATGGCTTAAAAGAAAGATAAAAATAAAATAAGAAAATGTCATCGTATTGTCCTCTTTTCCACCTCCAGTTTTTCAATTTTTCATCGCAATTTACGAGTGTTAAAAAATTCAAGTGAATTTGCTACTCTTGCCGGTGTGTGTTGAATGTGTGATTCATTGAAGACTGCTACAACACAACAACAACTTTGCAACGATAAAACAACAACATGTGTGTTTCCATTGCCAACGCTTATTTTGTAAGTGTGCTCATAAGGGGGGTTCCAGAGATGCAGTACCGGCAACAGACACAAAAACGCGTAGGCAATCCCAGATGGTGTTATATCTTTTTGAAATTTTCATTCAATTCACGATACATCAGATCTGCTAAATATCAGGAGTGCTGAGTTCGGGATGCAGCGCTGCCGCACATAAAAATATTCGGTAACACATATTTTTTCAATATGTACAGTAGGGTAATTGGTAAATACAAGGTTATAATAATCATAAATCGGCTCCAATTGTCAGAAAGGTTGATTTTTCAGATTTTTATGTTGACCCCTGATTGGCCTTTTGATTAATATGTCTTGTCTATCTGCCTGTTGGAAATCACGATTACAGCCAAACAGACAAGGCAAGATGCATGAAATTTGGTTCAGATAATACTTAGGACCATAGTCTAATTAATATAAAGATGGGCGTGTTCGGTTTATGTTCGCACATCCCTCTACAATGTTTTAAAATGCATAAATGAGAAGTGGGCGTGAACAAAACCGAGCTAATATAACCGTCTAATCTCAATTAGACGACGATCCAACACGCTGGGCAGGAAGAAGTCACAGGTATAACACAAAAATGACGACAAAAACTGAAGATGTGAATGTGTTTGAGTTAACATCCAAAAGTAAATGTAGTCATTCCTTACATAACTCATGACGCTGAATCCAAATTCAGTTACAAATTTGCTCTATCGTGTCTGGTTTTTGAAATATAATGATCTTAATTTTTAAAGAAAAAAAATATTTCCGTTATTTTGGAAGTTCTATTTCAAAGTAAGTTTACTTAAATCTTGTTACGATTATTGATAATTCAATTATTTTTCTTTCTTTTCTTTAAAACACTTTGAATTATATCGATATCTTTAATTTTAACCGAAATATGTTAACCTAACCGTTAGAAAGTGGAAAATCAGCGATTTTCATATCACATGTGCGCTCTAATTGCCTATGGATAGATTGTTTTTACAAAAAAATCGTTTTAATTTTCATTCGGATATATACTCACTGAAAAAGATAATTATTTGGGGTCACCCATGACTTATTCACCATAAATTACGCATCGGAAATACCAAATACAAACGATACGTAAGTTTGCATTCGTATGCCTGATTGTGTGTGTGTTTAGGTTGGCATATTTCAGGGAACAAGAAAGATATGTATGGATATAATTCAGAAAGAGTTTTAAAATGTAAAGAATTATTTTAAAAAGCTATATTACTCTGTAGCGGAATTCCCAAACAAGCAAACAAACTCGTCGTTAGTTAAAGATATTATTAACTAACAATTTTTTTGGCTTGCGCTAACGATTGTTTGTATTCCCAAAATAATAATTAACAACAATTATGTTTTCAATAATTTTAACAAAAACATTGTTAAAAGTTTTCAAAAATTTGCCAACACTGAGATTTGACAATTGAAATTTATATATTAATACGCAAGACAAAAAATTGTCCATCTTTTTTTACTATGTCCGAAATGGAGTACGACTTAAAATTATACACCATTAGAAAGGCATTTGTGTGTATGTAGATGTGCACAAAGCTTAAATTATTTTAATATTTTGACTTTAAGCCAAGTAAAATTAAATATAAATTTTTCAATATCAAAATCAATAGCAACAAAATACAATGTCACACAGAGCTGAAAAAAGGATAGAGCACAAAGAGAAAGACAAAAAACAAATCACTGACTTCATGTTTTTTGTTTTTTTTTTTTTTTTTGTATTTCGCTTGAATTATACTAGGGATGATAAATGAGCTTTTCTATTTCGTACCAAATAGCAAAAAAAAAAAAAAAAGTACTGGAATTGTCCAAAAAGTGCCAAAATTATTTAATACAATTGTGGTCGAATTTTGACCACTGTGCGATTCTAGTAAAAATAAATATAGGTACAAAAAAAATATTGAAAGAAATTAAAAAATATTAATCAAGATTTCGGTTTGGCCAAAGAATACATTGGCTTAGCTACAAATAGGAATGTACCATATCGGGAGCATAAATTCCTAACAGGAAATGGACGTTACATGTCTATAAACACATGTATGGCGAGCCTGGCAACCTACGTACGTGCTGGCGTGAGGTTCCACAGGAGCCAAGATACGTTTTTCGGAATTTTGTAGGGATGCATATTATTTTCAATAAAACCGCCGATCACTAAAAAAATCCAAAAATTTTTTGAGCTTGCATAATATGAGTACTGGCAGCTGCGCAAGGTTCTTGTAAGCCAAATAACAAGACTGTATGTTGTCAGGATCTGCGGTGGTTAATTTTTTTATCCCCCCATATCCTTTACAGTCCTACAGTAGTTTCCCTTCTAGGTTTTTATAGACATAGTGTTAAATTGTCCAATCATTAAATGGTGAAAGTATCATTTACCTGATAACCCCTATTTTTCTACCAGTCTATAGAATTTATATTGGGTGTACAACTTAAAAACCGGAATTTTTTGCGAAATTTGATGCTTTATTGTGGAAAAATGTTACAATATATTTAATTCAAAGTATTGTCCATTGGAAGCTACAACATTTCCCTATCTTTCAGGCAATTTATGAATTCCATCCCAAAAAAATTGCGCCGGCTTGGCGGCCAAAAATGAATCTATCCAATTTCGGATGCCTTGCTCTGATGTGAAGCGTATTCCGGTGAGGGCGTTTTGCATCGAGCGAAATAAATGAAAGTCAGACGGAGCAAGGTCCGGACTATAAGGCGGGTGAGCCAAAACTTCCCATCCACTATTTTCCAAATAGTTTTTCACGGGTCTTGCAACATGCGGCCGAGCGTTGTCATGATGAAAAATTATTGCTTCGTGTCTGATCGCATTTTCTGGGCGTTTTTCGATGATGGCACGCTTCAAACGTATTAATTGTGTTCGGTACAGGTCACCTGTGATTGGCTGGCCCGATTTCAACAACTCATAATATAACGGCCCCTTCTGATCCCACCAAATACACAGCATAACCTTGGCGCCATGGATATTTGGCTTCGAGGTTGATTTGGCTGGTTGGCAGGGTTTCACGTATGACTTTTTGCGCTTGGGATTGTCATAATAGATCCATTTTTCATCCCCAGTCACAATCCGATGCAAAAATGATTTGTTTTTATGGCGCTCAAGCAGCATTTCAGACATACAGAAGCGCCGTTCAACGTCTCTCGGCTTCAACTCATAGGGGACCCAATTACATTGCTTCTGAATGTATCCGGCGGCTTTCAAACGTTTCGAAATGGCTTGCTGAGTCACTCCCAACGATTTGGCAAGCTCGTCTTGTGTTTGACACGAATCCTCATCGAGTAGCTTCTCTAATTCTTCGTCTTCGTCAGTTGACTTCGTCTCTTTCTAAGTTTCGGTTGTGTTTTCTGTGTTACTAAATTTTGTGCATGTTTTTTCATCATTTTTTGTTAGTATAAAACAGTGTTTGATAAATATAATTATAGTGGTATTTAGATCTTCACTAAAATATGTAATAATAATTTTTATTTTGTTTTGTTATATTTTACAAGTGCAAATTAACAAATAGAAATAATTTATTTTTTTTTTGTATACAAACTTGCATGCAGTGTTATTGCATTAGCTTTCAATTCTTCTTTCTGCTTTGTACGCTAACAAAGCTAGACTCTATACTGCTTGCACTATTTTGTTGTTGCTCGCTTACGGCAATTTTTTGCAGTTGAATTTAACCCTTCTGTCACCACGTTGACTAGTTAGTCACATAATTTTTTACATATTCAATTTTATTTTTGTCTTTCTAAAATGGATTATTTTTCTTCGGATAATCTGGTTGCTTGCTCTCTTGGTGATTTTTGCAAATGCCAAAATATTTTAAATGCGATGTTTTCTTGCTCTGGTCCATGTGAACAGATGTTTCATGCACAGTGTGCTAGTTTGACTAAATCTGTTACGGATCTCTTATGTTCTGAGCGATCAGGTTTGCAATGGTATTGCCCATCTTGTAGGGCCCTCTCCCCGTCGAGTTTTTTCGACAAAATTAAAAAATTTGGGGAAAAATTGAACAATCTGAATATTGATTTCAGAGATATTTTAAATAATTTCAGTGATTTTTCTCCTCAAATTGAAAAAAGTCTTAACGAGACTGTTATTGAAGAGACCATACTTCACAATAATACCATTACCGCGTCTTCTGTGGTTATTGCATCCACTCCATCGATACCAACTCATACCAAGAAAGCTAAGTCCCTTAAAAAGAAAAGAAAACCGAGACGAAAGCTTACTAAAAGTTTAGACAACACTGTCGCTGCAGCCAATTCATCTTCTTCTATTCCTACAACTTCGTCGAATATGCCGAATAGTGTCCATCCAACCCCGTCAACATCAACCAATACCCAAGTTGTTGATACGGTTGTTATCCCTGTCTCCTTGCGTGCATTGCCTAAATCGAAATCAATTTTTGTTTCGCGGCTGCACCCTGACACAACTTCTGACAATATTATAGAGTTTTTAAGACAGAATAATGTCATTCCTCTTGACGCATATGTTTCATGTAGGAAACTTGGCAATAAGCCAACACATGCTTCCTTTAAAATAACGGTGGCTTCTGATAATTTTCCTGCGGTCTGCAATTCAAAAGTATGGGTCGATAATGTCTTCATTTCGGAATTCAAAGAAACTAAGAAGACTGCTCGATTTTCTAATAAACACAATTCAAAAAACTAAATCGGCTATCCCTTTACTACCAAAATGTAAGGGGCCTACGTTCAAAGACGCATGATTTATTTTTAGCAACTCAGAATTTTTCTGAGGATGTTATCATTTTTACCGAGACTTGGTTAAATAACAATATACTTAACTCGGAGTTATTTGACAATAGTTTTAATGTCTTTAGAAGAGACAGACACACAAATGACCTTTCTCCAGTTGGTGGAGGCGTTTTAATAGCAATAAAAAATCATTTGACGAGTTCTTTGTTTGACATTCCCTGTGTATCTGACATTGAACTAATATGCGTAGAAGTTACTATTCGCAAGTCAAGTTTATATATTCTTAACACCTATATTCCTCCTAATAGTAGCATAGAAGTCTACGATAGTCTTGCACAGGCCGTAGAGTACATTACTCAAAAACTTGACGTTAATGACGACATTTTATTGTTAGGTGATTTCAATCTACCTGACCTAAAATGGACTTTGTCTGAGGAAGACACATATTATTATGCGTCATGTCCTAAAACCCGACAACAACAAATTTTTGTTGACGAAATTTTAACTGATTTACAACAAGTTAGTTGTATAACGAATTGTCACGGACGACAACTTGACTTAGTTTTGGTTACAGATAGTAGTAAGGTTGTTGTAAATAACGCCTTCAATGCCCTAAGTGTGGTTGATACTTATCATCCACCTTTGAATATATTGTACCAATCAGATCAAAATAATTTAAATAATGAATGCTCTTCTATTAAAATTTATGAATTCAATTTCAAAAAAGCTGACTTTTGGAAGTTGAATGACATTTTAAGGAACAATGTTAATAATTTTTTAAACTTCTTTGAAAATAATTCTTTGGATAATAACATTAAGTTTTTCTATAAAGAACTTTTTAAAGCTATAGCTTTGGCAGTGCCATATACATTTAAATACGTTAATAACTCTTCATACCCTTGGTATACAAGAGACTTAAAGAAAATTCGTAATAGTCGTAACAGGGCTTGGAAAAAATATATCTGTAGTCAAAACCGAAACGATTTAGAAAATTACAACAAACTGTTTGACGAATTTAAATTAAAATCAGCTTCTGTTTATTCTGAGTATTTGAATAAAATGAAGCTGAACATTCTCCAAGACCCCAAGAATTTTTGGGCATTTATTAATTCAAAAAAAAAGTCAGACGGTTTTCCGACTGAGTTCAAGACTGGTGACGAGCTTACCAGCAACCCCGAAATAATTGCGGGGTTGTTTGCTAACTTATTTAAAAATTCTTTTTCATCTGACTTATTTAGCCCCTGACCCGAAAGTTTCATTTAATGCAATATCTTTCTCCCCTGAACTCGTGGAGAAATATATTGCATCTATTGATGACGATATTGGAAGTGGACCTGATGGTATTCCAGCAACATTATTAATTAATTGTAGCTCTATCTTGAGTCATCCACTCAGTTTTTTATTTAATAAATCTATTAACGATAACTATTTTCCTCAATTTTGGAAGGAATCATTCATAAGTCCAATCTTTAAGAAAGGATGTAAAAATGATGTTTCAAATTACAGGCCCATAGCCAAGCTATCATCAATACCAAAGCTTTTTGAAAAAATTATATACGATCAAGTCAAGGTGTGCTGTGGTGAAGTCATTTCATCACGTCAGCATGGTTTTGTTAATGGCAGATCTACAGTATCTAACCTTCTTGATTTCACTTCTTTTACATTAAATTCTTTGGACTCTGGTGGGCAAGTTGACTGTATCTACACAGATTTCAGTAAAGCATTTGACAAACTACCACATAACTTAATTTTGTTTAAATTAAAAAAGCTTGGATTTCCTTTAAATTTTGTCAGTTGGATCGAATCTTATTTGTCTGATCGTTCATATCAAATAAGATTTCGGAAGGTGTTGTCACCTCCTTTTACTGCGTCTTCAGGTGTTCCGCAAGGAAGCCACTTGGGACCTCTCCTGTTTATTTTAGCAATAAATGATGTTACTCACATTATTAAAAACTCTCATTTGCTAATATATGCAGATGATATGAAAATATACAGGATCGTGAAGGGAGCTGAAGACAGTTTCCTACTTCAATCTGACTTGAAATCTTTTGAAGTTTGGTGTTGTAAAAATAACTTACATCTCAATTCTGAAAAATGCCAAACAATGACTTTTTCTAGAAAAAATCAAATCGCAGAGTTTAATTATAAATTTAATGATAAACATATCTGTCGTGTCGGTTCAGTCAAAAACCTTGGTATAAATTTTGATGCTAAACTAACGTTCAATGAACATATTAATCAAATTTGTAAAAAATCTTCATCACTGCTTGGCTTTATAAAACGATGGGCAAAAGAATTTAATAGCCCTTTAGTAACGGTGACTTTATATAACACAATTGTGCGTCCTCACTTAGAGTACGCTAGCCAAGTTTGGTCACCATTTTATAATATACACATTGATAGAATTGAAAGAATTCAAAAAAATTTTGTTCGTTTTGCTCTTAAAGGCTTTAATTGGACGGATTCTTCAAACATTCCTCCTTATGAGGATCGTTTGATGTTGTTACGTATGCAGTCTTTAAGTACACGTAGAAATATAGCGGATATACTTTATCTGCATCAGCTTATTACAGGGTCTCTTGCCGCACCAGAGCTTCTTAAATATATTTATTTTAATACTAACCGAAGAAGTAATCGTAACACTAATCAATTATTTTATCAACCGGTTAGTAGAACTAATTATATGGCTTCAGCCCCTTTTAATCGCATGACAACTCTTATTAATCATTGCGAAGTATATAGCATTAGCTTGTCAAAAGGTCAACTCAAACTTAGATTGAAAAATTATTATAATTAAATTTGTTGGTTATTGGTTGTTTTTTTATTTAATGTTTGTGTTGTCCGAGCCCCACAGCATGCAGGGTTAATTTTTTCTAACATTCAATCCTTGGATCATGTTATTACATACATACAACTGCATTTATGCATTTGTAGTTATGTATACAAGTGATCTGAGTGGGTATGTTGAGAAAGTGCGAAAAAGCTAAGAAAAAATTATAAAAAGATAACACATTAAAACTCATAATTTTTTCATTTTCCTAATTTATTTTAAGCTTTACTTGATTTAAAGCTTGAAGCTAAATAGTCAAGAAGGCTAATAGCTGTAGTAGCTAAACTCTATTATTATTATTATTATGTCTTCATACTTTTTTGGCTGTCCTGGGCGTTCTTTGTCTTTGATGTCAAAATCGGCGTTTAAACCATTCAAAACACTGTGTTTTTCCTAAAGAATCGTCGCCATAAACTTCTACAAGCAAACTATGAATTTCCACAGCAGTTTTCTTTGCAAAAAAATGACCCAACCGAACCTCCCGCAAATGCTGTCTTTTTCTCGAATTTTCGAAATTATTCATCGTGAAAAATAATAATGATGCACACAAGATAAAATTGTTTTGTTGACTGATTTTGACAGCTGTCAAATGTACCTTCAAAATGACATATATGTAAAGTTCGAGCTCTCACGATATTTGTTAGTACGGACATCCACCGTCAGATTCCGGTTTTTAAGTTGTACACCCAATATTTGGCATCTATAGTCTAAATTTCATCAAAGCGAAGCGGATTGTATGACAAATATAACATGATTATCGTTAAACTGTATTTAACTCGTTTCGGAATTCCGCTACAGGTCTAGAACTTCAAAAATATCGGAAAAATTTTGTTCTTAAAAATTTTAGATCAGGATATTTGAGAAACTAGACACAATTGAGAAATTTTGTTGCTGAATTTGGATTCAGCATCATGAATTACGTAAGAAACAGTCATTCCTTACTTACTATATTTGTTTTGTTTTTTTTAAATTCTTAAAATTCACTTTTTTAACAAAGAGGTAGGATTTTCCGGTTTGCATTTTTTAATGCACAAACATAAAGAAAACTTTCTGCATATTCTTTTATGAAATTTTTTAAAACTTTGAATCATTTCGGCAGGAGTGCACTCAGTAAAAAATTTGTCAAAATGCAATATCTCGCGAAAACGATCAGCTAAGATTTTAATTTGAACAGACATTTCATCTATGATCGACCCCGAACACAGTCCCTACCCGGCGTGCCTAATAGGGCGTTTTTAAATTATGGATCGAAGCGGTCATGTTTGAAGCCCAAACCGTCATTCAACTTGTGAAATTCGACTAATAAGTCTGAAAAATAGGAACAAATCTGTTCAAAGATGGCGAAATCATAATTTTTCAGGAAACCAAATTTAAATTTTAAGTTGATATGAAAAAATTACAATATCCGGTTTTCCAAGTTTTGACTACGAAGTTTTCGAGTGACCTTCGTTTGTCCCTGAAAATTAATCAATTAAAGTTGGTTGATAGTTCGCCATTGATTTTTTCCTTCGTTTTGACTATGAAGCCTTTGGAAACCTTTGGGTGTCCCAGAAAACTACCAATCGATGGTATTCAGTTTATACACCTACGAAATTTCGTCAAAATAGCTTCTATGGTTTGCGAGATATAATGGGATGTAGCGAAAAGTGTCGCAAAAAATAGTATCGAAAAATGGCTCGCAAAAATGACTCGGAAAAAAGTATCGCAAAAATGGATCTCGGCCTGGAAACCAGGTATAGAACCCCGAAAAGTTCATAGCGAAGGAAATGGAAAGAAAAAGCGTAGCGAAACCAAAATTTGGGTTTTTTTTTTTTTTAAATATTACTAAGTCAATTGATGGTACATAAATGTTTTTGTTTCTCTCTATCAAAAAGCGGGTAAACATGAGGTTTTCAACTGTATTTACTTTTAATTTATCCCTAAATATCCTTTTTATTCAAATAAGATAATTTCTGAGAATTTGCATTCGGCTGCTCCACTACTGAGGTAATACATCTATACTTAGCGTATAATCTACTAAATTCTTGATCATAAATTCTTTTAAAATATTTGTTTGGTCTCCTATGGAATACCAATATGGAAATCTTTTTACTCGACCAGTTTTAAAATAGAGGATGGCCACGGCTGCAGGAAAAATAGTAGCAGATGTTAGTCGGAGCAGAGTAGCAAATTTTAAAATTTTTCAAAAAGCGGAGCAAATTTGCTCGGATCGGAGCAGGGTTCTAACGCTGCTACAAACTTACACCTAAAGCGGTCAAAGAAGTTTCACTTGAAAAAAAAAATTTGCCTCGACTGTCCGTGCGATACCATTGAACTTCCAAAGTACAAAAATGATTGCAAAATCGTATCAAACGGTATTGAAAAGAAATTCTCCCCATACTAGTAAAACTTCCAAAATGCAGTAGTGCTACTGTTATTTGGGATAATGCAACCAAATTTTCCTGTCACAAGAGATTGTTAATGCAAGCTCAGAGCAAATACTAGGTGAACTGTTATAGAAGGGTGTGGCAAAATCCCATACACAGAAATTGCTGTACAAGGCTTAATTTTATCTTAGTTTATAAGGGTAATTTTATAGTAACGGCAGTGCGATAGGTTCAAGCCAATTAAAAGGTTTCGCAATTTCAAAAGTATTAATTATTATGATCTTGTCAACAACTTTATAAAAAAATTAATTTTAATGCGTGTATACAGGTTTAGGCGCATGAACTGTTACCTAATCAACTGATCATAACTTTTTGTGTGAAATTGTTTTTTATTAATTCAAATGACAAAAATGTGTGGAAATAATCAAAAAACTAGAATCCGGCTACTTTAGCTCGATGTGGCCCCCTTTTGCATTGACTATGGCCTTCAAACGGTCAAACAACGAGTTGCATGCTGCACGAATGTGATCTTCCGTTATTTTGGCCCATTCCCGTAAAATGGTCTTCTTCAGCGCATCCATACTGGCATATTTTTTAGTCCTCACCTTGCTCTCGAAGATGGCCCAGATGGAATAGTCCATCGGATTTGCGTTAAGCGAATTTGAGAGCCATTGTATGGACGAAATGAAGTGTGGAACGTGGTTTTTTAACCACTCTTGGTTCACACGAGCTTTATGAGATGGTGCTGAGTTGTTGGAACATACGTGGTCTGCGACCGAAATGTTTGCGTGCCCATGGCTCTAAAGCAGCTTCCAACACATTTTCGCATGTCGCTGGGATATTTTCAGTTCTTTGGCCATTTGATTACCACTACGACGTAGATTTCGTTCAAGTCGAGCCTTTACTTTCCGCACCATTTCAGACGATGTTGCATTTTTTATTCGTCCACCAACATAGCGTTTGGCAACGCTACCAGTACCATTATAACGAGTTATGGTACGATACACAAACATTTCATTCATTTTAAGATGTTTGAGCTCACGAACAATAGCTGGTTGTGATTTTCCAACCAAATATAATACAATCACACTCTTACGTTTGAAATCCATTTTGGAAAACTTTTGTTTTTATATAACTTAGACGCAAATGCTTTTGGCGGCTTGTAAACAATATAATAAGCTTTCACTGGTATGAATTTGACAGCTGTCTTTATCGATTTGCCAGATGTATCGGTCTGAAGTCTAAATCCAAAACAAGAAACCAATCGACTGTTTGGGTCTTTCTATTCGATGAAAATCAATTAAAAGTTGTGCGACGTCGGAGCAATGCGAAGCAAATAGTGGTGTGTTTTTTTTTTTGTACGAAAACTGCTCATGTGGCTACTGTCGCTCTTGAAAACCAAAAGGCCGTTAATTCCGCGTGGTACACGACAATTTGTCAGAGCACTCAAAAGATCGACTTAATGGGTCATCAGCCTTACAGTCCCGACTTGGGACCCAATGACTTATTTTTTTATTTCCAAAAATCAAAGGTCAGATGTGTGGACAATGATTAACATCACCCGAATAAGCGATTGAGGCGTTTAAAAGCCATCTTCGGGCTGGTCAAAGTGCTTCGACAAATGGTTTGCGCACATGCCCTTAAAATGTCAACTTTTCAACTGCCATAAAAATTTGCATCGGAAAACACTAAGGGTTCCAGAAACGTAAAAGGCAGCCCTCGTATTGTAGTATTATGCGAGTTGAAAATTTTGCAAGAAACAGCAAAAATAAAACTTTTAATTTAACTTATACTTTCTACAAGAATTTTTTTAAGAGATAACTACAATAAAATTAAAAAAAAAGAATTAATTTTAGAAAAGTAATGGGTGCGACAGTTAAGGGTATATTTTCGTGGAAATAGCCAAAAGTTACAAACAACCTTTTTCATTGGTTCCTATAAACTAATAAAACAAACATTGAACAACGAAAACAAAAGATTATCTTATCATTAGAATTTCTATGAATAAAAAAAGAGCATTTAATGTAGGTTTCTTGAATATCTTAAAATGTGAAAAGTCAAATATACAAAAAGCAAATCCATTTTGCTACCTTTTCCTTTTAAGTTTTGTCAGTAAAAAAAAGCAATATTTTGGATGTACGATAATAAATAAGCCATCGCATACATTTTGAAGAGATTTTAAATGTTTCATATTTTGCATACATTTTTTTTTTATTGCTATAATTAAATAATTGAATCATTTATTTCTTCGTTAATTTTTAAAACTATAACTTAACAACAACATTCAACCAACGGCTGCCAGCCCGTTACCGCCCGCATAATATTTATGACCTTTTTTTATACTACACACGTATACCCCATTTTTTTATGGCAAATTCTTTGTTTTGTTTATGATTTAATTTTATTTTACAAATTCCAAAATAAAAAGCGAGCATTATCCGTATATTTAATTTTTTTGTTGTGTTGTATACGCATTTTTGTTGTTGTTGTCGTTGCCTTTTGCGTATAAGTAGTATGCCCAAGAAAACAAAAACAAAAGAATGATAAAGACTAAATATAACGAAGAAAGCGCGCGCAAAGACTGAAGGCCGAGGCCGCCGGTCGGTTGGTGCAAGGAGGTGTAAATGATTGGAATTAATCGATAATTAGATATTCATTTTCATTATGGAGCGTTGTTAGCGCGTTGGCAATGTGTGTGAGTGAGTGTCTTTTCCTTTCGCCCATTTCTTCTTATTTAATTTAAATTTTTTATTTTTTTTTGTATTTCGTAAAAAACTTTATCTTGCATGTTTTCGTTTTAGATAATAGAGCTTATGTTGTTCAGAATATAGATTTTAGTTTTGCTCAAAGATTTGTTTATTTTTTTATTCAATAGTTTAAAAAATATTTACACTACTGTTTTCGTAGAATTTTTTTTTGAACTTTTTTGTAAAGTTTTCGTAACGTACAGGTGATTTATTCTTTAAACTCACATTTGACATTGTGTTTATACATTTTTTCTCGCTCGGCCTTAAAGCAATGAGAGCTTTTTTTACGAAAAACTCATGTCGAATATCAATAGGGAATTTGTGGTCCCCACCTTAGGCTAGAGAAACCCGAAAAGTTACTTCGATTTAAATAAATTTTTGAAAGTTTGTTGTTCTATTGTATATTGCATTGTTTAAGTTATACCATTATCAAACGAAAAATATTAATTGTATTGTTTTGTCAACATTTAAGGTGCAGCTCTGAATTTGTTTAGTTACTAACATCAATCAAGGCATCGAAACATGTCTACAGCTACTCATGATGGTGAGGTTCATGATGAACATGATGTTCACGATGCAAATTATCAGCCTCCACCAGAAAAAACTATTGAAGAGATAATGGCTGCTGATCAGGAGGATGAAAGTTTGCGTCGCTATAAAGAAGCGCTACTTGGTCCCGCGCAAGCAGAGAAAATAATAGTTGGTAAGTCTAAAATGTTGATTTTTTTTAAAAAATTTTATTACTCATGATATTTCTTGCAGATGCCAATGATCAACGTAAAGTTATCGTTAAAAAATTGGCTTTAGTTGTAGAAGGACGCGATGATATGGAATTGGATTTAACAGGTGATCTTACTCAGCTAAAAAAGCAGGTAAACATTAGCATCAAGATAATACTAAGCCATTGGCATTCGATTCCATGTTTTTGTAGCAATAAGCTTTTAAAAGCTTAAGGTCAATATCCGAGCTTGCATGGTTCCTGTCTTATTGGCATACACCTTACTTTGTAGGTAGCCCCAAAGATAAATATCTAGAGCCGTTAAATCGGGCGAACGCGGTGGTCAGTAAAAATCAGAAAAATGCGATATTATCCGATCACGAAAAATTTCCCTCAAGAGAGCCATAGTTAAACGAACTGTGTGTTGGAATCACAATTCTGAATTGTTTTGTACATCTGGCCTTAAAAAATTTTCAGTCATTGCCCGGTATTGAATTCCATCCACATTAACCGCAACGTTTTCGAAAAAATATGGTCTAAGGATCCTTTCTGAGTTTATTTCACACCATACTGGCCATCTAAGTGAGTGCATTTGATGTTCAATAGTTATTTTTGAATTTTCGATGCCCCATATTCTGCAAATTTGTTTACGTTACCGTTGAGGTGAAAGTGGGCCTCAACGCTCATTATGAGTTTGTGAATAAACTCGTTGTTCTCTCGGAATAATTCTTGAAAACGCCGAGCATGCTGAATGCTTTCTTGTGGATCATTTGCTTTCAACTCGTGAACTTATTGAATAATATATAAAGAAAGGTTTTGCTGCCGTAAAAGATAACATACAGCACCTTGTTGCAGAAAATGCTGTTCCAATCGGTAAATTGTTGGAGCACTGGGTGCATTTCGAATTTTGATATAATCTTTGTGTCTGAATAATTCAATGTGGACTTTTAAAATAAAATTGAACAACTTTGGTTCTCTGTTCTGTGCTGAGTCTTTTCAAGTTTTTCAAAGTTAATTCTGAAAAAACAAAAAAAATTATTCAATTATTAAATCATAAAGATGCGCCAGCCTGTAGCAAAGAAATATAGAATTTTTAATTGAACTTTTATTCATCTATTTGCAAAGATCGACTTTCGTATAAATCTATAAAATAAACAAAAATATTAGTTAACAGTTTTGGGGTTATTTCCCAGTAGGAGAAAGAGCAGTCAAATAGGCATGATATTAGGCCTCCTTTGAGTGTCAGAAGGCCTGCAGTTTTCCCTTCTTTCTTCCTTTCTTTTTTACACATGATTTCATTGGGCGACAAGGCCTGGCACTCTCGCTTCTAAAAGAAAGCAGCAAAGCAGGCCTTCTATGATCGCTTATAATATGAAAGAATAGAAACAGGCACGCTGCCTTCGCGTCTTTCTTTTTTACACATGACACGCTTGCTTCTACGAAGAAGGCAGCAACGCAGGCATATTTCGTTATTCATTAATATCGACATGTCGCATATTGGATGTCATTGATAGCTACTCTATCATAGAAATCCAAAATTATGTACCAAGCAAGAGATACTTTAGTAGTACTTTTATTAAATATATTGAGAGTTATAATATTTGAAAAAAGTCTACAAAAAATTAAGCAATGCGGCCTTCTATCATCCCTTCTTTCTTTGTTTTTTTTACACGTGAAAACCTTCTACGATCGCTTCTAATATGAAAGGACAATAGTATGTTTAGAGGATCTGTAGTAAAGAAAGAGTAAGGCGTTCTAATAGGCCTGACCTTTGAAGGCATCCGAGAATGTTTAAAAGATCTTGAAGAAGGCAAGAAAGAAGGCATGATTATAAGCAGGCATTGAGAATCTTCCGACTGGGTTGTGTTCTGTATACTACACATAAATAAAAAACAAATAAAAAAATAAATTAAATAATTGGATATTTTTTCACTGATGCTTACAAATTAGTTTGTTGTTGTTGTCTTCAATATTTTATTGGCTAAATAAGATTTATGTATCATGCACTTGCATGTTTTGAACTGTTTTTTTTTTACTTTAAAGAATTAAGAAAAGCCGTTGGAATTTTTTTTATTGTTTTTCTGTTTTTTTTTTTGTATTTTATATTTAATGTAGTAAAAAGTTTACTTAATTTTTGAAATTATTTAGTATTGGCCATAAATATGTGAAAGACATGAAACAAATTATCAAAAAAAAAAAAAAAAAAGATATAAAACATGATTTAAGATTCATCAAAATATCCTCACAAGCTGCATGTCGATATAGAGAGGGATTTCCAACCTATATAACTAAATTTTAAATTTCGCAAAGATTTGTTAAGAATCAAAGCAAAACGCGAATTAAATATATCTTTGGATTTGCAACTCTTTGATATTATACCATTATTGTAGGCTTTTCGCTTGCAAATTTTTCTGGTTCTTTGTATTCTGCTGGAAAATGAGAAAAAGTTAATCGCCTGCTTCTCATATATTAGTTTAATAAATATTTTACGTAGTGTATTACAAATCCTACAGTTTGTGTCAAAATAGCACAATCAAAGTATTCAAAAATTATTTACACTTGTATGAAAGAAAAAAATGCTGAATAAAGGCTTATTTGTTTGTTTCGGTTTTTTTTTTTCAAAATCACCCTTTTGAACATAACAGGTTTCATTGACAATTTTTTTGTTTCATTTCAATTGCAGGTGTTTGTGATTAAAGAAGGTGTGCAGTACAAGGTTCGCATTGATTTTATTGTGCAAAGAGAAATTGTTCATGGCCTTAAATATGTACAAAAGACGTATCGCTTGGGCGTACCAGGTAAATGTTTTACAAAAAGTTAATGCTGTTTAAAAAGGCACGAAAGAAATATTTATGCACATTTTGCAAACATTTTAGTATAATAGCATACGCGTGATTTTACTTAGATCAGTTTGCATTCTACCGCAGCGCAGAATTCATTAAAAAAAAAAAATAAATAAAAATGAGAAATCAAAAATTATCGCACGAATTTAGTAGTAAACCTTTTTTGTGTGGCATTTTAACATTTTGCTATATTTTAATTGTGGCCGTTGCTTTATTTACTTTTGTTGTAACATGTTAATTTACCCAATCCATGCACATTAAACAATTTAATTTTGAATTATACTGTTAATGTAAAATAATTGTAAACGTATTAATTTTTTGCTTCCTGTGCTCCTACAACTTGGATATTAATGTCGTGTCTCTATTGTCTGTTTAAATCAAAATAAAAAATAAAGTTGTTGGTAAGGTCTCTTTTTGTTGTTTTATGTAATTTGTTTTTATTTATGAATGGGGCTTGCGAGTTCTGAATATATTCTTGTGAATTGATAAAACCCTAAGCGTCTAAAAGTATGAAGTACCTACACATAAGAATTGATTGAGTTAAGTTTTTTTGAGGTGGAAACAGTAAAAACCAACTTGCTCACCTTAAACTTTTTTTTTGTCGAACTCTGAAGAGTTTTTAATCAAAATTAATCAGGCCTATCACTGAATTTATCGTAGTTACGAATTTTGTGAAATCTACGAAAGTGTTATCATTAAATTCGAATTGCTACGACGTGAATTCAAAATTAGTAGATTGGCATCACTTACTCCATTCGAAACTCAAATTTTTTTTTTAATTTTCGACGACTAGATATGACTACCGAAGAAATATTATATTTTTATTAAAGAAATACTTCGAACTCCATGAATTTCGAAGTTACGTTCGTAATTTGTTGAAATCAATAATAGCATTTTCGTAGATCTCACGAAATTCGTATCTACGAGGAATTCAATGATAAGCCTGATTGCCTTATATTATTTTTTGAAAATTTTAATAAGTTAATATTCAAAATTAAGATAAATGTTGACATTTTTTAGCATAAACGTACTCACAACGTTTTGATGTACACGTGCTATTTGTTTTGTTTACAGTGAGCTAAGCAAATTAATTTGGGCAAAAAATGGAAATTTCAAGAGAAGGTTTTCGTTGGATTATTTTTCAAAACTTTCGACGTGGATTATCTCAACAAGAATGAGTCGATGAACTCAGTTTCTTGTATGGCGATAAAGTACCATCGAAAACCACATACATCACTGGTATAGTGAATTCAATCTCGTAGTTCGGTCGCCGACGAATTCCGTGCAGCTCGTCCAAAATCGGTTGTTGTGCCACAAAACATCGATGCAGTGCATGAACTTATAATACAAGATCGTCATGTGACATTGTGAGATAGAAGCATCCTTTCACATTAGTTCCACTTCAATACATTCGATTTTCCATGAACACTTAGTTGCTAAATAAATTTGTTCACGTTGGATAGCCCATAATTTATCAATCGCTCAAATTATCAATGGAAAAATTGATTTTCTTAACTCACTGTAAACAAAACAAATAACACTTGTACATCAAAACGTTTTGAGTACGTTTATGCTAAAAAATGCCAAACTTAATTATGGTGTTGCCAGATTTCAGCTATCGACATAAGTGTTGCCAGTTCCCGAAATATAAATAGTACCCCTCGTATTTATATTTATGGAGGAATCGCAATTTAAAAAGAGAAGTACATAAAAATTCATTCACATTACCATTTCAAGAATGAAAATTATCAAAAAGAAAAGAGAATACTCCTGAACAAAAACTCTTCAAAGTACGGCAAAGAAAAGTTTTAGGTTTCAAGTTGGTTTTTGCTGTTCCCACTTCAAAAAACTTGACTCTTAACAATATATTGCGAATGTTACTTTCTACACAAATGTAAATATAATTGCAGAATTTTAGGCGCCCGGTTTTTGTCAGTCAATGGCGAATGGTTTCAAAACCCACACAGTGCATTAACTTTTCCGACTTATTTATTTTGTAATGTTGCTAATAATGTATTTTTCTTCCTTTCTTTTTTGTTTTCAACAGTTGATAAGATGACACATATGGTTGGTTCTTATCCACCTAAAAAAGATATACAATTCTATATAACACCAGCTGAAGAAGCACCTTCTGGGCTGATGGCACGAGGAACTTACTCGGTTTCATCACTTTTCACTGATGACGATAAACATCAGCATTTAAAGTGGGAATGGACATTTGAAATAAAAAAGGACTGGGAGTAAATGGAAAAGAAAATAAAAAGTCAGCTAGTCGCCTCAATCATATTAAGTCAGTCAGTCAGTCGTTTATTGTGTCATAATTAAAAAAAAGAAAAAATTACCAATCGCGAAGAAAAAATTTTAATATCAACTTTAATAATTCAAACAATTTATTTTCAATACCATTGCGCTGCAGATAGAGTTGCAGTAGCAACAAGATTATTATCATTGATTAATGCTTTAAGATTTAAATTGAAATAAGCATTAGCATGCATATTGGCAATATGTTTAAAGATCAACTAAATCTACTTAATTGACAGTTAAATAATTATTGCATTAAAAAATGAATGCCTTATTTCCAATACTATTACTGCAGCGATTAAAAATTTAAGTTCAACTCGCTTTCAATACCGTATTATATACAAAGAAACTGATTCAAATGTTATAAAGGAATCATATTTGTATGTACTTGATACAGTTTAAATATTTAAATATTTTTGTTTTTTAATGATAAGCAAGAAAAGTAAAAGTGCTTGAAAAATTAATTGCTTGTTTAGATGAGCAATTAAAAATGACCAAATTGTTTGATGGTCTTATTTACCAACCTACCTACCTGCCTTAACATTTTCAATTATTTCTGTTTTTGATCTTTTTAAAATACTTTTTTTGGTCGTTAGTTTTGTTAAATGTTACAATAGTTTACTCATTTTAATTTTTTTCCAACAGCTAAATTTCGTAAAAATTATGTATTTTTTCTTAGAAATCTTATAAAACTAAATTGTATTTCCTATTCATGTATTACTTTTTTCATATGTATGTATTTTGTTTAAATAAGCATATAATTTTTGTATTGTTAAGTTACTAAAAAAAGAAAAATCATATATTTGGTATTATTTACGTAAAAGTATTCAATTGTGAAACTAAATTAAAATTAATTAAAAAAATAAAAAACATCAAAAAGTGGAACTTAAAATTTTCATAACTATCATTCAAAGCAATACTTATTGTAATATTGACAACATGATGTACTTTAATAGTTTATAAATAATTTTTACTATAACACTTCGTCAGCCGTTTAAAAATCAAACTGTTTGAATGTAACTAAAAAGATTGCAATAAATCAATAATAAATAAGACTTGCAAGCGAAGGTGTTATAATAAAAAAAAAAAATATACATATAAATTAGTTTACACTTGATATACAAAAAAAAGAAAGTAAAGAGCAAAAGTTTTAGTCGCATGTTTATATACATATGTACATGAGACATTAAGATTGTTTTAAATATTTGTAAAATTTGCAAATGTTTATCAAATCCCATATTTTGTAAAATTGTATGCAATGCGTTATACAAAGTCAAAATGCATTTACAAAAACTTTATAACGTTGTCGTTAAAAAATCAAATTAGAGCAAACAAAAATAATCATGTAACTATTATTATTATTATGTCTATATTGCATAAAAGGTATATTTGTAAATTTTTCGAAAATTTATTAAAAAAAAGAACCAATGATTTCAAATAAATTTGGAGTAAAATGTAAACACTTGTAGTTTTAATTTATAAGTTTTTCTGTCTTAATTTTAGCCTCAGGTCTTAGCGGATAATATGTTCTAATACGTTTAAGAAGGAGAATATTTTGCTGGAACAATGCGGAATGTGTTGTCAGAACCAAATAATTGGCCGCATATTTGACCCAACATATTTTCATAGTTTAATATCATGACTATTATTATTGTTATTATTTTTACTGCATTAGTTAGTTTATCAGTAACTGAATTTAAAAAAAGGTATGAATTAAAATAATAAAGAAACCAAGGAAACAGTATTAACTGCTACAATATTTCTCCCTTAGCAACAGGCTAGTGACATGTGCATCAACAGATATTCACACAGGCGGCAACAACACAACGTCAATATACAATAACGGGAAAACCAACAGAAGCCACGTGCACGGAAGCAAGTTCAGCAGCAGCATCGCAAAGAAGACATACAAAATTGTTGTTGTGCATATTGGAAAAATTTTGTATAAATAGCTGAGGTTCTGTCGTAATAAAGCCAGTCGAGTCCGAGTACTCACAGTGCCAAGAGCTTGTATAACTCAGCTTTGTTATTTTCATTAAGGGTCGTACCACTCGTAGCCTCCTAATTAATACCTTTGCTCTCTCGCCTGTTTTCATTAGTGGTCGCACTATTCGTGGCCTACGAATATCGTATTTCTACAACTACTTTCCACTAGTGGTCGTACTATCCTTAGCCTACCAATATCCTGTTTCTACAACTACTTAAAATTAGTGGTCGTACTATTCGTGGCCTACTAACATCCTAATCCTATCCCTACTTTCCACTAGTGGTCGTACTATTTGTAGCCTACTTATATCCTATATCTTCTTTTCATTAGTGCTTGTACTATTCGTGGCCTTCTAATATATTCCTTCACCTACTTTCCATTAGTACTCGTACTATTCGTGGTCAACTAATAACCTGATCCTACATCTTTCTTCCACTAGTAGTCGTACTATTCGTGGCCTACTAATATCCTATTCAATTAGTAGTCTTACTATTTGTGGCCTACTAATATTCTATTCCTGCACCTACTTTCTATTAGTGGCCACTATTCGTGGCCTACTAATATCCTGTTCCCACACCTACTTTCCATTAGTGGCCGTACTATTCGTGGCCTACAAATATCATATTTCCTCTCCTATTTTCTATTAGTGGTCGTACTGTTCGTGGCCTACTAATATTCTATTCCTACACCTTCTTTCCATTAGTGGTCGTAATATTCGTGGCCTAATATCCCATACCTACAGCTACTTTCCTTAGAGGCCTACTAATATCCTATTCCTACACCTTTCCAATACTGGTCGTACTATTCGTGGACTGTCCCAGAAAAATTTGATTCTTTTGTTTCTTAAGATTATGATTTCCCTGATGATTGTGAAGATCGAAACATTGGTGCTATTTTTTCTAAGTATTGTATATAACATCACAATTAAAACTAGTAAGGGTGTAACCTTTGGCCTGGCCAAACATTAAATACCATACACTAAGACCAACCCCAAAACATTATTGATCCGGCATCATCCTTTAATTCTGGTGAAATGCACTGTGGCGCAAATGCCGGTCCTTTTGGCAGCCCAATATACTTTCTACCATTTGGGCCCACTCTATTTATCTTTATTTGACCACTAAAAGGAATATGGCGCCACTAGTTTTGGGTCCAAGAGATGTGCCTTCGAGTAAATTCAACTTGGCATATTCGTTTCGTAATAAAGCACGGTGGCGGATCAATAATGATTTGGGATTGCTTTCAGTGGTGTATAGTTAGGCCAATACACCGAATTACTATAGATGCCGTCCAATATGTTGAGATACTCCAGAACGTTATGATACCGCGGGTCGAAGAGAATTATCCGGTCATATGGAAATTTTAATGACAATGACTTCTCGAGTTGGCAAACAAATTTGTTCAAAGCAATTCCATCACTGTTCTGGATTGAACATCCTCAAGTATGGACTTAAACCCAATCGAGCATCTGTGGAATGACGTAAAGAAGTACTCAACACACAAAATGTTACGAATTTTGACAAATTATTCGAAAGAGTTAAAGAAGTCTGGTAGACTATTCCTTTGGAACGGTGCAGGGTCTTAACTGAATCGATGCAACGGTGTTGTGTGGCTGTGACAAAGCAAAATTGCTTTGGAACAAGGTATTCATAATTTTTTCGATATTTTTCTACTGATTTCTAATGTTTTTTAATCGTTCTGAAGTATTTTTCTTCTGAAAATTTTATTTTTTTTTAGCTTTATTGCAAAATTTCAATGGAAAAATTTTAATGCCAAAACCATAATGTACAGTAATCGAGTGAGATATTTAGATCATAGCAAACAAAGAGAATCACAAAAGGCCCGTTATTGCATTGTAAATAATAAGAGATGTGTATATACATTTACGATGATATCGTTCTTAAGTATTTTTCAACGGCTGTATCTTCTCTTCTTATACGAGATAAAATTGTATGTACTTATGTATACATGTTTGGAACGGGCAAAACTTTTTCTTGAAAACGGCTACAGCGATTTTAATGAAACTTCAAATAATGTTAGATATTAACATACAATGTAGAATGGGCTAGGTTTGAACTTTATAAATACTCACCAGAGGGCGTGGCATCGCATTAAATTTTAAATATGATATGGTCATAACTCGCAAACCATACAAGGTATTTAAATGAAATTTGGTGAGCGGGTACGGCTTAATAATACCTTGTAACAGACAAAAAGTGGGCGGGATCGGAGAAGTGCCACGCCCACTTTTAAACCCTTGAAAATTTTGATTCAATATTACTCGAAAACGACTGCAACAATTTTCATGAAAATTTAGCAGATGTTACCCCTGCAAACAAGTATTAATATGTGATGTACCGTTATATTGGAAAAACTCGATGAAGGGCGTGGCACCGCCCACAAAAATATAATGCTGTATTAAAAGAAAACTAATAAAGTAATTATTCTAAAATTAACTGTGGGAAGCCTACTTGCTATAAGGCATTTCTGATCTGAAAGTGGGCAAATTATCGCCGTTGCGCGTGGCTCCTCCCATACAAGCAAAATACCTTAAATGCTATTTCTCGCAAATATTACAAGGTATTTTAATTAAATTTGGTATGTAGGTACTGCTTAATAATACCTTGTAACAAACGAAAAGTGGGCGGGATTGAATAAGAGCCACGCCCACTTTTTAACCCTTGAACATTTTGATTCAATATTACTCGAAAACGACTCCAACAATTTTGATGAAAATTTAGCAGATGTTACCCTTGCAAACAAGTATTAATATGTGATATGCCATTACATTGGGAAAACTCTTTGAAGGGCGTTGCACCGCCCACAAAAATATAATGCGCTATAAAAAGAAAACTACTAAAGCAATCTTTCTGAATTTAACTGTAAGGAATCTACTTGCTATTAGGCACCTACGACCTGAAAGTAGGAAAATATCGAAAGTACGCGTGGAACCTCCCATACAAGTAAAACACATTAAATGCTATTTCTCGCAAATGATACAACATATTTTGATGATATTTGGTATGCAAACTTGGACCAGAAGTATCTAAAGCATAACAAAAAGAAAGCTTTGTTTAATAATTGCCACGTCCAAGTTTTTATCAAAATAAAAATTTTGGTTAATAACTCAGGCACAAAAAAAAAATGGAATGAACTGTTTAATTCTTATATGCAGTCTTATGTACTTTTTGACGCTGAATCCGTCTTCAACAGCAGAACTGTCATATACCTGTAGGATATTGAAATATCCTTGCTTGAAGTTGAAGAAAACGCTGTGTTTAATCTTCCAGCGTAGCTACAAGAAAAGGTGAAACTGTTTTTTATTAATAGCATCAAATAGCCACACTCTTCCTTATCCAAATATCCTTTCTGATTTTTCCAATAGGATTCTTATTTTCCGAGTTATGATCCTTTGAAGATAAGATATATCAGCCCCCATACAAAAAAAAAAAAAATATTTTGGGTGCGTGGCATATCCCAATTATTTATTTAAGGGCATTCTATTTCACCAACAAAAAATATGAGTTTTTGATATCTTTCTATACCATTCGATACATTCCGAGTTTTTTCTTATTATTATTCTCATCGGTTTATTTATCATTTTGAAAGCATGACCGTTAGAAGTGAAAAGATACAAGTTTCATAACAAAAAATAGCTATGAATAAAAACATCGACTAAAATAATAAGATTAGATTGTTGACCGAGCAGGGATCGGTCTCCAGGTACTATTTACTAAATAAGAGGCAGTTTATCATAATTTGATATAATTGAAGTACATTTGTATAATAGCCGTACTGCGCTTAGCATTAAATGAAAAGTGCTTAGAAATAGTGAGGTGGTGTGTTTTGTAAAAATAAAACAACAAGCGAATAAAATTTTATTTGTTACGGGGCACTTTTCCTAATATGTCATAAACTAAGTCGATTTATTTTTCATTGACTTGAATTTTTTCAGAATTTTAGCACCTTTTATGTGGCCGTAATTAGGCGATTTAAACTTATTAACACATCCCCTTACCGTGTGCCACTTAATATATTTCTAAATTTTACTTAGGAATATTTGGAAAGGTGCCCCGTAACATACACATCTACTGCTTTTGAAATGTGTGCTCTCCCGTATATTATGGAAAATTTCGATTTTCCTAGAATTTTCAGTTAAAACTACCTCCTGACAGCCCCTCATAACGAAATTTTCTTGTTCACCTATTAATTGGGAATTTTATTTTAAACTTCTAGGAATATACACCACATTTAGTTATAGAATATGAAAAAAAAATAAATTCTGAAAACCCGGGTCATATAAAGAAAGATTATTTTCAGATATGCCCATACATACTTTTTTGTAGTTTTGAGTAAAACCCATTTTTCTAACCGCATAAACAAAATTTCCATGTTCGAATAGATATATTTCGAAAAATTTTTAACCTAATTTCCTTTAAGGGTCTCTCCGAACTGTTTTTTCGTCCGACTTACCGTTCATGAGATATCACGTCTTGAAAATTTATTCAAAATTGAACATTGTACTATGCTCCATACTATGTTCAATTTTGAATGATTTTCAAGTCGCGATATCTCATGAAGGGTAAGTCTGACGAAAAACCAGTTTGGAGAGACCCTTATAGGGAATTGAACGTTCTACAAAATGCATGAACAATTTTTTTTCTAGAGCGAACCGTTTTGGAGCTATTTTGAAAAAACGGTTTTTTTCTAAATTTTAGGTATGTTCAAAAAATATCTCGTAAACTCGATATAGGTCATGTAAAAAAAAAAAATAAAATGTAGCTTATAGTGGATGTAATTTCCTATAAAAAGGCGTTTTTACTTTGAACATGTGACTCACGGTTCATGAGTTATTGTAATTTTAAGCTCATCACATCACTGTGCCTACTCATAAGCGGCATGCACAATTTACTAATTTTTTTCAAATTTTGAATTAGGATATCTCCTGATAGGCGAGGAGCTGGCAATACTAAAAGTGCCGTCATCGCGGATTCTGAAATTTTTAATGCAAAATGGTAGTTTACACTAAGACGAATAAGAAAAGCTTGGTCAGCATGGTTGTAGCCTGGCAGAAATATTTTTAAATGATTTTTGAATTATTAAATTTTCGGAATGTTTTGCCGTCATCGCGGATTTTGATCAATCTTTATATTAATCAATGGTAAATTTCATAACCATTAAAAAAAAATCCGACCGACCAAATTTTTTTTCCCGAAAATGACCGGCAAACCTATTTTAATGGTGCGACAGTGGGTACTTCCGGCAGTTTCTAAGCTCGCATACCAAGATATTTTTAAATTTGACATTAAAACACGTAAATTAAAAAAAAAAAAAAACAAATTTCCATGATAACAGAGAAATTGTACCCACCATTAAAATAGGTCTGCCGGTCATTTTCGGCAAAAAAAAAATTGGTCGGCCGGATTTTTTCTGAACGGTTATGAAATTTACCATCGATTAATATTAAGATTGATCAAAATCCGCGATGACGGCAAAACATTCCAAAAATTTAATAATTCAAAAACCATTTAAAAATATTTCTGCCAGGCTACAACCATGCTGACCAAGCTTTTCTTATTCGTCTTAGTGTAAACTACCATTTTGCATTAAAAATTTCAGAATCCGCGATGACGGCACTTTTAGAATTGCCGGCTCCCGGACTATGAGTTATAAGTCGTACGGAAACAATTAAGAGGTCATTTTTATAGAAAATTTTATAAGCACAATATTTTTCTCTAAATGTAACCGTTAAAGAGATATTTGTAAAAAACTGATTTTGGACGCCATTTTTCCAATATGGCGGTGCGAGCGAACACGACTCGAGGTAGCAAAGTTGAAATTCCGAAAGAGCACATCGAAATCTATAAAATAACTCATTTACAAAAATCTCGCAAAACTTTCCAGGTAAAATTGCCAAATGACTGTACTATAAGGAATTTTCTAAGTAAGCATTTTAAAGAAAATTTTATACAAAGGGTGTTCCATTAAGACGTGTGGTACTTTGATTTTGAATAAAGCGCAAACGGTTCGGAATTTTTGCAAATACTTTATTTCGTTCGAAAGGTCACATAATAGGATTAAGTATGTGTGGAAAATGATATGTTCACTGCGACTATTCCGTATATATCTCACTCTTTCGACCATATTTTCGACCACATTTTGCAGTATGGCCTCCGGAATGGCCCAAATCACCGATTATTATTATAATTATTATTTGGTTTGGAATGGCCCCAACACAATATAGGTCCTTTTGAAACCATATATCGTCCAGATACTGAGCTTCAACATCCGGCACAAAATAGTCCTCCAACACAGTGTGGTACCACTCATAGTTGACATCTTCGAAAAAAAAAACAGGCGGACCCATAAACCGTGCCAAACAGTGACTCGCGGTGGATGCATTGGCTTCTCCACGATCTCCTGTGGATTTTTCGAGCCCCAGATACAGCAGTTTTTCTTGTTAACATAGCCGCCGAGGTGGAATTGAGCCTCGTCTGAAAAGATGATTTTTTGGAATATAGGAATTTGGATTTTTTGGATTTGTCTTGGAATTTAAGATCCAAAATTCGACGATTTCAATGAGTTGTTCTTTCGTGTAGCAATCCATAACTAAAATCCTATGCTGTCACGATGAAAATTACCAAAAATATGGCGGACAAAGGTATGTCTTTACCTATATTCGAAATTTTTTAATTTTGTTTTTATTTTTGTTTCAACATTTTTTAGCCCAGGAAAATAAGACGAAAAAAGAGCTTCTGTGCGAAAAAATTCTCAGTGGAAATTTTTCACCGGAATTGTCTTTATTTATGCATGATACACAAACTGTGAAAAGTCCATTGCAAAGTCGTGTGCGCATAATAAGTTATTCGGGCTCAAAGGTCAATAAAATCAGTTTTTTGCAAATATCTCGCTAATGCTAATTTTTACAGAAAAATTTTGATCACCAATTTTGTAGCACAGGAAATTTCCTGCAAAAGTACGTCAAAAATGTTTTCGTACGACTTATAGTTTAGGAGATCACCTAATTTAAAAAGTTGTGAACAGTTATGATAGAAATGTTGCGTATAAGTTTATATTAAAATATCTTACTTTTTAAATTGCAAAAACTCTTCAATAAGAAGCTGTACAAACAAAATTAAAATGCCGTTTAAAAGATAATTTAATTTTCTATGTACCGTATAAATTTTTTTTTTCGCACGGCTCATGGCCTTAAAAATATTCTTGAATTACCATTAAGGCTACGAAATTACTGGTTTTTTAAGGATATCTCCGAATTGGTAAGTACTACGATAAAAAGTAAGGGGACCGATTTTGTAGAGAATAACAAAATCTACATAAAATAAGCGATATGTGTACACATAGAAGTAACCGTTTAGAAGATATTCAATAAAAACCGGTTTTTTTGGCATTTTAAGGGTTTTTTAGAATATCTTCTAAACGGTTACTTCTATATGTACACATATCGCTTATTTTTTGTAGATCTTGCAATTCTCTACAAAATTGTTCCCTTTACTTTTTATCGTAGTACTTACCAATTCGGAGATATCCTTGAAAAACCAGTAATTTTGAAGCCTTTGCGGTTATTCAAGAATATTTTAAAGGTCATGAGCCGTTCGAAAAAAAAATTTTGTACGGTACATAGAAAATAAAATTATCTTTTAAACGGTATTTTAATTTTGTTTGCATGGCTCCTTATTGATGAGTTATCGCAATTTAAAAAGTAAGATATTTTAATATAAGCTTATACGCAGCATTTCGTATCATAACTATTCACAACTTTTAAAATTGGGTGATCTCCCAAACTATAAGTTGTACGAAAACATTTTTGACGTACTTTTGTAGGAAATTTTCTGTACTACGAAATTGGGGACCAACATTTTTTTGTAAAAATTAGCATTAGCGAGATATTTGCAAAAAACTGATTTTAGTGACCTTTGAGCCCGACTAACTTTTTATGCGCACACGACTTTGCAATGGACTTTTCACAGTTTGTGTATCATGCATACATAAAGACAATTCCGGTGAAAAATTTCCACTGGGAATTTTTTCGCAGAAAATGTCTTATTTTCCTGGGCTATTAGCGTAAGCCATTTTTTTTAAAATTTTTTTTAAATGAGCAATTTCGATGTAAAATTTAATTCTTTACAAAAAGTTTCCTCAAACAAATATCGAAATTTTGCTTCGTTCGCTAGATATATTCAAAAAACTGTAAATGGTACACTCCCCCCTCGCCCTCCTCTCCAATTTCAAGCCTCTAATTCAATAGCGCTCCGTAGTTTTTTCTTCTTGAATAATCCAGTCGTCAGTAATCTGTTGTCAGTTCCGCACTTTCATTTCAGGCAGTTCAATGATAACTACATATTTACACGCCCTGTGTTGCCATATGGCAACGTACATATGAATAGTAATAATAATATAAAAACAAATTTTAAAAATATTTGTCATTTTCAATTTTCACATATCTCAATAGTTTTTATGTTTTGCACAGAGTTAACAGCGTTTTGCTTTCGTCATTACTGCCACAAATGACTCAATGACTCATCACAAGCTTGGTTTTTTTCCGCAAAATTAAATAATTCAGTACTTTCACGTTTTCTTGCTTGAACTACTGCACTTTGAAGGCAGCACTGCCGTATGGAAAAATTGGGGCCAAATCGGATTAATCGCTCATATCCATTTATTCCAAGGTTCAAAACACCCATGCACAAATATGCAAATAATTGTCGAAACATTGATTACAAGAAACGAGGCTATTAAGAAATCTCTTTTATCGTTCAAGTAACTGAAACCATCACTGGTAATACAGATGTCCGTCTCAATTGCGATCGTGGAAAATTTCGTTTCACCTAAAAAGTATTGTAAACATGATATAACTAGTGTTGAAAATTGTCCAATGCAATCAAATGTAAAAGAACGACAATAAGTGAAGTAACCATTACACGAGAGAGACATATCAAACAGTTTCGGATACTGAATTGCCACATGAAGCTGTAAATAATTTAAAAAGTTACAACATTAACTATATATAAAAGTTATATACCATGTGCTGAATTGCATTCCCTGTTGCCTGTTCCTTGAACTGAAATGCTGCAATTACAGCCAGTTGTTCAATAACACGTTGTTCTTCCTGTTGCAGGTATTCAGCATTGCAGGATATTATCAAAATGTTGATTGTAAAAGATATTGCTGTCAACGGGTTTATTAGACCATCAAAGTTTTTACTCCAATCAGTGGCATCCATATAGAGACTACAACGCAAAAACTGATACAAAGGCAATGCACTGATCAAGAGGTTATATAGCGGATACCATAAAAATGGCGCTAGCAAATCTGAGCATTTTAGTTTTAACTTTCGTATTTCTATTAAAACATTCATAAATTTTAATAGTTTCACTTGATATTTATGTTGTGTCATCAGCGGCTTAAACTCAATACACATCGCTAAGAAATGGTTAATCGATTTATAAAATCCTAGAATTTCCGCAAAGAATATTGTAGTAATATGGAATAGTAATTGATATGTAAAAGGAGCGCAAATACAATTTATTCCATACATTATCAACGATATTGGATAAGTTGATATTTCTGAAATTTGAATTATAGAAAAAATTATCCAACCCATTGGAACCAACGGAAAGGTCTCACGAAACCGACGACACTTTAGTCTCTGAAAAATGTGTGAAATCTCTAGCAATTTATTTGCAATTTCAATGATTTGTTCGCTCTTTTGAAGAAATATTTTGGTGGAAGTTTTAAGTGAAAACATTCCAACAAGTATGGCAATCACCGAAAATAACATATCTTGCGCTGCATAAGATGTTCATATTGCTTTGTCATTTATAAAATACGAGTATCCAATATAAATGAGATAACACACAATATATGCCCAAGAGCTATAGAACAGATATTTAAGGAATAGGCGTGTAAAAAATCCTCGAGACTTGATACGAATAAAACGATTTTGTTTGCAAATATATTTAACTTTAATGAAGGCAAAGTAGCGTAGTATCCAAAATAAACGCCTGAGTTTTTTTAGGCACGTCATTGTCAAAACAAAACTACAAGTTAAGAAGACTTTGCTTTACTAGCTGACTTAGAATAATGAAATAATATTTTGACTAAATAAATGACAGTTCATTATAGTTTAATATAATCTATATACTCATTTAATGGATGTGTTGTATTCAGTACTAATGAAAAGTGTAGTGAGCAGGGGCGTTTGAAAAAAAAAAATCTAACAAAGTCGGCCAAATTTTGCCAATCAGTTGTACAACATTATGATAAGGTTATCTTTAAAAATCTTTTGGAACTGAAGAGTCTCTAACAAAAACTTTAGAGGTCGATTAAAATCGATATCCGATACAAAACCTATCTGGGGTTTTTTTTAAATTGTTGCACTGTGACATTTACTTCCCAGATAAATCTGATAAATCTGGAGAAGACTATGCACAAACCACTTAACCATATGGTTGGCTCCATTGTGTATATGGTCACATAAGATATGCATGTATATTAGAGCGCCCAGAAGATATATGAAATGTGCAAAGTTGAGAATTTGTTTGCTCCCCGTCCATTTCCTGAAATTAAAGGTCAATAAAATAAGATCTCAAAAAAAAAAAATTTGGAATCGGTAGTGGAAAAAACCCAGCCGGTTTTCGATCAATGGTCGAAAAATTGACTAAAAAAGGGAAGTCGCTTTGACTGCCCATTACTTTAAAACTGTTCATTTTTTCATAATATTTTCAAGATAAATTTTGTAGAGCATGACTAGGTCAACATTATCTTCTTAAAAGTTTTGGTCCAAAAATTAAATTTGTTGTTGTTTCGGTACAAAAACTTAAATTTTTTAAGAAAATTTTCATGACTTTTTTCTATGAATTGGTTTTTTGTAATTTTCAAAGTGCGGAATATTTGTTCTGGAATTCTTATATTGCATGGGATTTAATGTTGATTAATTCAACAAAAAAAAAAAAAAAAAAATTATTTAAAAATATTAAGTTTTAAGGCATGGAGCCGGTCTCAATGTTGGAAAAAAATGAGTATTCTAATTTTTTCTTTTAATCGCTACTTTATTGGATGCAAGAAAATGTACTGCTAGTTGTTATTAAATGCATCATTACTTTGAAAATCAATAAAACCATTTTTGGTGATAAATATTCGCATTTTCATTATTAGGCCAGAAATATATCGAGCAGCCCACGTAGAACTGCTTTTTGCCTTCAAAATGAGCTATGAAATGGGTTTGTGCGACTTTTTTTCAAAAAGTTATGATCATTTTAAAATGACATCATGAAAGTTAAAAATCATGTATGGATTTTCTATAGCAATTGCCATATTACTATATCTTTTATAATGTTATTTTAAAATGGTCACAACTTTTTAAAGAAAAATTATACAAGACCATTTTGTAACTAATTTTGAAGAAGAAAAACAGTACTAAATGATGCGTTTAATAAAACAGACCAAAACGATTTTGTGCGTGTTCTAACAACCTCAAAAACTGTGTTTTTATAACATTAGGGGTGAGATAACTCACAAAGTATAAGTGATACAGCAATTTCGTGTCCAATTTCGATTTCAGAATTAATAAATACATCTAAAATGACTATTTTGGTTTTGGTTTGTAGTGTTTTTTTTTTTTAAATACCGTTTTTCGACCTCATTTTAAAAACCATGCCATGAACCGATTTTGAAAACATTTTTCTTATTTCAATTAATAGCCCAGGAAAATAAGACAAAAAAGAGCTTCTGTGCGAAAAAATTCCCAGTGGAAATTTTTCACCGGAATTGTCTTTATTTATGCATGATACACAAACTGTGAAAAGTCCATTGCAAAGTCGTGTGCGCATAAAAAGTTATTAAGGCTCAAAGGTCGCTAAAATCAGTTTTTTGCAAATATCTCGCTAATGCTAACTTTTACAGAAAAATGTTGGTCTACAATTTTGTAGCACAGAAAATGAGAAGTTGTACAAACAAAATTAAAATGACGTTTGAAAGATAATTTAATTTTCTATATACCGTACAAAACTTTTATTTCGAACGGCTCATGACCTTAAAAATATTCTTGGATATCCGTTAAGGCTTCGAAATTACTGGTTTTTTAAGGATATCTGCAAATTGGTAAGTACTACGATAAAAAGTAATGGGACCAAATTTGTAGAAAATTACAAGATCTACAAAAAATAAGCGATATGTGTCCACTAGGGCTGTTCAAAAAAAAAAAATTTTTCGAATTTCCAAGATATACTTTGGCATCACGATCTACATCATGACAAAATATACCAAAAAATTTTTCAGATTTTTAAATTCATATTTAAAGGTGGCTCAAAGCAGAAATATATTTTTATTATTTTTTTTTTAGCATTAATTATAAAATGTTGTCAAACAATTTGAAAAATTTGTTTTAGAGTTACTTAAAAACACTCATTTTGTTTGTTTTTTAATGAACTTTAAAACCTACATTGTAATTTTGACAAAAAAAATTTTACACTTCTTAAAAAACGAAAAACTGCCCTAAGAAGGCGAAATTTTACTGTTTTTCAAAGAAAAAAGTCATCGTGCTTTAAACGAAATGAACATTTTTTAATTTACAAGATCTCATTCAAAAGAGCTCTTAAAAACCTTCAAGACAAGACATGTTAAGACTTTTTTGGGCCAGCAGGCTCGATAACATAACGTTTTAAACATAGTAATGCAGCCCCGTGAAAGGCAAAACGCTTTTTTACTCCAGAGAGAGGCATCTTACAAAAAAGTGCCCATGGCATAAAATGCTTAAAATCATCCAAGAAACAAGTGTAAATTGTTTTTTTTTTTTTTACTTAATTTTAGAAAAAAAATTTTTTAACGTCATTTTTAATAAACTTTTCAAAAAAAAAAAAAAACAATTCACGCTTGTTCCTTGGATGATTCTAAGCATTTTATGCCATAAGCACTTTTTTGTAAGATGCCTCTCTCTGGAGTAAAAAAGCGTTTTGCCTTTCACGGGGCTGCATTACTATGTTTAAAACGTTATGTTATCGAGCCTGCTGGCCCAAAAAAGTCTTAACATGTCTTGTCTTGAAGGTTTTTAAGAGCTCTTTTGAATGAGATCTTGTAAATTAAAAAATGTTCATTTCGTTTAAAGCACGATGACTTTTTTCTTTGAAAAACCGTAAAATTTCGCCTTCTTAGGGCAGTTTTTCGTTTTTTAAGAAGTGTAAAATTTTTTTTGTCAAAATTACAATGTAGGTTTTAAAGTTCATTAAAAAACAAACAAAATGAGTGTTTTTAAGTAACTCTAAAACAAATTTTTCAAGTTGTTTGACAACATTTTATAATTAATGCTAAAAAAAAAATAATAAAAATATATTTTTGCTGAATTTAAAAATCTGAAAAATTTTTTGGGATATTCTGTCATGATGTAGATCGTGATGCCAAAGTATATCTTGGAAATTCGAAAAATTTTTTTTTTTTGAACAGCCCTAGTGTCCACATAGAAGTAACCGTATAGAAGATATTCAATAGAAACCGGTTTTTTGGCATTTTAAGGGTTTTTTTTGGAATATCTTCTAGACGGTTACTTCCATGTGTACACATATCGCTTATTTTTTGTAGATCTTGTAATTCTCTACAAATTTAGTCCAGTTACTTTTTATCGTAGTACCTACCAATTCGCAGATATCCTTAAAAAACCAGTAATTTCGAAGCATTAACCGTTATTCAAGAATATTTTTAAGTTCATGAGCCGTTCGGAAAAAAAATTTTGTACGGTATATAGAAAATTAAATTATCTTTCAAACGGCATTTTATTTTTGTTTGTACATCTTTTCATTGAAGAGTTATTGGAATTTAAAAAGTAAGATATTTTAATATGAACTCATAGGTAGTATTTCATATCATTACTGTTAACAACTTTTTAAATTGGGTGATCTCCTAAACTAGAAGTCGTACGCAAATACTTTTGACTTACTTTTGTAGGAAATTTCCTGTGCTACAAAATTGTAGACCAAAATTTTTCTGTAAAAGTTAGCACTAGCGAGATATTTGCAAAAAACTGATTTCAGCGACCTTTGAGCCCGAATAACTTTTTATGCGCACACGACTTTGCAATGGACTTTTCACAGTTTGTGTATCATGCATAAATAAAGACAATTCCGGTGAAAAATTTCCACTGGGAATTTTTTCGCAGAAAATGTCTTATTTTCCTGGGCTATAAATACAATTTGCAACCCCATGTGATATGAGAGTGTTTAACCTTTAATTCTGCATGAAATCATTTTTGATCCTTTTGACTGAATAAGAAATTTGCATATATTTAGTTTTTTAATTTAAGTTACTTTTTTTTAAGTTTTTACAATGTGAATTTTTCTTAATGTGATAACAATAATATCGATAATTTTTTAACAAAAGAATAATAATTATGATTTATGAATGGTATATCTAATGTAGTATCTGATTGTAGTGTATATTCTTAAGCGTGAACTGGATGTTTTGGTATGGGTAGCACAGCAAGAAATTTTGTAGTTAGGTACTCTAAATTTTTAACCCTATAAAGACTAGATAGAACAGGACCGTTGCAAAGGAAGTGCTCGAGATATTCCTTCTCGTTAACATCTATGCAACTCTGATAGAGCGAATTGAAGGCGATACCAAGACTTTAGGCAAGCTTGCGTTTGACCCATGGATGTTTTTGTTGAATTTAACGCTGGACTTAAATCAAAAGGTTTTGAATCTACTTATATGTTGCTGGGCATCTAGAGATTGAGGGAAATTTAATAGTTAAAAAAAATCAATAAAGGCAAACTAACTCCCTTTGTTAGCACTGAACTTTAGTGTGAAATCGGAAAGGAATTTTTATCACTCCCGATAGAGGAAGATAATTACAATGTAGTTATCTACAATGGCTGAAGCAATACACGAATTTTATAAGTAATCCATAATGATTTATAGAATGTAAGCGGGTATTAAGAGGACATTGAGAATTAAGTCATCATAATAAATCAGAAAGAGCCTGAGAATCTACCCCAAGAAATATTTTTGACATTGTAGTGAAAATGACGAAGTGGAGTAAACTTTCTACATAAAATTCAGATAACCTAAAAACAGTAGTACTCATCAATACACCTTATAATAAGGAAATCTGCTTCTTCGAATATGTTACTCATTGCGAGTATCATAGGTCCCGGATAACGAGAGCTATCACAGCTCTCAGCGTCGCGTCTTTACAGACTTTATAAAATTATAATTATCGAAATTTTCAGTCTGACTAAAATTGATTTTTTTCTTTTTAACCTAAAACTAGGTTATGCACATTACACGCGCCTTGAAAGAAACACGTGTAATGGATCAAACGTTAAGCCAACGCGAACGACTACACCCGAGAGCCATGCCAAGCCATACCAAGCAATGCCATGCCATGCCAAGCCATGCCAAGCCATGCCAAGCCATGCCAAGCCATGCCAAGCCATGCCAAGCCATGCCAAGCCATGCCAAGCCATGCCAAGCCATGCCAAGCCATGCCAAGCCATGCCAAGCCATGCCAAGCCATGCCAAGCCATGCCAAGCCATGCCAAGCCATGCCAAGCCATGCCAAGCCATGCCAAGCCATGCCAAGCCATGCCAAGCCATGCCAAGCCATGCCAAGCCATGCCAAGCCATGCCAAGCCATGCCAAGCCATGCCAAGCCATGCCAAGCCATGCCAAGCCATGCCAAGCCATGCCAAGCCATGCCAAGCCATGCCAAGCCATGCCAAGCCATGCCAAGCCATGCCAAGCCATGCCAAGCCATGCCAAGCCATGCCAAGCCATGCCAAGCCATGCCAAGCCATGCCAAGCCATGCCAAGCCATGCCAAGCCATGCCAAGCCATGCCAAGCCATGCCAAGCCATGCCAAGCCATGCCAAGCCATGCCAAGCCATGCCAAGCCATGCCAAGCCATGCCAAGCCATGCCAAGCCATGCCAAGCCATGCCAAGCCATGCCAAGCCATGCCAAGCCATGCCAAGCCATGCCAAGCCATGCCAAGCCATGCCAAGCCATGCCAAGCCATGCCAAGCCATGCCAAGCCATGCCAAGCCATGCCAAGCCATGCCAAGCCATGCCAAGCCATGCCAAGCCATGCCAAGCCATGCCAAGCCATGCCAAGCCATGCCAAGCCATGCCAAGCCATGCCAAGCCATGCCAAGCCATGCCAAGCCATGCCAAGCCATGCCAAGCCATGCCAAGCCATGCCAAGCCATGCCAAGCCATGCCAAGCCATGCCAAGCCATGCCAAGCCATGCCAAGCCATGCCAAGCCATGCCAAGCCATGCCAAGCCATGCCAAGCCATGCCAAGCCATGCCAAGCCATGCCAAGCCATGCCAAGCCATGCCAAGCCATGCCAAGCCATGCCAAGCCATGCCAAGCCATGCCAAGCCATGCCAAGCCATGCCAAGCCATGCCAAGCCATGCCAAGCCATGCCAAGCCATGCCAAGCCATGCCAAGCCATGCCAAGCCATGCCAAGCCATGCCAAGCCATGCCAAGCCATGCCAAGCCATGCCAAGCCATGCCAAGCCATGCCAAGCCATGCCAAGCCATGCCAAGCCATGCCAAGCCATGCCAAGCCATGCCAAGCCATGCCAAGCCATGCCAAGCCATGCCAAGCCATGCCAAGCCATGCCAAGCCATGCCAAGCCATGCCAAGCCATGCCAAGCCATGCCAAGCCATGCCAAGCCATGCCAAGCCATGCCAAGCCATGCCAAGCCATGCCAAGCCATGCCAAGCCATGCCAAGCCATGCCAAGCCATGCCAAGCCATGCCAAGCCATGCCAAGCCATGCCAAGCCATGCCAAGCCATGCCAAGCCATGCCAAGCCATGCCAAGCCATGCCAAGCCATGCCAAGCCATGCCAAGCCATGCCAAGCCATGCCAAGCCATGCCAAGCCATGCCAAGCCATGCCAAGCCATGCCAAGCCATGCCAAGCCATGCCAAGCCATGCCAAGCCATGCCAAGCCATGCCAAGCCATGCCAAGCCATGCCAAGCCATGCCAAGCCATGCCAAGCCATGCCAAGCCATGCCAAGCCATGCCAAGCCATGCCAAGCCATGCCATGTACCGAAACAACAATTTTAATATTTGGACCAAAACTTTTTAAGAAGATAATGTTGACCTAGTCATGCTCTTCAAAAGTTGTCTTGAAAATACTATGAAAAAATGAACAGTTTTGAAGAAACGGGCAGTCAAAGCGACTTCCCTTTTTTTAGTCAATTTTTCGACCTTTGATCGAAAACCGCCTGGGCTGGGTACCGATTCCAAATTTTTTTTTGAGATCTTATTTTTTTACCTCTAATTTCAGGGAATGGACAAGGAGCAAGCAAAATCAGAATTTTGCACATATGGGAGCTCTAATCTTCTCTTCTTATACGAGATAAAATTGTATGTACTTATGTATGTATGTTTGGAACGGACAAAACTTTTTCTCGAAAACGGCTACCGCGATTTTAATGAAACTTCAAATAATGTTAGATATTAACATACAATGGAATGGGCTAGGTTTGAACTTTGTAAATGCTCACCAGCGGGCATGGGATCGCATTAAATTTTAAATTTGATATGGTCATAACTCGCAAACCATACAAGACATTTAAATGAAATTTGGTGAGCGGGTACGGCTTAATAATACCTTGTAACAGACAAAAAGTGGGAGGGATCGAAGAAGTGCCACGCCCACTTTTAAGCCTTTGAAAATTTTGATTCAATATTACTCGAAAACGACTTCAACAATTTTGATGAAAATTTAGGAGATGTTACCTCTGCAAACAGGTATTAATATGTGATATGCCGTTATATTGGAAAGACTCGTTGAAGGGCGTGGCACCGCCCACAAAAATATAATACGGTATAAAATGAAACCTAATAAAGTAATCATTCTAAAATTAACTGTGGGGAGCCTACGTGCTATAAGGTATCTCTGATCTGAAAGTGGGCAAAATATCGCCGTTGCGCGTGGAACCTCCCACACAAACGAAATACAAGATATTTTAATGAAATTTGGTATGTAGGTACTGCTTAATAATACTTTGTAACAAACGAAAAATGGGCGGGCTCGAATAAGTGCCACACCCGCTTTTTAACCCTTGAAAATTTTGATTCCATATTACTCGAAAACGACTCCAACAATTTTGATGAAAATTTACGAGCTGTTGCCTCTGCAAACAAGTATTAATATGTGATATGCCGTTATATTGGGAAAACTCGTTGAAGGGCGTGGCACCGCCCACAAAAATATAATGCGCTATAAAAATAAAACTACTGAAGCAATCTTTCTAAATTTAATTGTAGAGAGTCTACTTGCTATTAGGCACCTACGACCTGAAATAAGGCAATATATCGAAAGTGCGCGTGGAACCTCCCATACAAGTAAAACACATTAAATGCTATTTCTCGCAAATGATACAACATATTTTGATGAAATTTGGTATGAAAACTTGGACCAGAAGTATCTAAAGCATGAGAAAAAGAAAGCTTTGTTTAATAATTGCCACGCCCACTTTTTTATCAAAATAAAAATTTCGGTTAATAACTTAGGCACAAAAAAAAAAAAATGGAATGAACTGTTTAATTCTTATATGCAGTCTTATGTACTTTTTGACACTGAATCCGTCTTCATCAGCAGAACTGTCATTATACCTGCAGGATTTTGAAATGTCCTTGCTTGAAGTTGAAGAAAACGCTGTGTTCGGTCTTACAGCTACAAGAAAGGGTGAAATTCTTTTTTGTTAATAACATCGAACAGTTACACTCTTTCTTATCCAAATATCCTTTCTGATTTTTTTCAATAGGATTCTTATTTTCCGAGTAATGATCCTTTGAAGATAAGATATATCAGCCCCCATACAAAAAAATAAATATTTTAGGTGCGTGGCATATCCCATTTATTTATTTAAGGGCATTCTATTTCACCAAAAAAAATTTGATTTTTTGATATCTTTCTATAACATTCGATACTTTCCGAGTTTTTTCTTATTATTATTCTCATCGGTTTATTTATCATTTTGAAAGTATGACCGTTAGAAGTGAAAAGATACAAGTTTCATAACAAAAAATAGCTATGAATAAAAACATCGACTAAAATAATAAGATTAGATTGTTGACCGAGCAGGGATCGGTCTCCAGGTACTGTATGTTATGCCCCATATTTAGTATGTACCCAACAGAAAATTTCGATGCGCATCCCCAAGATGCAATAGCAATGCGCGTCCTTCTCGTATCTAAAGAGCTGATATGTATGCGCATATTTTCTGCACTTTAGGTAGCGAGAGCGAAGCGCATCCTAAGAGCATTTCTGAATGCGAGAGCGATGCGCATCCAAAGAGCATTTCTGGTAGCGAGAACGAAGCGTCACGTATTTAGGAAGAAAACAAAATAAGTCAATAAGTCAGCTTCGTAAGAGCGCAAGGATGGAGCAGTGATCTAGCAACTGGGACTGCGATTGAGAGTTGTAGCAACCGTGAGGTCCTCGGTTCAACTCCGGCCCAGACCTAACACAAAAGTTTTTCAACTTGCAATTTTTCAATTATATAATCAATTTAGTAAAATTAAAAATAACACAGTGCGACAAAATGGAAAAAAATTTTTGCCCCTGGGGTCTCATAAAGTTTTTTTTTTATGAAAAATAAGAATACACGTATTTCACCACATATTTGTATCAGTGATTTTTTCCATTTTATGGCTCCTCAACGCTTAAAATTCGCGTTTTATATGAAATTTTGAGATTTTATGAAAAACCATCTTATTATGAAATGTTGCTCGTGTCTTTACCTTTAATTTAAGATATAGCACTTGAAATTCCGCATGGTAGTTTTTGTTTTATAAGCAAAACCATTTTCAATGTATTTTTTTTTTTTCATATATTTCGGAAAAAAAAATTATCACAAAGTCTTCTAATATTGAAATAGCAAAATTTTTACAGTTTTGCTTATAAAACAAAAACTACCATGTGGAATCTCAAGTGCTTTATCTTAAATTATAGGTAAGAACACGAGCAACATTTCATAATAAGATGGTTTTTTCATAAAATCTCAAAATTTCATATAAAACGCGAATTTTAAGCTTTGAGGAGCCATAAAATGGAAAAAATCACTGATACAAATATTCGGTCAAATACGTGTACATATTTTTATTTTTCATAACCTATCAGAAAAACTTTATGAGACCCCAGGGGCATTTTTTGTGTTGCACTGTGTAATTATAATTTTTTAAATATTTTTATTGTCATCCAAAAAGCATCCAAAGAGCATTTCTGAATGCGAGAGCGATGCGCATCCAAAGAGCATTTCTGGTAGCGAGAACGCAGCGCTTCCTTCCAATGACATGCCAATTTTAATTTCAACGCTTTTGGATACGAGAGAGATGCGCTTCATTATTGCTTTAGAGCGCTTCAGAAGCGCTATTGATGCGCTCCATTCCCCATTGGGTAGCTATTTTATTAAAGTGTTAACCAAATTTTTTAAAATTTTGATTGATTAAAATTTTTTACATTTTCTGTACTACTGTACATACATATTTTGTAAATTATTGTTGCATACTTTTGTGCAAACACTGTAAAAGCTTTAACTCAGACAAATGCTAAGTATTGCAGCTGTAAAATAAAATTTTGCCTAAATGTTAATGGAAAGCTCAATGGAAACTTTTTCTCTGCAATATTACAGCGCGAAGCAACATGTTGCTGTTAAAGCAACATTTTCTTAGATTATCAGCTTTTGATTTTAAAATAATATTTTTAGTATTGTAAATATTGGATTGTAGCATTTGTGACTTAAAGCAAAAATCTTCTTGCAAATTTTACTTTTTTGTTTCTTTTAATGTCAGCACATCTCACAATGTTTTTGGAAAAATGTAGGTGTGTATAATTGATTTTTAATTAAAATGTCACGCCTGTCTACAAATTGCGAAATGTTTTGATATTTAGGTTAAGTGAAACATACGTATGCACATTTTATATATTAAGTTTTTTGCTTAAGTGTTTTCACTAAACTGCAGAAACTATATTCACATAGGTCGTTAGCTTAATATACTTAGAAAAGGCATAACTCACATTATCAATACTTTACAGAAGAAGGAAAAAACTGAATAAAATTTAATACGCCAAAGATTTAAAAAAACTTTAAATGCAAATTACAACAAAAACTATAAACAATTTTCATTCTAGGTTTTTGTTTTTTATTTTCTTTGTTTTTTTTGGGTAGTTTTATGTGTTAGGTCTTTTCATTTTAAAATTTTTTTTTAAAAAAAAGTGAATTATGTTTTTTACAATGAGGGGATTCCTGAAAACGTGTAAAAGCCTCGAAAACCTCGTAAACTCGTAAATATTGTCAAAATCAATACAAAATTTGCCAGTTTTACGAGCTTACGAGGTTTTCGAGCCTTTTATACGAATTCAGGAATCCCCTCAATAAATCAAAAATTATGAATAATATTAAAGTAATTCAATATAAAATGAAAAGGAAAACTTTTGCTCATAAAGTTTATTTTAGAATAAAATGAAAAGTATTTTTCAAACTACATTTAACAAAATACTATTCGATACATTTTACATTTAATAAAACAAGTACTTCATTTCTTAAGTACAACACCCCCACTAGAACTGAAGTGCTTGCAACCCAAATTATTTCCACATTTTGTAAATTGCGTGTTCGGTACAGCTTTTGCAAGGATGTCTGCTACCATTTCTTGAGTACTTATGTGTTGTATGTTAACAAATTCTTCTTGAACATGGTCTCGTAGAAAATGATGACGGATATCGATGTGCTTTGACCTTGCATGATACATGTTATTATGTGCTAAGTCAATACAGATCTTGTTGTCCGAATAAAGTTTCCATGAACTTTGTTGCACTTGTGTAAGTTCCTCGTACAATGCCTTTAGCTACACCATCTCTTGACATGCTGCAGATAACGCCATATATTTCGCTTCTGTAGTTGATAATGCTACCGTTGTTTGCCGCTTTGAGCCCCACGATATACATCCACCTTGGAATATAAAACAATGTCCAGTAGTGGATCTTCGACTATCTACGTCGTTAGCCCAATCTGCGTCGGTGTATCCAATTCCTTCACCATTTTGATCTTGCGTAAATTCCAGCTTGTTTCCGACTGTTCCTTTAAGGTATCTAAAAACACGTTTTACTGCGGTCCAATGTACTCTTCCAGGGTTTTTGTTGAATTTGGACAAAGCCCCCACTGCGAATGCAATGTCAGGTCTGCTTATCTGTGCTGCGTACAACAGACTTCCAACAGCTTTCTGATAAGGAACATTTTTCATTTCAGCTATATCTTCATCTTTGGTGGGCGAAAACTAATTTAACAATTTTTGATTGATGTCCACAGCAGTGCTAATGCTTTTGCAATCATCCATTTGGAACCGTTTTAAAATATCAGTTATGCACCGTTCCTGATCCAACCAAAGTTTACCCTTTTCGCGATCTCTAGCTATATTCATTCCTAGAATAAACTTGGCTTTTCCCATATCCTTGATCTTGAAATTCTTCTTTAAGAAATCTTTCATATTTCCCCTTCTCTATGGTAATATACACAATGATCTCTCATCGACTGTTTAAAGCCAAAATTATTTAGAGTATGACTCAACTTGTTGTTCCAGCATCTAGTTGCTTGTTTTAAACCATAAAGTGATTTCTTCAACTCACAAACTTTTTCTGGTTTGTATCCAAGTCCCTCAGGATATTGCATATAAATATCCTCTAGAAGATCACTCTGTAAAAACGCGGTTACAACGTCCATCTGGTCAATATCGAGATTGTATTTGACAGCTTAAGCTAATAGTAAGCTAATTGAAGAATATCGCACAACCGGCGCAAATGTCTCTTCATAATCAATTCCTTTTCGCTGTGAGTATCCTTTAATCACGAGTCGCGCTTTAAATCGATCGATGTCATCTTTTTCATTTCTTTCTAACTTAAAGCACCATTTATTTGAAATTGCCTTCTTTAGAGGTGGTAGGTCACATTCAGTCCACGTTTCGTTTTCAATCAAAGACTACAAATCTTCTTCCATTGCCTTTTTCCACATTGACGCTTTTAGACTTTTCAAAGCTTCTTGAAGTGTTTTCGGTTCTTGTATCAACTCCGTTTCTACACCCATACTTGCATAGCGTTCTGGAAGTTTTTTTATTCTTGAAGATTTTCTGAGTGCAGGAGTTTCTACGGACGTATCCTCAGTGACAAAATTTTCATTTGAAGAATTATGTACATTGTCATCTTGTGATAAAATTTCAGGATTTTGCTTATCTTGAGTATCAGCAATATCAGAAACATTTCGAATTGTTATTTCACCATTCAAATCACCTGAACCAAGATCCATTTCTGCATCCTCGAAGTCAGAGAAGAACTCACCTTCTGAATCTTCTTCTGTCAATTCTTCAGTGGAATTCACACATTCAGGATAAATGTAAAATACATCACGTGTATCCTCGACAGCTTCCTTACTAAATAAAAACTTATTTTCCAGAAAAATTGCATTTCTGCTAACGGTTACTTGGTTTGTTTTCGCATTAATAAATCTGTATGCTTTCGACTCTGCACAGTAACCAACAAATATCAGCTCCACACCTTTGGGGTCAAGCTTTATTCTCTTTTCTTTAGGAATTTGAACAACTGCTTTGCAGCCAAAAACCTTTAAGTATTTTAAAGTTGGTTTTCTTCCAGACCAAGCTTCTTCTGGAACTCAATTCTCAAGACCTTTACATGGTAACCTGTTTACTAAATATATAGCAGTATTAGCCGCTTCAGCCCAATATCTCTTGTTGAGATTTGCTTGAATCAACATGCAGCGCGTTTTTTCAATCAATGTCCTGTTCATGCGCTCTGCCATATCGTTTTGTTGTGGTGTATAGGGTGCAGTCCGTTGATGGAGTATACCATTTGACTTAATTATAATCTCCATCTTTTTATTGCAGAATTCAGTCCCATTATCCGTTCGTAAAATTTTGATCTTTCTTTCAGATTGATTTTCAACTAGCTTCTTAAATTCTTCGAAAGTATTGCCTACTTGTTCTTTTGTCTTCAAAAAATAACCAAACACTTTCCTCGAGTAATCATCTATAAAGACCAAAAGATATCTTGAACCACTGAATGACGATGTTTCCATGGGGCAACACAAATCAGAATGGACGATTTCCAAAAGACCTTTAGCTCTTGTCCCAATATCTTTAAATGGTAAACGAGATATTTTTCCATGAAAACATACTACACAGTCTTCTTTCTTGAAACTCATTTTTTCTGCCCCTTCAACAAAACTTTGCAATTTATTCATGTTTTCATAACATGGATGACCTAATCGCTTATGCCAAATATTAATATCTTCCGTTGAATTTGCAACAAATACTGTCGTTTTTGAGCGATTTGGCTTAAACATCCCATCTACGATGCTGCCAGTTGCAACAACATCTTTGTCAGGATTAATGACTTGACATCCAGAAGAATTAAAAACAACTTTGTGGCCATTCTCGACAATTTTTGAAATGGGTAATAAATTTGCATGTGCCTCAGGTATTAACAAAACATCACGCAAATAAATGTCATTAGTTTTATTGTTGTTAGGTACAGCCATATTCACATTTCCTACACAGTTACCCTTCATTGAAGAATTGTTTGCTGTGACAATCTTAAATTCTTGACAGTTCTTTATGTTTTGAAAAGCAGATGCATCGTTGCACATGTGAGAAGTTCCACCAGAATCGAAAAACCAATCACTATTCCCTTGCTGTCTAGCGCTCATTGCTGCAAACATTGTCTTCTTTTTATTTTTGTCCTTCCGATTCAAATTTGGTTGATTACATTTTGGACAATTCGCTTTGATATGTCCAAATTCTTGGCAACCGTAACACTTAGGACCTATAGGGGTTTTATTATTTAAAAACTTACTCGTTTTTCCCAGCAATGCGGATTTTTCCGTACTGCTTACTTGCATATCCTACAACAATTTTGTCTTCACGTAGTCACCACTTATATCCACACCCGAACTTTCAATAGCCAAGATCATCGGCTGATATATCTCCGGTAAGCCCGCTAATATCAGAGTTCCAACCCATTCGTCTGATACTTTCATACCAACACTCGTTAATTTATTCGCTGTTCCCATAATAACGTTCACGAAGTCCTCCATTGATTCACAATCTTCCATCCGTGTTGATATCAATTTCCTCAAGAGACTAACCCTTCTTGTTAACCCAGAATCTTGAAATGCACGTTGTAGACTTGTCCAAATGTCTTTTGGTGTTGCATCGTTCTGAATTAGCACATATAGCATTGGATCCAGCAATAAAATGAATTTAGATTTCGCCACGGTATTTTTCTTTGCATCCGTCTCCGTGCCTTGAATACACTTCCAGAGATCTGCTAATAGGCTTCAACAGCAAACTTCCACTGGTTGAAGTTTTCACGCCCCTTGAGCCGCTCAATATGTGGCATCGAATTTGTAGACATCCTTCGTTATGCAGCAATTTAAAAATTTTTTGATTGTAGCACAAACAAATTTTTTTTTTTTTTTTTTTTGATTTAATTTAATATTATTTGAGGACAATTTTTTTTGTTAGCTCCTGGGCCCATAACCTTTTGTTCATAAAGTTTATTTTAGAATAGAATGAAAAGTATTTTTCAAACTACATTTAACAAAATACTATTCGATACATTTTACATTTAATAAAACAAGTACTTCATTTCTTAAGTACAACAAAAACATTTAAAAGAAGGTTAATTGCTAAACAAACCTTGATATTCTTCGTATTAACTATGAAGCCTTCAGGTGACTTTCGGGAACCTTCGGATGCCTTAGAAATCTATCAATCAAGGCTTGTTGATAGTCCACAATAGATGCTTTCCCTCTAGTATACCCAGGAATTCTTTGATTTGACTATAAAGCCTTCGGGTGACCTTCGAGAACCTTCGGGTTCTGCTATACTAATATTATAAATGCGAAAGTAACCCTGTTTGTTACCTTTTCACGCCTAAGCCGGTCAATCAATTTGGATGAAATTTGGTATGGAGATAAAAAGAGACCCCAGGATGGACATAGGATAGTTTCTAACTCTAAAATGATTCTTAAAAGAGGTGAAAAGAGGGGTGAAAGTTTGTATGGCAAACCAATAATTTCTCAAATACGTATATTCTCAATTTACATAGATGGCGTAGATTTTGATGTTGTTTACATTTTCAAAAATAAATAAAATTTGAAAAACAAATAAACAAAAACTTACGTGTGTTTCTGTTTTAACAGCAGGGCAAAGCAGCGCTGAAGCATCTTTGCATGCAAACAAGCGCATCTTTCGTGCTGAATGCTCCCTTCCATGTTGTATAGGCATGCCAGCTTTTAATGCGCATCTCAAGTGTATGAACAAGATGCGCTTCCCCTTCCTATCCACAAGAAAAGGAAAGAAATGCGCTTCCTCTACCCTTCCGTTGGGAAATGAAGAAGATGTGCTTCCTGTTCCTTTGGATTTCCTCATCCAGCGACTTTTTTCAATCTGTTCTTATTAGGTAGTTACTTTTTATCAGGTCAGGCTTTAGATGCCAAGCGTCACGCAACTCAAAGGGCTGCTGAGGCCTTTCAACAGAACCAAGCCCGTTAGGCTTTAGGTGAAAAACGCCACGCAACTCAAAGAACTGCCGAGACCATCGAACAAAATCAAGCCAAAAAGGTGAAGCAACTCTTTAAGCGAAATTCTGACACTTCAGTACGAGATATTGCTGCAACGGCATGTACCTCGAAATCTACTATGAAAAGGCTAAAATAATAAAATAAGATGATGACCTACAGAGGTTTAAAAGTACCAGACGAGCCCGAAAGTTATTTGATGGTTTCCGGACTAAATATGACTCTTACGAAATAGATGATTAAACACAGATAAAGGCAGATTTCAATCAGCTACCGGGACATAAATTTTATACCTGCACGAAAAACAAGGAGGTACAGAACAAATTTAGAGAAAAGAAATTATAGAATTTCCCAAGCAGTATAGTAGGTATGGTTTGGCAAGCCATATGCACATGTGAATGGAAAGCAGTTTTTTTTTTTTTTTGTAACACAGGGTATACAAATTTCGAAAATTGATATTGGCGTGTGTCTTAAAAAAGTCTTTTGCTATTTTTTCTGCCCTATTTTAGCAACCTCTGACTATTCTAAAGTCACCATAGAGTGGTACCGGAGCACATTAATTCAAAAAAGTTCGAGTCAATTAACTGCCCAGAGCTTTGACTTATGGAGAGGTATCTGACCTTCGAAATAGTATATCGATTCCTTTAAGCGCTATAGTCCTATTTCCATTTTTTCAATTGTTGGGGAATGCAAAAAAGAAGATTTTGGCTGCTATTTTAATATAAAGATTTATGTAATAATTTTGCTTTTAAACGTATTTTCCACAGTCTCTTATTAGTTAGAGGTTTGTTTTTTAAAATTGTGCGGACATTATAAAATTTATCTGGTGAAATTTGGGCAAACTTTACAAGTTATTTTGATAAAATTTGGCTGAGGGGTGGTGACTGTCCATACCTTGCAATGAACCAAAACTGTTAGAAGTTGAAGAAGTTCCACGCCCACTTTTTTGACAATTAGAAAAATTTGATTCAATGTTAATTACTCTAAAAAGGCTCTTTTTGATAGCTAGGATTCTTATGTGGTATGTCGTTATGTTCGTTAACTTGAAAAATGGCATGACATTACTAAAAAACTTATATATATGTAAGATATGTTAAAAGAATTAATAAAGTAATTTTTTCTGAAATTTATTAAAGAGTGTTCGCTAAATATCACTAAAATATCACAAGTGAGTGTGGCACCTCCCATACAATTAAAACACATTTAATGTTATATTTAAGGAAACCTTTGATCTATAGTAGTAATACTAAGATTTGATGTGGATCAGTAATTCAGAATATTTGGTCAATACTTGAGGTGAAAAGAGGTATAAAAAAATAGATCAAACGAAGAAAAAGTAGATATGGCACATTTGCACTTTTAAAAAAATTAAGTATTGGATATACGATTTTTTTTTAATTCTCGAATATTTTGATGTCTTAGCGGTATTTTGAAGTCCAGTTTTACATTCGGTAAAGAAGTCCATAACGCTATCATAACTGCAAAAATCTCAAAATCACAAAAAGTGGAGATAGGACTGTAGCGCTCAAAGGTATCAATACATACTACAAAAAATTTACAAGATTTCGGACATAAGTGGAGAAAACAACAACAACGAAACAACTGTACGAATCTTAATAAAGGTTCTTAAGAAAAAATAAAATATTTTATAGGAAATAAATATTTATTAATAATTTTTGGGTTATTTGTATTATGTTTATTTTTTATGCTACCCATAAATAAAAACAAATAAAAAGTTTAAAAAAGTATAAAAATACGCAGACGAAGTCGCGGGTAAAAGCTAGTATACATATAAAATTACGTTGTCTTTTAAATGAAATTGGACGACTTTATTTTCAAAAAATTGTTATATCTTAAAAAGTAATACGAGTTTCACTGTAAACTTAACGGATATTGAAACAGAACTAAATAGAGAGTTTGTGTTAAAAAATTAAGCAAAATAAAAACCAACACCAATATTAAAAAAAAAAAAAACGAATTGTTTAATTTGTTACAAGGTTGCTATCATTAATTTTAGGCAAACATTTTTTTTTTACATATTTCAAAAAATTAGTTAGTTATCTATATTTTACATTATGCTCACTTTTTCTTTATATCTAATAGTTCCTGAGATAAATGCATTACAAAATAAAAATCGTTTCCCAAACCATAAAAATTTAAAAAATCATAACTTTGTTAATTTTTACCAAAACGAAAAATTAAACAAAAATACGTACTCGATCATTTTTAACAGATTAAATTATTATATTATTATTAAAATCAATTTTTTAAGAGTAAATCTGACGAATAATACCCCATATACAAATGTACATATATATGTATATATATATATTTTGTGAAAATGAGCCATGTAGTCCAGGGTATTGTTCTCGGTGAGATCTACAAGCTGGCAAAATCAGTTTTGCTCTAGGACTTGCAGTTCTTTAGGAAAACAACTTGAAAAAGCGGATTTTGAGATTTTTTCGTATCAATTAGAAATTTGAATTTGCTCTCCTGAAAAATTATGAAAACATGCGATAGCAGCTTTTGCCATCTTTGCACAGATATATAATATGTAGTTGTATATCCTTAATTTGTAGAAAACTTCCGCAACATAAATCTACGCATGTGTCTAATTTCATGTTGCGAAGAAAGCAATCCAAATTAAATGTTAATCATACGTCCCATATCAAATGTTAATCATACGCCAGCTAAACAAATTTAATAATTTATGTGAGAAATGCAACTGTAAGAAAGTAGTCGAAAGATTTTTGCAACACCCTATAAATAAAAGAAAATTAAATCAAAAGTGATAAAAGAAAATATAAACAAATCGAAAAACAGCCTGATATTTTTGCACTTTTTTTTATTTCATATTTGAGTATTACTCAACAATAACAACAACAACAATATATAATGCATGAAAAAAAAAAAACATAAATATCACAACAAAAAGGAGGAAAAATCAAAAAACAATAAAAAGCACATAAAAATCAAAACAATTAAAATACAACGCGCGCTGCTTTGTGTGCGTTGCTCTGTTTACATTTTTTCTTTACCTCGTGCTCGCTATGTCTCTCTGTGTCATCCATCCATCCTACTCTCAGCAACTTTTCCCTTAGTTAACTTACAAACACACACACACTTGCAAACATGTACATGTTGCTCTTGCCATCTGTCTGTTAACAGGCGGCGCGAGTATGAAAAATGGCAAAAACCCCACCACCACCACTACCACCACATGCATGTGTAGTGCAACATAATTCATAGCAACATGTTGTTGTCAACATTTTTTATCGACTTTGGTATCCATTAGCGGCAACACGAAGTCTGTGTTGGACGTTTAAATGAATTTTGAAATTTTGTTTGGACAGTTTGGACGGTGACGTCCTACGGTGCAGATCGTTCGTTTACGAGCGCCGCGTTGAACCGTTGTACTCTCGCGCTTCCCCCCGTTGTAAATTGTTACTGCTGGTGGTGGCACATTGCGGAACGCCGTGTGTGTCGTTGAGTTTTGAATTGAATTTAGAAAAAAATTATTGCTGTGGCAAGTAGCAAGTGCAACTGTTGCTGCTGCTAAGTGTGTTCTACTGTTAGTTTTTATTAAAAAGTTCTTATTGTTGTTGTGGTTGTTGTCATCATTGGGTTCTTAGTGAATTCGATTTAAATGTGACGAATCGTTCGTTCAGTAGTCAATGTCGTCGCTGTCGCTGTCGTCGTCGTCGGTTAGTGATAAAAGCATTTAATTGGGCGCACATGTTGACGGCAAAGAAAAAAAGCGCAACGTTATATTGATGCTGCTAACAGCGCTGTTGCTGTCGTCGGTTGTGTGATGTATCTTTTTAAATAAGCCATTTGTATAATCAATGGCAACGAAACGAAAAAGTATTTATTGAATAAATACGCGGCTTTGACAAAAATAACAAAAAAAAAAAGAAAAAAAAAATTATAAATTTAACAACAACAATAGTAATAATAAAAAAAATAATTAATAAAATTAGTTAAGAAGAAGTGCTTAATTTGGTTGCTGACAGCTGGTACGGTTCTAAATTTTGCGGCAAATTTAAACAACAAAAAAGCGGTAATAAAAATTATTATTTTTTTTATTATCAAAACAAAATTGTTTTTCTGTAATTCATCAATATTTTTATTGCAAAAATTTAAATATTCCAAATTTGGTGAACAAAATTGAATAAAAAAAAAAACAATTCATTTAAATAAACGATAAAGAAGTAAGCATAAATAAAATCGGCTGTCGAGCACGGTTCTTCGAACGGGGCTTAATTATATGTTTGGGAAACCCCTAACTTTCTTTTTTTAATTCAATAACTAATAGTGATGGCAACAAAATTCCAAAGTTTTTACAATCAAAAAAAGGTCGAAAACGTTTTTTGTAAAAAAGCCAAACAAACCAAAACAAAATAGTCATTTTTGTTGTATTTGACGGTGTTGAATCCGAATCTTAAAGATGAGCTATCAATTAGTTTTGCGGGATTTTTCTTTAAAAAGTTATGACCATTTGAAAATGACACCATTGAGAAAAATCAAATGAGAATCTAAAGGGTGATCCAATGAGATATTCCTACTTTGTTTTCTAAATAAAATACATAAAAATCAATGTATTGATGCAAATCTTTATTTGGAATAATAGTTCGGTTTCTACAACTCAATGTTTAAAAATTATTTCATTCAAATGTTGTCCACGACTAGCTTTTAAATGGTTTATTCTGTGGGTCCAATTTTCGACAACTCCTACGAGCATATCGGCCGGTATTCCTTGAATAACCCGAGTCATGTTGGTTTTCAAAGCGTCAATAGATTCGGGTTTGTTGACATAAACAAATGATTTAACATATCCCCAAAGAAAGTAATCTAATGGCGTCAAATAACATGATCTTGGAGGCCAATTAACAGGAAATTATGTTTTCATCGAACGTCAATAAAGCGATTGTTTCTCCAGCTATATGACATTTTGTGCCATCTTGTTGAAACCAGAGGTCGGCTACACTAATATTTTATTTATCGGGATACATTGGAAGCCCTTAATTGTTCATCGGCCCAAATACGGGAAATTTTGGTTGTTAACGTAGCCGTTCAACCAGAAATGAGCTTTGTCGCTAAAAACAATGACATTATTTGTCTTGGTGCTTTTTATATTGTGTGTACAACTTAAAAACCGGAATTTTTTAGCAAAATTTGATGCTTTATTGTGGAAAAATGTTGCAATATATTTTATTCAAAGTATTGTCCATTGGATGCTACAACATTTCCCCATCTTTCAGGCAATTTATGAATTCCATCCCAAAAAAATTACGCCGGCTTGGCGGCCAAAAATGAATCTATCCAATTTTCGATATCTTGAACTTAAGTGAAGCGTATTCCTGATAGGGCATTCTGCATCGATCGGAACAAATGGTAGTCTGATGGTGCAAGGTCTGGGCTATAAAGCGGGTGAGGCAAAATTTCCCATCCGTTGTTTTCCAGGTAATTTTTGACTGGGGCAGCAATATGTGGCCGAGCGTTGTCATGATGAAAAATTATTGCTTCGTATCTGGTCACATTTTCCGGGCGTTTTTCGATGATGGCACGCTTCAAACGTATTAATTGTGTTCGATAGAGGTCACCTGTGAGCATTACAGAGCATTACTTTGGCACCATGGATATTTTCCTTTGGCTGGGAAGGTCCTGGTTGTCCGGGCTTCATATATGAATGTTTGCGTTTCGGGTTGTCGTAATGGAACCATTTCATTCATCCCCAGTCACGATCCGATGCAAAAATGACTTTTGGCAGCAGTTTTCTTTGGAAAAAAATGACCCAACAGAACCTCCCGCAAATGCTGTCTTTTTCTCCAATTTTCGAAGTTATTCATCGTGAAAAATAATAATGATGCACACAAGATAAAATTGTTTTGTTGACTGATTTTGACAGCTGTCAAATGTACCTTCAAAATGACATATGTGTATATAAAGTTCGAGCTTTCACGATATTTGTTAGAACGGACATCCACCGCCAAATTCCGGTTTTTAAGTTGTACACCCAATATATGTACCAAATCTCATCCATGTACTATACGTTAAAAACTTTCAGAGATATGATGATTTAAGTTTTCAGCTCACTATGGACATTTGTGTGGAAATACTCATATATAATGCAATATACAATTAATACAGAAATTATGGCTTTAGTAATTTATTTGCTTCAGAAGCAAATTTCTCACCTTAGTGATTTTGATCCATATCTTTAGTAAGGATATCTCCTTAACTATAAGTAGTACGATAACACTTCTCTCATCATTTGAAAAAAAAAATAAAAAATAAAAAAAAAACAAAAAAAGATTGCCTTTCATATGAACCCAATATTAAGATAGTATTTCTAGGGATCTTGATTTTTTTAAAATTTCAAAACATGTAATCGACCGATACGGCTTCATGAACTGTATTTGCTGCCAAACAAGCATGGATCAGATAATATTGTTGGTTTGAGCTAAGTGTTCAATGTTTTTATTTAAAACACAAAAACATACAATCTATCGGAGTCCAGATAATCCGAAATATGTCTAGATTGAATTCGGGCAATGAAAATAAAATAAGGAAACCCCAATAAAAATATTTTTCACATTAACAATGCATATCCTCAACGACTGAAATTGCCTTGTTATAAATAATTCCATAAATTATGTACTTAAACTCTCCCTTTCGTTAGACAAATTAATAAAAATAAGACATTTGATAAATTTGGTACCTTAGCATCAACTATTCAAGACTGAAGGAGTTAATTAAGGATTCAAAAATCTTCTTCATCATGTGTCAACTAGATGGACCGCAATAATTTCTAGTTTAAATTGTTCAATTTATAACTGGGCTACTGTAAAAAAAATTTTGGAAAAGTTCAAAACTCCTAAGCCCTTAAAGATACCATATTGATTTTGGATTCATATGAAAGGTAATTTCAATTTATTTCCACTAAAAATACTTTGGTTGATCCAGAAAGAAAGCCATGGAACATTTTTTGTAATCTTAGTACTAGAAAGGTACTAGAAACATATTTTTTTTTCTATCAAATACCAGAAAACTTAACTTGTACTTATAGCCTGATGTATTACCTTTCCAAAATAGGTCAGAACATGAAAATCAATTATGAAAAGTCTAAGCTAAGAACAATTTTGTGATTTGAGTATTTTTACCACACTCCACACTGGTTCAAAAACCTTAAAAGCTGGCCAAAAGTTGAAAAAAAAGTTGTTTTAAATTAACTTTTTGTAGACTGTATTGTCTAACTAATATTAATGGACCTCAAAACATCGATAAGAAAGATTCAGGTATTCCTACAACGCTCTTGGGATCTCTACGCTTCTCAGGCGCAAAATTCTGAGAGCTGAAAGTAAAAATTAAGTATCACTGTAAAAATTATGTGTTTACTATAAAACTGAATAAGGAATCCCTTTGTAAAAGAGAGTACTGTCGAACCTCTAAGCTCAAAACTAGCAAAAGGTTATACTTTTTTGATAGTTGTCATTAACTTAAAATCAAATTATTTCACAAAATCAGTTAGCAGTGGTTATGAAAAAAGCCTAGAACTAATTTATACCGCTTCGTACCGCAAAAATTTTTTTGGTTTAAGAAGACTGAAAGCGCTTCTAAGACATATAAAAAAATTGAGGTGCCTTTTTTTATCCCTTTTTGTTTGACACGAACTTTTCTGAGACGCGCATAGGAAAATTTAACTCATATTGCTTGCCAAGTGTCAATATGTGTTGCTCGCCCAAAATGATAAAATTTGTATATTATCATACAGCTTACACTCCATGATAAAGGAATCTAAGGCCCATTTTTACGTAGAGCAATTTGCCATTGCACACAACTCTGTCAAAGTTGAAGTTTAGAAATAAATTTTTAAATAAGATATAAATATTTTGCAAGTGTTGGTTTTTGCCATTTCGAGTCCGCCATTTTGTTTTTAAAAAATCTAATATCAGATTCGTTATCAGTGACCCCAAAAACCCCCGAGAAAATTTTTTTGTTGGATTTGGTTGCTTACTCCCGGGTAAAAAATTTCGTATCGAAAATATAATGATTTCGACTTCCTAAATCCCACAAAAAATCTCAAAGATCCGAAAGGTCCTTTGGTTTAGGCCTCAACTGAAACCATGGAACAAAATTTCAGTTAAATCAGAGAAGGTCAAGTCAAGTGCTACACTAGGCTTGGAATTGCTGCACATCGGGCTATGTCTGTATATATTCTCCTATAACTCTTTGGAGGAGCATAGGGCCAAAATGAAACGTCTCCATTTGTCTCGATGTCACGTTTAGCAAAAACGGTCTATTTTCCTTGTTTAGGCTAGGACATCTCAAAAACCGTATGAAATAAAGCAATTCTAAGGCCGGATTGCAACAATTTTTATATTTGTTTGTTCTGTTTTTTTTTCATTTTTTTTTTATTTTATATGGGATATGTAGCTTTGCGATATTTCGCGGAGATGATCAACACTGCTTTGAAAGCAGCTAATGTTATAAAATAAACAAACAAAATATAAACATCTGAATTTCAATTTGTATGATTTTACGACCTCTTTCAGTATAATTTTCAATAAATAAATACTTAAATTTCATTGAAACAATCAAAAAATTACATATTTGGTTATGGTCTATGAGTTTGGCTATATAAATCTCGAAAACTTCACAAAAAAAAAGTGACGATGTGAAAACTAATTTTATTAGAACCGGTACGAGTTGGAAACGCTTGAATGGATATTAAAAATATTAGTGTTATGAAAGCTATTTCAATAAGCTATAAAATTGTTGTACTAAAGTTTTCAATTTGTCAAACATTATTTTTAATTAATCATTTAGTACCTGGAGACCGATCCCCCCTCGGTCAACAATCTGATCTTATTATTTTAGTCGTTGTTTTTATTCATAGCTTTTTTGTTATTTAATTCGTACTTTTTCACCTCTAATGTTCATGCTTTCAAAATGATAAATTAACCGATGAGAATAATAATAAGAAAAAACTCAGAAAGTATCGAATGGTATAGAAAAACTATCAAAAACTCAAAATTTTTTTGTTGGAACAGATTGCCCTAAAATAAAAAAATGGGATATGCCACGCATCCAAAATATTTCGTCTTTTGTATGGGGGCTGAAATATCTTACCTTCAAAGGATCATAACTCGGAAAATAAGAGTCCTATTGTAAAAATCCGAAAAGATATTTTAATGAGGAAGATTGTGGCTATTTGATGCTATTAATAAAAAAGACTTTCACCTTTTCTTGTAGCTATGCTGTAAGACTGAACACAGCGTTTTCTTCAAATTCAAGCAAGAAAATTTCAAACTCATGCAGGTATAATGACAGTTCTACAATGTAGACGGATTCAGCGTCAAAAAGTCAAAGGCTGCATATAAGAATTATAAAGTTCATTCCATTTTTTATTGTGCCTGAGTTATTAACCAAAATTTTTATTTTGATAAAAAGTGGGCGTGGCAATTATTGAACGAAGCCCACTTTTCATTATGCTTTAGATACTCATGATACAGATCCGCGTACCAAATTTCATCAAAATATTTTGTACCATTTGTGAGAAATAGCATTTAATTTGTTATACTTGTATGGGAGGTTCCAGGCACACCGGCGATATTTTGCCCACTTTCTGGTCGTAGGTGCCTAATAGCAAGAAGACTCCCTACTGTTAAATTCAGAAAGATTGCTTTATTAGTTTTCTTTTTAAAGCGTATTATATTTTTTGTGGGCGGTGCCACGCCCGTCAACGAATTTTCCCATTATAACGTTATATCACGTATTAATCCTTGTTTGCAGTGGTAACATCTCCTAATGTTGGAGTCATTTTCGAGTAAAATTAAATTAAAATTTTCAATGGTTAAAAAGGGGGCGTGGTATTTCCTCGATACCGCCCACTTTTCGGTTATTACAAGGCATTGATAAGTAGTACCTACATACCGAATTTCATTAAAATATCTTGTGACATTTGCGACAAATAGCATTTAACGTAGTTTGCTTGTATCGGAAGTTCCACGCGCAACGGCAATATTTCGCCCGTTTTCAGATCAGAGATGTCCTATAGCAATTAGGCTCCTCACAGTTAATTTGAGAATGTTTGCTTTATTAGTTTTCTTTTTATACCGTTTTATATTTTTGTGGGCGTCGTTTTCGAGTAATATTGAATCAAAATTTTCATGAGCTTAAAAGTGGGCGTGGCACTTATTCGATCCCGCCCATGTTTTGTTCGTTACAAGGTATTAATAAGCCGTACCCGCTCACCAAATTTCATTCAAATACCTTGAATGGTTTGCGAGTTATGAGCAAATCAAATTTAAAAATTAAAGCAGTGCCGCGCCCCCTGGTGGGCGCTTACAAAGTTCAAACCTAGCTCATTCTTCATTGTTATCTAATATCTAACACTATCCGAAATTTCATTAAAATCGCTGTAGCCGTTTTCGAGAAAAAGTTTTGCCCGTTCCAAACATAAGTACATAGATAAGTACATACAATTTTATCTCGTATAAGAAGAGAAGATACATTACACAGGTTTACAAAAAAAAAAAAAAAAATGTCATGACTTTTTGACCACACTATGTGTTTCCTAGCGACTTTGACGTCCTAAATCCGAATCCCGGGTCCGTTTTTTTCCATAACGTCTGCGAAAAAATATTTCAAGGTCATATGGAGGTCATGTGTCGTTTAGTGACAAATTCGCTACAATTCTGAAACTAATTTTTTATCATTGAGTTCTTGGTTTTCAAACGGAATACGTGATCAAAAAGGGTATTTCGGACCTAGTTTCGGAGATATAGACATCTGAAGATCCGGATATATCTTCTATGAAAACCGCTATAAGTTGGGAACCCCTGGATGGATTTGTAAAATAATGGTGTCATAAGAAAGGTATTTTGACAGCCTATAAAATTATTTTCAATTGGATTCATAGTTTTCGAGATATGAGCTTTTTTGAAATTTTGTGAAGTTTTTCAATTACAACAACAAATAAATCAACAACACCAACAACAACAACAACAAAAACAACAACAGCAATAACAACAACAATAAAATACATTTTATATGACATCAATATTTTTCAAATATTTTTTTTATAGAAGATATATATTCTGACCTTCCGATGGCCACATCTCCGAAACTAGGTCCAAGATACCCCTTTTGATCACATATTCTTTTTAAGGTCTAAGAGCTCAATGATTAAAAATTAGTTTTTGAATTTTAACGAATTTATCACTAAACGACACATGAACCCCATTTTGACCTCCATATGACCTTGAAATCTTTTTTCTCAGACGTTCTGGAAAAAAACGGATCCGAGATTCGGATTCAGGACGTCAAACATGACATCTTTTTTTTTTTTTTTGTAAACCTAATAAAATGTTGGGGAATAAATTTTAGCATTAAACGTCAAAATACTCCCTCCCAAATTATTGCCGATTGCCTTATTTTTCCAGTGAATTTTCCCTTCCAGAAAATTATGCAAACTAGGAAGTAAGAGAATAAATTCTCGAGAATATATATTTTTTTGTTAAGGGTGTTGCAAATCTATTAGATGAATTATTTCTGTTCTGTTGCTCTTTTTTAAATGATCTTCCAGGTTGCGTTATTTAGTGGGCGTTTTTGTAACTTTGCATTTTTACTTCATCTATGAAGCTTTTCTATATGGTCTGATACCTCATGGTGGTATGAGTTTTACACCGAAACAAACTAATTTTCTTTTTTAACTGAAAACTTTTTTTGAATGCTATAACTCTTGCTAGCAATCTTTTATCACAGATTCAGAATTGTATGTATATACCACTTATTCAAACAGCAATTGTGATAAATTCAGAAAAAGATATATTTATGAATGATATGTGAATATCTATGTAAGTATAACGCTTCAAAAAAAATTACCTAATAATTTAATAGACACAATTAACTGAAGATACCACACAAGATTCAGTAAAATCTAAAAAGACATTTCACCTTAAAGTATTATTGGTCAATATTGAAAACATATGTATATCTATAAAAAAATTTAAAATAAAAAAAGTTATGTATTGGCATGTATATAAAAATTTGGACTATTTTTAAAGAAACTTATGTATATTGGTATATAAAAATAAAAATTTTTGGTATGAAACGCGTAGTACAAAAAATCAAAATTTATTAAATTCAAAATTTTATATTAAAAACGAAATTTCATATTAATAAATAAATTCGTGCATGTTCTTAAAATTCGTTGTGTCGTTTGTGTTGTCATTTTCATCATCTTCTTGTTGTTGTTGCGTGCGTCAATGACGGGCGGTAGAGGCGACAAAAGCGCCCAATTTTCATTGCCGCCAAAGTTGCTGCCATTGAATTCTTTGAACATACTTATAACAAACAGCAACAACAACAAGCATAGATAGTATTTTCAAAATTAATTTCCTTCACAATTCCCCGATTCGTATGTCTTTTATGTACTACTTATGTTTACTTGTGTACGAATATGTTATCGTTGATATGCCGGCAAATAAAGAATTTATATTAATTTAATTTTCGCTTTTTTTTGGCTTGCTTTGCTTCGTGATTTCAAAATTTATTGCTTAATATAAAACACTAACAAATATACGATATTTACTTATTTTTCTTTTTAATTTTCACTAGCATGTTCTAATATATTGGCCTCAACTTTATTTGATTTTTTTCTGTTTGTTGCTGCTCTGCATTTTCATGTGGCCGATTTTATTTTTTCCTCACTCTCTTCCCCTTACAGCATTTTGTCTGCCGCTTAAGTCAACATAAACAAACAAACAACTGACACCAAGGAAAATAAACAAAAAACCCACACACACATACACAGCCTGAAAGAGCAATACAGTTGCAATTTCATAAAAATATACTCAATAACACGCACACACACACGGATAAATAAATTTGCATATGCATTGGAAAAACTGCTATGCTTTTCATTCATCAATTTTCCTTTTTTTTTTAAATAAATGTTATGCTTTAAACCATTGTGCATCAATGTTGCTAAAAAGTAGTTATGATTTGCAAATATTTTACTTTCTGGTGTTTTTTTTACTCATACGACATGTTGTGCATAATGTTGAAATAATTTTGAAATGACTATAGCATTTGCATTTTTAGGGTCATCAAATCCAAACAACTTTCTGATTGCTGTCTGAAAGTTCATAATGTAGGCTAAATGAAAAAAAGTGTTCCACAAACTGACTCGAAAAAACCAGGGGCCTCAAAGCCACAAAAATATTTTGTCAAACTGTTAAAACCAAGTTGTAGCCAAGACTAAGCTGGACAACTCCTTGATACCGTTTTGTGCCTGCATATCTTCTTTTGCTATTTGAAAATTTATTTTGGATAAAGAAGTATTTTTTAACTCATTTACCGAAAACTGAGCTCAGATTCATGTAAGAAGGACCCCAAGTAACAAGAAAATGGATGTTGCCAGAATCTGCGGTGATCCATTTTTTCTAAGCCCTTCACCCGTTCAGTAAAAACATGGTTTTCCATGTTTATAGCCGTTTATTGTTAAATGGGAATTTCTAATTACGAATCTGAAATTGATTTTTATCTATCACGTCAAGATCCTGAGTTATCCTTACTTATATGTGCAAAAATCACTGTTTTGAGGTCTACTTAATGCTTCATAATAAAAGCAGCAAAGGGTGAAATTAAAACTAGCTAAACACTTTTTTTTCCTTTAGTATTACTAAAACTTTGCCGCAGACAAAAAAATCTAATCTCGAATTGTTTACGAGATGTAGCCGATAAAGCTTTAAAAAAGCCAGTTTGAACCCTATTTTTAGAGGGCCATCAAATCCGATCTGGAGCCAAACTAGCAAAATCCAAAAATAGTTTTGGTAGGAACATTATGAACTTTCAGAAACAGCAATCAGAAAGTTGTTTGGATTCGATGACCCTCAAAATGTTGCACAGTGTTATTCATTGCTACATCACACTTCTACGCGCATTTTCAAATTTCATACATTTTCAAAGATTTGACACTAAAAATTAAAACTTTCAAATCAAAAGCGCTGTTTAGCATTGCATTGTTTGCAAAAGCCAATTCTCACTTACTTGGTAAGGATAAATAAGTAAACGTATGCCTATTTAGTCACAGACAGGGTTACCATATAAAAAGTTGGCATATAAAGATATTTTTGATTTAAGTAAGAAACTAGGAAGTCATTTGCAACCCTGAATTTATAAAGCTTTACGGAAAAGCTTTTTTTTGACACATGTATGATCAAAATAACTATAATTATAGTGCGACACATGAAAAGTGAACTAAAATCCGTTATAAGGCGTCGAAAGTACTCGCCAAAACAAGTAATTCTGCCAGAGCGTTTTGCAAAGTTGGCTCATATAAGGATTTTATGGTCATTTCACTTCACTTCACTTTACTTCACTTCACTTCACTTTACTTCACTTTACTTCACTTTACTTCACTTTACTTTACTTTACTTTACTTTACTTTACTTTACTTTACTTTACTTTACTTTACTTTACTTTACTTTACTTTACTTTACTTTACTTTACTTTACTTTACTTTACTTTACTTTACTTTACTTTACTTTACTTTATTTCACTTCACTTCACTTCACTTCACTTCACTTCACTTCACTTCACTTCACTTCACTTCACTTCACTTCACTTCACTTCACTTCACTTCACTTCACTTCACTTCACTTCACTTCACTTCACTTCACTTCACTTCACTTCACTTCACTTCACTTCACTTCACTTCACTTCACTTCACTTCACTTCACTTCACTTCACTTCACTTCACTTCACTTCACTTCACTTCACTTCACTTCACTTCACTTCACTTCACTTCACTTCACTTCACTTCACTTCACTTCACTTCACTTCACTTCACTTCACTTCACTTCACTTCACTTCACTTCACTTCACTTCACTTCACTTCACTTCACTTCACTTCACTTCACTTCACTTCACTTCACTTCACTTCACTTCACTTCACTTCACTTCACTTCACTTCACTTCACTTCACTTCACTTCACTTCACTTCACTTCACTTCACTTCACTTCACTTCACTTCACTTCACTTCACTTCACTTCACTTCACTTCACTTCACTTCACTTCACTTCACTTCACTTCACTTCACTTCACTTCACTTCACTTCACTTCACTTCACTTCACTTCACTTCACTTCACTTCACTTCACTTCACTTCACTTCACTTCACTTCACTTCACTTCACTTCACTTCACTTCACTTCACTTCACTTCACTTCACTTCACTTCACTTCACTTCACTTCACTTCACTTCACTTCACTTCACTTCACTTCACTTCACTTCACTTCACTTCACTTCACTTCACTTCACTTCACTTCACTTCACTTCACTTCACTTCACTTCACTTCACTTCACTTCACTTCACTTCACTTCACTTCACTTCACTTCACTTCACTTCACTTCACTTCACTTCACTTCACTTCACTTCACTTCACTTCACTTCACTTCACTTCACTTCACTTCACTTCACTTCACTTCACTTCACTTCACTTCACTTCACTTCACTTCACTTCACTTCACTTCACTTCACTTCACTTCACTTCACTTCACTTCACTTCACTTCACTTCACTTCACTTCACTTCACTTCACTTCACTTCACTTCACTTCACTTCACTTCACTTCACTTCACTTCACTTCACTTCACTTCACTTCACTTCACTTCACTTCACTTCACTTCACTTCACTTCACTTCACTTCACTTCACTTCACTTCACTTCACTTCACTTCACTTCACTTCACTTCACTTCACTTCACTTCACTTCACTTCACTTCACTTCACTTCACTTCACTTCACTTCACTTCACTTCACTTCACTTCACTTCACTTCACTTCACTTCACTTCACTTCACTTCACTTCACTTCACTTCACTTCACTTCACTTCACTTCACTTCACTTCACTTCACTTCACTTCACTTCACTTCACTTCACTTCACTTCACTTCACTTCACTTCACTTCACTTCACTTCACTTCACTTCACTTCACTTCACTTCACTTCACTTCACTTCACTTCACTTCACTTCACTTCACTTCACTTCACTTCACTTCACTTCACTTCACTTCACTTCACTTCACTTCACTTCACTTCACTTCACTTCACTTCACTTCACTTCACTTCACTTCACTTCACTTCACTTCACTTCACTTCACTTCACTTCACTTCACTTCACTTCACTTCACTTCACTTCACTTCACTTCACTTCACTTCACTTCACTTCACTTCACTTCACTTCACTTCACTTCACTTCACTTCACTTCACTTCACTTCACTTCACTTCACTTCACTTCACTTCACTTCACTTCACTTCACTTCACTTCACTTCACTTCACTTCACTTCACTTCACTTCACTTCACTTCACTTCACTTCACTTCACTTCACTTCACTTCACTTCACTTCACTTCACTTCACTTCACTTCACTTCACTTCACTTCACTTCACTTCACTTCACTTCACTTCACTTCACTTCACTTCACTTCACTTCACTTCACTTCACTTCACTTCACTTCACTTCACTTCACTTCACTTCACTTCACTTCACTTCACTTCACTTCACTTCACTTCACTTCACTTCACTTCACTTCACTTCACTTCACTTCACTTCACTTCACTTCACTTCACTTCACTTCACTTCACTTCACTTCACTTCATATATTGTAGTTGTATTGTACACTAAAAATGCTCTCTCTAGCGAAAATGTATGAAAACTTATAAGACCCCGGGTTACCAATGCGTTGCAACTTGAAAGTGCTACCATATCAAAAGTTTTATTGTGGGTTTTCTCTTCGCACACTAACCTGAATCTAACCTGAAATATTTGTTTGTATAAAATACAGTGTACTGAAGTATATGTTAGAACCTGAAGTATGTTTTTGTTACACTGATAAAACAAGATAGTTCACTTCGGTGACAAAATTAAATCAATTTTCGGGATCAAATTCTTCAGTTTAGTGTAAAATGTGCGAGTAAAAAAACAACTATATTTCAAAATCATTTGGTTTTTTTTGGTTTCAGTTTGGTTAACAATGATTGTAAGCACAAGGCGTTAGTTTAATTTGTGTGTTTTATTTTATTTTTATTTTGCAAAAACTAACATATACATATATAAGAGAAACTTTTATAATTCCCCTCTGGAAACTTCTCAAATTCAGGGTTGTACAGCTTAGAATAGCTTTGTCTTGCTGACAATTACAATAATTTGATTTGGTCTCTACTAGCATAAATATAAGTAGTTCATTTGAAACTAACTAAATCGAAAACTCTGTACATGGCAAATTAATTCGGCTTATGCGTAAATAAGCATAAACTAGCAAAATTGCATTTACCAATCTATTGAAAATGAACTATTCCTCTATAAGTGTCCCTATTTTAGCAGATGCTTATAATTATATCACAATGATGGCACTAGTTTACAGCCAAAATTCCCAGCGAATGCCGTTACTCATTTTATATGGAAAATGAGCTGCTGATTCCGAAAATCGCATTTTTTTTTTTTTATTTCGTGTCGTTTTCGAGATATCGGTCATTTTCGGTTTTTGGACCAAAAAAAAAAGTTAGTTCCATTAAAATACAAATATCTCAAGAACCAATGTTTGTATTTAAACAAATAATATGTCATATTAAAGGTAATTAAATTACCTACAAATGATATCCACATCACTTTTTGGGTGGTTCGTTAGTTTCGGTGAAATAAATTGATTTCTAAAAAAAAAAATTTTTTTTTCGAAAAAATTAAGAAAAAATCAAATTCAACTTCAAATTTATACAAGAAGACATAACTTTTTTATAATATTTTTTTTTTGTATCATAGACTATATATTTGTGAAGAAAATAAGGTATCACTTAAGAAAATCGATGGAAAAATGCAAAAGTTGTATGCAATTCATTGATAAGTTACCAAAATGCATTTTTCCCTATTTTTTGCATTTTTATACCCTGCACACAGCGTATATTCTTTTTGTACTTCCGTTTGTAACGCAGAGGAGGAGGAGCGGCGGATATAGAAAAGTATATATATTCTTGATCAACGTCACTTCCTGAGTCGATATAGCTATGTCTGTCTGTCTGTCTATCTGTCTGTCTGTCTGGCTGGCTGGCTGGGTGTCTATCTGCGCGTGGAAATACATTTTTTGGGAAAACCGACCAAGATAATTCAATGAAATTTGATACACTGTCTCCGTCGTCAAAGTTAGCCCGCGTGATTGAAAATGAGCGAAATTTATTAACGGACACGCCTACCGCCCATACAAAATATATATTCAAAATGCAACTTTAGGAGTATTTTTAACGACAATGCTACCAAAATACACATAAGTACTAGAAATAGCTAGCGCAAGCTCTGGCCAAAAATTAGGTGAATTCGGACAAGAGGGCGTGGCACCTCCCATACAAGTAAAAGTTGCAAAATGCTATACTGAAAAGGTTTTTTGATATAATGCAACTAAATTTCACTCAGACACTAAAGACTATAGATGCAAGCTCTGGGCAATAACTGGATGAACGCGGACAAGAGGGCGTGGCACCTCCCATATAATGATTTAACGAGAAATGAAACGAACAATTATTCATTTAATAAGTTATTTATTTAAATTTTTGTACATTTTATTTGTTTTAATACTTTTAAGTAGGTTATAGATTTATTTTACATATGTACACATATGATAGAAGCATATTTATAGAATGTTCATTGCATTGTAAGCAAAATGATTACTACTTCTGTTTTGTCGATCATACGATTCGGGATTTGTTTCTCTGATAAGAAACCAACAATAGTCGCCTAGCATTCGTTCGTCCCAGAATCCTTGGTAACGCTTCTCAATGGCCTTCATCTGTTGGTGAAATCTTTCTCCATGCTCATCACTTTCGTCGCCAAGATTTTTTGGGAAAAAATTCAAATGAGAGTGCAAAAAATGAATTTTTAAAGACATATTTACACCTAAATTTAATGAGGAAGAAATAAAAATAAAAAAATAAAAAAATTAATAGATTACTTATGAAGTGATGAAATTGAATATTAATAAGAATAAAGAAGTAAATATTTAGTAAAAATAATAAAAAAAGAAATAAGAAATTCTGCATACCCATTTTTTCATAGTTGTTAAGTAAATCGTTCACTATTTTCTCGTAAGATTCACTTTTGTTGTTCCCAAGAAAAGAAGAAACAATCATCTTGAAAGAATTCCATGCGTCTGCCTCAACTGGTGACAATAATTTTACAAATTCAGCATTAATCAGCAATTTTTTTATTTGCGGCCCAACGAAGATACCTTCTTTTATCTTGGCTTCAGAAAGATTCGGAAAAATTGTTTTAAGATAAGTGAATGCTGCGCCTTCTTTGTCTAACGCCTTGACAAAGTTCTTAATGAGGCCGAGTTTAATATGTAGCGGTGGAAGTATGATATTTTCCATTTTGACGAGTGGAACATATTTCACGTTGTTCTCTCCAACTACCATATCTATTCTTTCTGGCCAATCCTTTTGGTGGTAATGTAGTGCACGTGCTCGACTGTCCCACTTGCAGAGAAAGCAACAGTATTTAGTGTAGCCACTTTGTAGACCACATAACATTCCAACGACTTTGAGGTCAGCACATATTTTCCAGTCGTGTTGCTCATATTTTAAGTATTTCAATAGTTTTACCATATTTTCGTACGTTTCTTTTGTATTTACTGCATGCGCGATTGGAATCGATGGTTTTTTGTTGCCGAGATGCAATAAGACAGCCTTTAAACTCAGTTTGCTGCTATCGATAAACAAGCGCCACTCTTTGGGATCGTAAGGCTGATCTAATGCCATAAATAGTGATGGAACATCTCTGCAGTAGCACACATTGTCAGCTTTTGTGAAGTGCCTGGAAAATGGTATGTCACGACTTCTGAAGTATGTAACCTTAACATCAGGTCGCAAAAAATTGAATTGTTTCATGCGAGAAGCATGCAACTCTGCTTTTTCTTTTGAGAGCTCTAAATCTCTAACCCAATCGTTCAGTTCCACTTGAGATAAAAGATTTGTGTTGCTTCCAGTTGGAAGGTCGCTGTTAATACTTGACTGTTGCGAGATAGCTGTTGCTTGGTAACTTTGTAAGCTGTCTTGTGTTGAATCGGGACTAACAGGACATATAACGGCAGGACTGACAGGACATATAACGGCATTAGAATAGAGAACTGGCAATGAGACGCTTGAGACAATGGCGTATGTTACTCGTATGTTTTTCCCAACGCCGAATACTTTGGTTAAACAAAAATAGCAATCAGTTGAATGACATAGCGGCTGTCTCCATGTCATCGGCACGTTAAATTTTATGTTTTGCTTACGCAACTTCAATATATCTCGGCACGAGCAACATAGAATACTAGGCGTCCATGGTTCGCCAATATTCTCAGGCGCAAAACCAAAATGATTAAAAAATAATGTTTGGAGACCATCTGTAAATGTATATTGACTCTTTTTTATAGTTAATTGACCGCATACGTAGCAGAAATTATCTGGGTTGTTTTTACATTCGAAAACTCGCGGTACGTTACTCATTTTTTTTTTAATACTTGTAGACTTAACACTTGCAGGCTTCTAATTAGAAGTAACTTCATTTCAAAAAACCTTTGATATATATTCATTTCCAAATGCTTACACTGCGAATGGAGTGGCTACAGGTAGATTAGTCTGTAAGCGCATATTTACCTGAAATGTCTTTGAATTCTTACCTTTTACAGGTAACTGGCAGCCTGCCGACACGAAATCGACGACCATTTACCTGAATATTTTTTTGAACATGCTCTACATTAGGTACATACAATATATACGTCGAAAATAAGGTACTATAAACTCAAATTTCCGACCTGTATACTTTTTTGAATATGCCCTAAATTAGGTACGTACGTCGAAAATAAGGCACCATAAACTCAAATTTTTGACCTGAATCTTCTTTAGAATATGTTCTATATTAGGTACATACAATATATACGTTGAAAATAAGGCCCACCATAAAGTTTCAAATTGTCGAACACTGTAATACAAAAAATCGGAAAAATAGGCAAAAACGCATTTTGGTAACTTATCAATGAATTGTATACAACTTTTGCATTTTTCCATCTTAAATAGTATTTTATTTGCCTAACAAATTTATAGACTATGATATAAAAATACAAAATGATTTTTAAAATTTTTTTTTCTTGTATAAATCTGGAGTTCATTTCGACTTTTTTTCCAATTTTTGGAAAAAAAAAAAATTTTTTTTTAGAATTAAATTTTTTTCGCCGAAACTAACGAACCAACCAAAAAGTGATGTGGATATCATTTGTAGGTAATTTAATTACCTTTAATATGACATATTATTTGTTTAAATACAAACATTGGTTCTTGAGATATTTGTATTTTAATGGAACTAACTTTTTTTTTTGGTCCAAAAACCGAAAATGACCGATATCTCGAAAACGACACGAAATAAAAAAAAAAAAATGCGATTTTCGGAATAAGCAGCCCATTTTCCATATAAAATGAGTAACGGCATTCGCTGGGAAAAAAAATTTTAATCATTTGTAAACTAGTGTGGTTTACGAACATTTACTTAAAAAAATTACTAGATCGATTCCCCTTAAAAGAAGTGATTTATTGTTACACAGTGTGTGATAATTTCTTTAATGTATTTTTCAATTACTAATAATTAAGTCTGCACAATTTTAAGTTTTTTTCGCATTAATTGATGTTATTCTCTCAAATGAGGTTCATTCATTTTAAATTATACCAACAATACAATAATTTTTTTTTTCTTGACTTTTCTTGAAACATTTGTTTGTACAATTTAACGCTGATGGATTTAATGTGTTTTCTTTTGATTATTTTATTTGTTTGCGCCACTTTAAGACGAAATTTTTTTGAAAAAAAAAAAAAATCATTTTGCATTAATTTGTAAAAATTGTTTCCAATTGTTTAGAAATTTAATTCTCATTGGCACACTTAAATTTTAATAATAAACAATTGTTTTAGTTTTTTGAAAAATTTTAAACATATTGCAAATTAACTTTTATCGTTGCCGCCTAGCTAAAATGACATTGAAAATATTCATTATGTGTCGCAAAATTTTCACAACAATTAGAAAGTTTTATTTTAATCATAAGAAATAAAAAATGAAAAAAAAAAAAAAAAAATGTATCCACAACACACGCATATCTTTTGCCTTGACGTTTCGGAAGCTTCTATATTTAGCTAATTATTAATATAACCTCTAGCTACTGTTTTTTTTTTTTCATTTTTTTAGATTTGCCTCAAACTTTATTGCTTTCTGCCTTAAGCGATGGCACATTTTTAATTAATGCCACCCTGCTGTGTTGTTGTTGTTGTGCTCTGTTTCTTGCTGCTTTTATTCCATGTTTTGTATTAAAGGTTGCCATCTGCTATGGTGACTGCTGGTGAGTTTAAATCTCGTTCGTTCTTCGCTTTCAACGTTTTTAATTTTCTTAAGCTCTGCAATTTTGGCTTAATCATCACGTAGACGCCAACAACTGATGACAACAACTTTTCAATTCAATTCAATGTTTTACGGTAGTTTTGGCTTTTGTCGTTCACGTCCTGGATGTGGCTGTTGTTGAAAAATTGGCGAAAATTGTTGCTGATGCAACAATTACAACTTTGAATGATAAAATATAAAAATGTTAAGAACAGCAATATTTTATGCTTCAAAGGAATTCATTTATGTTTCAATAAATTTAATGATATTTAAACTATATAAAAGATAATCATAACATTTTCAAAATTTATAGAAATTAAACTGTAGCCTCCTTTTACTTTCTAACGTTCTATGAATTATGTCATTCATACGACATGTTGTACATTATTAGTTGCATGAAAATTATTTTTGAAATGGCTCTAACTTTAGTTTTATATATACAAAGGATTAAACTTTATATCGTGCATATTTAATGTATACATTTACATATTTAAAAGAGGCTGCACACCATCTTAATGAAAAAATATAAAAAAGTAAAGAACAGTAATATTTCTACTTTAAAATGTATTTTTAACTTTGAATAAATAGTTTGATATGTTAATTATCCCAAACATTAAATTAATGCTTGGAAAACATAAAGTACCGCATATATTTTTTGCGAATATCTAAAATGCATTTTACGCTGTTTTCTAAGTTGTCATTTGGGTCAATCTTTGTGTAATCGATTAAGATTTTTGGGTTGACATATCCGATTTTTTAAAAATTAGTGAAAAGTAAGTATTTGACGTACATATGGCTGTGGTAAAATGATTTTCCTGAATACCAACAAAATCCAAGATGGCGGCCATAGGAAGTTTGATGCAACTCTTGGATACACACATATAAATATTTGAAAATTCATACCCGGTGGCGTTTTTGAGCGACAACATCCATTATGATATTGTCATCGATGATTCATCGAGAAAATAACATGAACATACGGCTCTCTAAATGAAATTTTCCGAAACGATTTCTCCATCAATGATTCATAATGTGCAATGTCAGGAAGTTAGTGTTCTTTGCCGGACAATGTCGTTTAAATGTCTCTGACTTCTAAAATCTGTCTGTTAAAAGTCGTATGGCTGCATGACATTGTCTGTTACATGTCGCCATCAAAGAGTAAAAGTCATGGATACAGCCGATTGTTATTTTTGCTGTCAGTTTGTCAAGCGAATTGAAATAAATAAATAAAAAATTTCGTGTTCTCTTAAAATATGTGTTTAATTTTAATGAAAAGGATATATTTTAAGTGTAACTGTTAATTTAATAATAAACACGACCCATACTAACCGTTTTGCGGTGAGTTTATATGTCCTAAAGAAAAGGCTTTAATTAGAGTTATTATTAAATCTGAATTTTATCTTTTCAATAGATTTCTGTCGTTGACCTACTCATAAAGAATATCACCGAGAATTTTGCTATTGGATGAGTGTATTTTCAAGTTTGATGCGGTTTGTTTCACTACGAAAACATTAAAAATGCATTATCTAATAGAATAATTGCCATCGAATCTGAATTTTTTGAGTGTTCATCCAATAGATGATATGAACATTTGTCATAGTCAAATCTTGAGAGGTGGTGCTTTCGTTAGATATCGGGTGGTAAAGGTCGAGAAAATTAGTTTTTTACAAAGAATTATTTCTAAAAAAAAACATTTTGGTTCACAATTTAGAAGCTCGGATAATTTCTTATAGAAAACTCTGTCTGACCGACCTTCATAATTTTTTTATAGGAAATTTTCTAATCATAAAATTGTGGACCAACATTTTTTTTACAAACAACACTTAACGAGATATTTGCATAAAACAGTTTTTTTCGACCTTTAGCACCTAATATCTCACCAAGGCTCAATTTGACTAGAACACAAGTTAAACAAGAATAACGCCCAAAAAAATATTAAGCTTTGATATTATGACATATTTAATAATATGTACTTAGTTATTTTCATTTGTTTATAAGTATTTTTTGGAGTTGTAAGTGTCATGTTTTAAAAGATTGTTTATTTAATTAATGTAAACTAAAATATATTGATTAATAAATTTAAATAAAAACAACGGCAAAACCAAAAAAAAAAAAAAACGATTTTTCTAGATTTATGCTGATATGTTTGTGACGAAATCACTAGTGAAAACTCGATGACATTTTCCTCTACAACTTATTCGGAAGTATATGCATTAGTGACTTATTCATGAGGGAATCGTACTGATATTGTCTGCTACGTGTCGCTGGCACACTGACGACTCAGTGAAATTATCAGCATAAGTCATCAGTGATTTTTTGGACATTTGTTCTAAAAGTTCATGCATGAAGTCAAACAAATGTCTCCGTTTGTCACCTATGATCTAATTTTGTCTCTATTTGTCATCGATGAATCGTCGCGCCGTTCGCCACCGGGTAGCTTCTCGGCTTTTTATCCGATTTTGATGAAATGTAGAAGTGAGTGAAATGAGTGTCAAAAAATATGAACTTTTGAAAAAAAATACACTGAAAAAAAAAAAAAATTTACTTTCGGTGTAAAAAAAGCTTTTTGTCTTTAAAGACAATTTGTGGCTTGGAACACCCTTTTATTGGGTGTACAACTTAAAAACCGGAATTTTTTAGCGAAATTTGATGCTTTATTGTGGAAAAATGTTACAACATATTTTATTCAAAGAATTGTCCATTGGAAGCTACAACATTTCCCCATCTTTCAGGCAATTTATGAATTCCACCCCAAAAAAATTGCGCCGGCTTGGCGGCCAAAAATGAATCGAGCCAATTTTCGATATCTTGAACTTAGGTGAACCGTATTCCTGATAGGGCATTCTGCATCGATCGAAACAAATGGTAGTCAGATGGTGCAAAGTCTGGGCTATAAAGCGGATGAGGCAAAATTTCCCATCCGTTGTTTTCCAGATAATTTTTGACTGGGGCAGCAATATGTGGCCGAGCGTTATCGTGGTGGAAAATGATTGACTCGTGTCTGGTCGCATACGTTGGCCGCTCTGCCTGGATTTTCTGCTTCAATCGTATCAATTGTTGACGATAGAGTTGAGCATTAATGGTTTGGCCACCTGGCAACAGCTCATAATGGATCACACCTAGCTGGTCCCACCAAATACAGAGCATTACCTTCGAAGCGTGAATATTTGGCTTCGGCTGTGATGGGCCGGCATCACCTTTCTTGACATACACTGTTTTGCGCTTGGGATTATCGTAATGGATCCACTTCTCATCGCCAGTGACAATACGATGCAAAAAACCCGTCCTTTTGTGGCGTTCAAGCAGCATTTCGGACATCAAAAATCGGCGTTCGACGTCCCTTGGCTTCAACTCGTATGGCACCCAATTTCCCATCTTTTGAAAAAATCCCAAGGCTTTCAAACGTCTGGAAATTATTGCTCGATCAACTTCCAATGCTTCTGCAAGTTCCCCTTGCGTTTGACATGAATCTTGATCGAGTAATGGCTCCAATTCTTCATCATCAAACTTTTTCGGCTGACCAGGACGTACTTTGCCTTCGACATCAAAATCACCACTTTTAAACCGTCGAAACCACTCACGACAGCTTGATTCAGCTGGAGCATAGTCCCCATAAACTTCTACAAGCAAACTATGACTTTCCGCAGCAGTTTTCTTCGCAAAAAAATGACCCAACAGAACCTCCCGCAAATGCTGTCTTTTTCTCCAATTTTCGAAGTTATTCATCGTGAAAAATAATAATGATGCACACAAGATAAAATTGTTTTGTTGACTGATTTTGACAGCTGTCAAATGTACCTTCAAAATGACATATATATAAGGTTCGAGCTTTCACGATATTGTTAGTACGGACATCCACCGTCAAATTCCGGTTTTTAAGTTGTACACCCAATATTTTTTTTTGAAATATTTTAATTTAAAATAAAATGTTATTATAATAATTTTGCGCTACTCAAAATCGTAGTACCTCTTACAGTCTTCAAGTTATGAGTTTTTGAAGTTGTTTAAAGTTGTGTTTATCATGAGTCGTTGGTGCGCGTTACCATATAGGGTTGCCACTGTAAAGTATTTTTATCGGTGGCCCCCAGTAAATTTTTTTTTAGAATATTTTAACCCAAGTTTTTGTAAAAAGGGGCCAAAAAGACCCATAAAAACGCGAAAGAATGGGTTAAGATGTTGTTGTGGCTGAAATTCGGCCAGAAAAAGTTAATCAGTTTCGCACTCACAATCTTAAAGTGATTTTGGCTAATTTTTTCAAAGAAAGAATATGATTTTTAGAAAAGGTATTAATGACACCTTCTTAGTTAAACATTTCGCTATAAAACCGCGCCATTAGATTTTTCATATTTAGTGGTCGGAAAATTTTCCGTCAAAATACCGCTGTGCGTTGTAGGCTATTCCGCTTTGGCTATGCCAAACATATCACCCTGCCTGGATTAAACTTTTCACAGAACATCAGCTTTTTCGTTTCTAAGAAAATGACAGCCAATTCACATTATGACATTACATACTTTGGTTCCACCATTTATAAAAAAAGTTACTCATACGACATGTGGTCCCAAATTAAGAACAAATTTCAGCTAATATTTTCATTTCAATGTTCTTGTTCCAATCAAATCAAAAATTTTTGCGAACTTGATACAGTTCCTTAAAAAGCATATTAAGTGTAATAAGTTGTATCAGTGATTTATCATTGGAGTCGAAGATTGCATGCGCTTATGCGAAACGAAAAACTTCCATTAATGTCATGTTGACATCACACGAAGCAAAAACACTGGAAAATGTTGAAAGCTTAAGCTACCCCAAAGCAACAAATATGGTAACAGCTTAGACAGTGTCTAACGTGGAAGCCAACATTTCAACGCTTGTTAGAGCCATGGTAGCAGATCTGAGTGTGGATTTTCTGATTTCTGTTTTTCTGTACTTTTTATTTTTGTTGTTGTTGTTGCTGCTGTCACAGGCATCGCTTCAACACAACACATAACGAGGCCAAAGGAATTCCTGCTCAAGTCCTTTTTTAAGTTCTTTGAAACACCAGCAGCGCCAATACAAATTTCTATAGAAAATCCCTGTAGTTACGCATAAATGTTGCGTGTGTCGCATTGCTTGTTTACGAGTTTGCGTGTGTGTGTATGTGTGTAAGCATTTATGTGTATGTAGTGGGAAAGTTTCATATCAGCAGAGTCGTTTGCACTGCTCCCTGCATTTGCTTCTTCTTCTTTTAAATTTTATTTATTTCCTATGGCGTTTTACAGCGCTTAGTTTTTATTGTTGTGTTGCTTGTGTTGTTTGTTGTTATGATGCTTTGCTTACATTGTGTTTTTTATGTTGTTATTTTGTTTTTACAGCTGTCGCTGTTGCAAATTTAACATACGCATACACACACACACACACACACACACACACACACAGACACAGCTATGGCTGTTAACAGTAGCAGTTTTGTATTTGTTAATGCGTTTGAAACGCGTGTGATGCATGCAAAATGTACAATTTTTTTTTCTGTTATCACAGCAACAACATTGGCAGCAGTAGAAGAGGTAACAGCATGATTTTCTTACCTTATTTAATTTTGTTTCATTCTGGTTTAAAGTTTTTTTTTTGCGTTGAATTGTTTAGTGTGTAGTTATTTTAGACAAATATGTGTTTCGTGCAAACCCAATGGGAAAAAGATATTCAGGCATGTTCTGAAATCCGATTCACTTCAGAAATGGATTGAAAACAATCTTAAAAAGCTCTGCATTTCGATAACTAACACCAAATCGGATTTATGTTTCAGTAAATCGAAAAGGAACTATCATTATCATATTTTATTTGTTGAAATACAAATCCGATTCCATCTTATTTATCACAATGCAGAGCTATTGAAGATTGCTTTCAATCCGTTTGCGAAGAGAATCGGATTTCAGAACATGCCTAAATAAATGTATTCGAAGAAATGAAAAGTACTTCAAAGATATCTCAAAGTTATAAAAAATTATATACTAGCTGTTTTACTCGGCATTACTTGGGTTTTGTTTAATTTTTCACTCGGGGTTATTCGCAGAAAATCAACATCAACAATTATTCCACTTAAATGAATAATAAAAATGCGTTTTTTAATTAAAAAGCTCTAAAAAAGCTAACAAGTAACCATTTTTTCAAAAAAGTGTGCCCCACCTGGTGGGGTAAAGCAACCATTATGATAAAAGTGACCAACATTGTTATTTTACGGGTTTTTATTTTATCAGAATTTTACAAAACGTTACAAAAGAACAAAATTAACTTGAAAAAGTTTCTCTTGAGCTTCATTAATCGCTGGCGTCACTTTCCTCAACGTATACTACTTTTCTTGGACGACCTCTTTTGGAGCGACGAGTATTGTTTTTGGCTGCCGTGTCTTGGTTTTTTTGCTCGGAAAATTTCATTAGAATCATTTTTGCTGACCTTACCATGGTCACCAATGCATGTTTCTCCATCTAGTTATTTTACCCCACGTGTTTTTGTTTATTTTAAGGCGAATAACTTTTTAACAAATTTAAATTTTATAAAACCAATTACAGATTTGGATTGAGCATGTAATTCTGCTCTTAGAAAACACTTACTTTTATTTCTGCACTTCACTGATTTGTGGAATTTTGAACTTTTGTCGACTGAAAATATTGCGGCTATGACGAGTCAAATCTTTCTTTCGTCATTACTCAGGTTATTACACACGTGCGGTAGTGGAACCTTTTGCCAAAGTTGCGTTGTATCGATCACTATCTAGTGTACCAACGGTCATTCGATTCGACTTTGTTAAAAAAAATTAGAGGCAATTGGTTGTTTAACCCCGTGGCGATTTAACCCCGTTCTACCCTACATTAAAAAAAATCGGTAAAAGTCAAAAAATTTTAAAAAACATCTAAAACATCGTTAAGAGTTTAAAAGTATTGAAAAATATCGAAATGCATCGGAGAAATCGGTTAAAGTCCATACATATCTAATATATCGAAAAAAATCCAAAAGTTTCGTAAAATATTGAAATACATCGAACAAATTGGTATCCAAAAACATCCAAAATGTCGGTAAGAGTCCAAAAATGTTTAAAAACATCCTTTATATCGTTACAAGTATTGGAAAACATCGTAGAAATCGGTAAAAGTCCCTAAATATCGAAGATCATCCAATATATCGGAAAAAGAAATTATCAGTAAAAGTCCAAAAATGTGGAAAAATATCTTGAATATCAGTAAAACTATTGGTGTAGGATTAAGGATATTGTTAATTATAATTTACATAAAATAACCCGATCCAAACCCGACATGCGTCGTTGTTTGTGTTCTAGGCTTTTTATGTTTTTTTTTATTTTTATTATTTAATTCCTTCCACTAGAGTCGGTTTCCCGTCTTCAAGTGTTTAGTGAATTATTGTTTTTTATTTTGTTTTATTTTTAGGTCCGCTTGGTTGTATTTTCCTTTTTTTTGTTTCAATAAAAGAAAATTTAGTTTTTTGAAAATATTTTATTTAATGTGATCTGTTCTGTTCAACGACTTAAAATTGAATGAATTCAAATTCAGATAAAAATTAAATTATAAATTTTTCAAAATAACAAAATTCTCTTCGAATGAAATTGCTATGGAAACACAATAGTAAATTCGAACATTACAGTAAAGGCTTGATAATTATATCCAAAATCAAATTAATAATTTAAAAATAGTTGAAACAATGAAATCTAATTGAATTTAATAATAATAACTACAACATTCGTTACATTGGAAAACATAGAAAAAATCAATAAAAGTTCAAATTTATCAAAAAACAATCCAATATATCGAAAAAATCCAAAGGTTTCAAAGAATACATCGAAGAAATCAGTATCGAAAAACATCCAAAATATCGGTAAAAGTGCTGTTAAAAAGATCTTTCAGGTCGCAATACAATCCAGAGGCTCTAAATAATAATAACCGGTAAAAGTCAAAAAATGTCGAAAAATATTTAAAATGTTGGCATCACTGATAAAATCACTCTCATTACATCCAATTCTATATTCTTTCTTCAAGAACAAAAACAAAAAAATCTAGTAAGGGTGTTTTCTTTGGCCTGGTCAAACTTTAAATACCTGTCCGCTAAACGTAAAAATATGGTCGGAGTACAAAAATACTCTCATCATGAAAAACATTTGTATAAGTCCCGCGTTTTTAATGAGAACTAGCACAAATACGCTGAAATTAACCGGTTTGGCACTCCTTAAATTATCTTGTGTGAAAAATTCAAAATTCTACTAAATTGAAAAACGTATAAAAAGGCTTGTAGGAATTCTAAAAAAATTTGACCAGTAAGCCATGCATAAATCAATATCGAGCCTCCCATTTTTAACATGAAAATTTGCCTACAACATTTTTATATTATAAAAATAACTTCTTTCAAAACAATATTGCAACATATAAGAAAACAAATCACATATGACATGGGCATTTTCAGCTTTCTGAATTTGTTTTTATTATGAACAAATTTTGATATTCTGGTCGAATTTTTGACAGGATTTATTGAAAAATGATCGAAAATGCTGAAAAACTTAAATTAATGTATTTCAAGACCAGTCTGATCAAAAGCAGCAGAATCAGCAATTTCTGAATTGGAATCGTTTTATTTTGATGTTTAAAAAACAAATGTCAAAAATCGATATCCAAATAAATGGCGCATAAAAAGATTTTTGCAAATATTTCGCTGACGGTTAGTTTTCCAGAAAAATGATTTTCCACAATTTTGCAGTCCAGAAATTTTAATCCCTGAAGATGACTTCCAAAGGAAGTCGAAATATTGGGAATAGTTAATAAAAATTAAAAACAAAAAAGATTTTAATTTGCTTTTACCTCGATAATAATTCTATAATATTTGTATAAAATCGCTTATATGAAAACCCTATGTAACGCTGTTTTGCAAAATATACCTACCGATTTTTATAAATTTTTTGTTAAAAAATTCAACATATGCTAAGAAATGAAATTCCACTAAATTTTTTTGGATTTTTAAAAGATAAACCTTTTTTTAGTATGAAATTGTTGAAAAAAAAAAAATTCAATGTTTGCATAAAAATTATCAATTGCATTTGCGTCGCTTTGGCTTATACTGCTTCATGAGTTATTTGTTGTTGTTGTCTTTTCCGTCTCTTTCATTTATTGTTTTTTTTTTATTCTTGAAGAAAGAATACAGAATTTGATGCTGTGTTGTTGATGAGAGCAAAAATAAGAGTGATTTTATCAGTGATGCCATATTTTTGGATTTTTTTTTTTTTTTGAGTTTTTCCGTTATATTGGATGTTTTTCGATATATTTCTTAAAAGTTTTCCAATACTTTTGGGCTTTTACTGATATTCAGGGTGCTTTTCGACATTTTTGGACTTTTACTGTTTTTAGATGTTTTTCAATATTTTTCGATACCTTTGGATATTTTTCGGCCATTTTGGATTTCTTTCGATACACTTGAACTTTGATTTCTTTGATGAATTTCAATATTTTTCGAAACTTTTGAACTTTTTTCGGTACATTGGATCTTTTTCGGTATATTTAAACTTTTACCGATTCCTTCAATGTTGTCGATTAAGTACTTTTGGACTTTTACCGATACATAGGAATGTTTTAGACATGTTTGGACTTTAACCTATATATAAATGTTTTTTTTTATATTTTTAGGCTTTTGCCAATATTTTAGATGTTTTTCGATACATTTGGACTTTTTTCGATATCTGCAATGTATTTCGATAATTTTGGACCTTTACCGATATTTTGAATGATTTTCGATACATTTGGACTTTTACCGATTTCTTCGATGTTTTTCTATATTTTTCAATACTTTTGAACTTTTCTCACACATGTGCATTAGGGGTGTTTTAGTGCACGAATTTTGGATTTTAATACATTTGACCCCTCTAGAGGTGACTCCTAAACATTTGTAGAGCTGTATGTACATTTTTTCTCTTTTTCTCTCACCTTTGACCTCGATACGCCAACCTTTACCCTCATCCCACCCCCAAATTTTTTTTTCCAAACTCATTTTTTTTCCAATCTCACAATATTGAGAGGTGTCATGTATCAAAATGTTGTTACTAAGGATCTCCATACATTCTTAAAACACCTCTAATGTGCATTTAAAATGATTTTCGATACACTTGGACTTAAACCGATTTCTTCGATGTATTTCTATTTTTTTCAATACTTTTGGACTTATACCGATATTTTAGCAGTTTTCCGTTATTTTTCGACTTTTACCGGTTTTTTCAATAAGGGGATTCCTTTAAACTCGTAAAAGCCTCGAAAAGCACGTAAACCTCGAAAACTTTCGAGTCTCGTAAACAAAATTTAAAAATTTGCATGAAAAAAAAGTTTACCAGGCCTCGAAAACTTACGAGGCAAATTCGATGCGTAAATAGCCTCGAAAAAGTACGAGAGCGATTGTTGTCAAATAAATGTATAGAAAATAAATTTTTGTTTTGAAAATTGAATTTGAATTGAATATTATTCAAATTATATGACAGCTGATACGTTGTTTACACGTTTTTAGAAATGTGTGTTCCTGAAAAAAAGCTCGTAAACTTTCGAGTTTTTCATGGTTTACGAGTTTACGAGATTAAAGGTATCCCCTTAATGTGATTCAATATTTTACGATACTATTGGAATTTTGCGATATTTGTCGATATTTTCGATAGTTTTGGACTATCACTGTAGAAATCGGTGTATTTTTATATTTTGCGATACATTTGGACTTTTACCGATATGATAGATGCGATAATTTTATGGAAATAAAACATTTTTTCATTGTTTTCGACTTTTCACATAATCTATAAACTTTTCAATGTTTTTACACTCGATGAATGTTTTCGAAATTTTTTAACATAACAAATAAATCATCGCGAAAATATTCACGATTTAAATTAATTCTGGCCAAACTTTTGTTTGAATTCCAATTTTAAATAGAATGTCTTTACTTTCAATTTTAAAGTTTGTTATCCTTGTATTACACGAAAAGCACCGCTTGTCTCCAAACTCGAAGTGCCTGTAGGGCAGTTTCCCTCCGTGTAATATTGCACTTAGTGTTTTGGAATACGGCAACTTTTCCTACTAAGTTTGTTGTTATTGTTTTCGTGCTTATTCTCTTCACAGCGTGTGGGCATATCCGCTATTCAGGGAAGGACCTTTTTTTGCAGACTGTGACATTATGAATGTTTTGGCATTTGTTTTTGTTTTTGCGCGTGCCATGTTATTAAATTAAAATAATTACGCATATTTTTTCCAGTCTACTTTTTTTATTAATTTTGTTTTTGTTTATTTTTTGTTGTTTTTGTACATATTTTGCGATACCTTACTTTCGACTTAATTGTGGGTGACTTTTGCTTAATGTTTTATTGCTCTCTAGGTTAATTACCTAAAGTGTGTATGTATGTGTGTGTGTGTTTGTATTTCAGTTTTGTTTTTATTTCGTTTTCGTGATTAAAAAAATATTATTAAATTGTTAACTAATGCAGCAACAGGCAGGCAAAAGGCGAGTTTTTATTACCAAACTTTTGCGTACTTTTGCAAATTGTTTGAATTTAATTTTTGTTTGCCTTTTGGGCTTAAACTCGGTAAATTTCTTGATTGTTGCAAAAATAATATGGATTTTTAAGAATCAATAAAGTTGTTTATGTTGGTGAGAATTTTTTAATTTTAATTTTATTGAAATATAATCTGTAGCTTTTAGTCTTGTTTGGTCATCGCGCTGCTTACATCGAATTTAATTGAATTAAAACGCATCAATACATTTAATTTGAGTATCATTGAATTCGAACTGTCTACTTAAATCGTGCAACACGTTGTAGTTGTACTCTTATTAGGTCAGCTACATAACTGATGAGTAGTCTGGACGCTTCTTTGTAATTGTGTTGGCGTTATCTTGTCTGATGACCTTCTTTCACATTAAGGTAATTGTGAATCAGTGTGACAGTGGTTTTATGCCAATAACGTTAATAAAAAATGCTAGAATATACCAAAACCAGTATCAGTAATATACTTAGCTCAAAAAAATTATAACTTTTTGGATGTATGTATGTATTCTGCTTTAGCTCCTAAAAATGACGAGAAAAACTGAAGATCTTCTCTCCTATGATCGACCTCAAATACAGACCCATTTTTAGTTTTTCTCGAAATTTTCATAAAACCTATCACTCTAACCTACCCACCTTGTATACACGTGTAAATGAATCTTCTTAAGTAAAACATACAAAGTATAAAAGAATTTGATAATTTTAATTAGTAGTAGTCCTTAGTCTTTCGATAATTATGACTGTTTGATTCGTAGACAATTCTGTATGGGAGCCCCCTTAAGAGGTGGACTAAAGGGGGTAGTATATTCAAAAAAATGTTGAAGAGGAAAATTTAATGGGGGTTTGTGAACATTTATTTCTCTATCCCGACAAAGTGAAATTTTTTGATATTTTTATCAAAATTTTGTATAGAAGCCCCCTTAACGGATAGGAAATAGGGGGTAGTATGTTTAGGATAAATGTTATAGGGGAAAAGTTAGAGGAGGTCAGTGAACATTTTTACCGTCTTCCGACAATTAGGAATATTTCAGTGCCCTTTCACTCACCACAGTGTTCTTGAAGAGCAGGATTATCATACAAAAATTACGACAAAAACTAAAAACAGGGGGTGATTCTACATATAGACTTTTGTGATCATTTTCCCATCTTCGAGAAAGCCCTTTTTCCGTATAAAACAAAAAAAAAATTTTGTTTAACTACAACAAACAAAAATAAAGATAATCACATTCGATGTGTTTTGCAATGCTGAACTCGAATCCAATCTCAGAATTGCTCTATCGCATACAGTTTTTGAGATATTCTATTGTGTCTTTTATAAATTACCGAAAATTCGCTATAGTTAGTTTTGGAACTAGGAGCCAAAACTCATAGTTAAAATAAATGTCGAATCCTTTTTGGGGAGGCTTCGTCAGTCATATAAATTCTTGATTTCCCTGGATTTTTTGAAACCTTCAAACTTTTGAATATAGATGGTAAAAGATGAATTCCTTCCGGTGATACAATGGGAGAGCGAAAATTAGGGATGACGTCTTGAATCGGCACCATAGCCAGCAAATCATTCGGATCAAGACGATCAGAGCCTTGAACGAGTACAGAATCTGATTCAGGTTGGTTTCATATCCATTTGTACATCTGCATTAGCACCATACATTGTGAAAATACATATTCATGGAAAATAGTTGAGTCATATGGATAAATTTTAGTTGTCGAATCCTCCCATATCCACTTGTTTCCAAATTTCAAAAATTTTTCCCATTTTTTTAAAATTTATTTTGCTAACCTTAAATGCATCTGCTCAAAAAAAGAAAAAAAAAAAAAAAAAAACGCAAATTTGCTGTTAAGTATATTAACCGAGTTTAATAGAAAATGCTACAAGCAAATATTACATCAACATGCTACAAAACACGAAATCACGACTAGCCACGCACCCTAGCCGAATTGCGCAGAGAAATTTCGATTATATCTGCGTACCATTAGGAACAAAATTTTTTGTATTACACGCTGGAGTTAGTGTAAATAGAAATGACAAATTTTGGCACTGACATAGCCTCCCATTTGCTGAAACTGCCTCTTCTCCCATAATTATTGATTAAAATATAATTTCATAAAATTTTTTGAATTTTTTATAAAAATTTTTATAAAAAAACAAAACTTAAAAAAAATTACTTGATTTGGCCGACTATTGATATCGTTGTGTGCATTTAAAAAAAAATTGTGTTTTTAAAAACTTGTGTTTCTAGCTAACCGGAGATGCAAAAGCCATATGATATCCAGTTACATATGTAAGTAATGTCACATATGTATTTTCTTTTTTTTTTTCAAAAATATCATAAACTCATGAAAAAATTGTACATCTATTATATAAAAATGAAATGGTGTCCGTATGTAGCTTATGAACGCGGAAACTACAAGGCCGATTTACATAATTTTTTTTTTAAATTGTTTGTTATGGTCTGTAGAAGGTTCTTAAGGGGGTGGGATGCTACTGAGGGGAACGGGGGTTGCACCCCCCATACGAAAAAAATACAAAAAATGCTATATCTCTACAGTTATACAAGTTATGATTATGAAAGTTGATGAACTTATGCATAATGTACATATCTACCATTTACTATGCAAAACTTGGGGGATATTGGGTGTAGAATTGCATCCAATTTTCAAAAATACACAAAATGCTATATTTCTTCACATATCGCAGATATTGTTATAAAACTTGGTACATACATGAATATTCTATCTACCATTTACTATGAAAATCTTGGGCGGGGGGTGAGAAGGGGGAGTTGCACCCTTCATACAAAAAATATAGAAAATGCTATATCTCTGTACCTATGGGAGCTATGATTACAAAAGTTGATACATGGATCTTTAAAAACCTTGGTGATTGGAAGAGAGGGACGATGGAGATGGATGGGACTTCGTACGTATAGGCATCGGGAATGGGCGAACGAAGTCGCAACCAGGCCAGCTAGTTAAATTATAAAGTAATAGCATAAAGTTAAATGCCAATAATTTACATTAATGTTCTCTGAAATGAAATTTTTCAATTTTAGTTCGCTAAAAAAATTTTTTTGGCATAAACAACTTTTTTAATTAGAAAAAAATGTTCAAACCATAATGAAATCTGTGTTCGTAATAAATATAAGCCAGACGACAAAAATAAATCTAAAAATATTTAATTCATTCAAATAATAACATAAATTTTCAATTTTATAGCACAGAGTATAACAACAAAAGCATTAGCAACAACAACGATGATCATCAAGTGGCTAATCTATGAATTCTAACAGCGCAGCTGCAGAATAAAAAATAAAAAAAAAAAAAAATAAAAAAAAAATAATTCAGGCATGGGGAAATGTCTCACGCTGTCTTACGCTGAAAACACCATGGATGGTTCAAAATAGTTTCAACTCTCAAGATCAGGATACTTATCTGATTTCTTTATAAATAAATTTTATGTAATTTTTTTTAAATGAGTATTGAAGCTTTTTCCTTGTGAGGGTATTACGTCCACTTCCGTTACCACATATTTATATTTTACTATGTTATCTTAAAAACCCTTTGTAAAATCCTTTCAACAACTGTTTATTACAGTTGCATTCCCTTGTTAATTTTTCGTGTTAAGATAGTTTCTGGCCCTTATCTTGCCATATCATGTTTTACAGGAGCACTACAAATAGGAGTTGGTGCACATTTTATCAGTTTCAGGTTAAGGTGGATCTCACTGCTCAGGCTTCTCCTCAATATTTTTCAATATATATCTTATTAAATCAGAAGTACTCAACCTTTATCACTACCAAGGAAGTAGTCTTCAAAAAACCGTATTTGAACTTAGATATCTACAAACTTGTGTTTTGTACATGACAACATTAAAATGCTATAACTTTATTAGTATTTTGGAGTTTTTCGATAACTGAGGAGTACTTTTGTTCAAAATAATATTGCTATTAAACATAACATTTCAAGTTTTTATTTTTACTTATTATGTTGTGCCCTAATTTCGAAGTTTACATGTTTGCCTACGACTTTATGCAAAAAAAATATTAGGATTCTGTATACGGCCATTCCAAGCCTAGTGTAACAAGAATTGACCTTACAAAAATACTATTTTTTTTTTTAAAATAGAGACAGGTTTTATTTTTGAGCAATAACTTGTTTTCCGGATATGAAAATTAGAAAATATGAAATAAAAACCCCATGACTGTGCATTAATATCGATATTTGACAGTTTCACTTGTTTTGGGTTAGAAAAAATAAGTGTCCTATACCCGGAGCATGACATTTTTTTCAGAAATACCTAAAAAGAATGTCTTAAACATTTATATTTGCACAAACCCATATCATAAAGAAAACATAAAACACTAAATGCTAACGCATGACACTTTCCTTTTTTAATTGGTTAAATCAAAAATATACGAAAACACTTTGAATTACGAGACGAGGTATGACACTATAATAAGCAATAGATCTTGGTCATATTAAAACGACTTTTTTTTGTTAAAGGAAGTTATATCTTCTTTACACAAAAATTATATTAAAAGATCTAAAATGTAGGCCATGTAATCTTAGTACTAAGAAAGTAGATAAAATAGTAATTTTTACCAAACAGCAGAAATCTTATTATATGTTGATAGCCTTGTTCACTACTGTCCTACTTATGAACAATTATGCTTTTGACATATTTGGTCTATTTTTCCCTTTTTTGCACCCCTACAAAATCCACAAAAAAAAAATTTTATCGGTTTTGGCATGAAACGAAACCATGTACCAAATTTTAGTGAAATTGGAGTGGTTGAGGTTAGTTCTTGTTATACTAGGCATCGTGTAAAATTCCTGACCAAGCAGCAGTCAAAAGTAGGAAAAGACATCAATTTCACCATCCATAACGAAACATTAAAATTTTCTTACAAAATTTTTATTAAGCTTATTATCGCGTATTTTTGCTTCAAAATTCATTTGAGCCTCGCCTTTCCTTTCGCTCTTTGTATAAATGACTCGGAGCATTCCACTAGCGAAGCGGTTTTTCTTACTGAAAGTTTGGATTTTTTTCCAGAATAGTTATCACTTTAAAGTATGATAAATTTATATTGAACTAATTAAACAGTAATTTTTGCAATTTTTCAACAACAGATGCAAGCAAGTGTTAACATGGAAATTGATTACATATGTTTCGGCTACTTCCACATACATATTTGTATATTTTCATATGCAAACATGCATATAGCCTCATCAGATCAGTTTTAGTTAAATGTTGTCAGAAACCGTACTCGAACCAGTGACTCCGGTTTTCTAATGAAAGAAAACGCGGTGCTTTAGCGAATAAGCTATCGGACACGGATAAACTCTCTGAACAGGATCGACATTGTGCATAAATCATAAGGCTCACTAGCGCCGTCAGTTGTGAAAAATTGCCGAATTATTAGTTGGTAACACACTCTGGTTTTGAGACATGCTTTATTGTAGCTAGCATTGCATGTCTAACTAACAATCTGGCAATTTTTCACAACAGATAGCGCTATTGAGCCTTATGATTTATGCATAATGCCGATCCTGTTCAGAGAGTTTATCCGTGTCCGATAGCTTATTCGCTAAAGCACCGCGTTTCTTTCATTAGAAAACTAGAGTCACTGGTTCGAGTACGGTTTCTGACAACATTTAATTAAAACTGATCTGATGAGGCTATATGCATGTTTGCATATGAAAATATACAAATATGTATGTGGAAGTAGCCGAAACATATGTAATCAATTTCCATGTTAACACTTGCTTGCATCTGTTGTTGAAAAATTGCAAAAATGACTGTTTAATTAGTTCAATATAAATTTATCATTCTTCAATTAAGAAAAAGCGCGTTGGTACTTTCATTAGTGCTATACAAGCAACAGTCAATAAACTAACTTCGTATCTATTTTTTTTTTTGCCTTAACCGCCAGCCAACTTAAGTATTCTTTGCAATTATTTTAAAAGTACAATATATGGTGTATATGGCTCATAGAGTTTAAAAGGATTTTACAAAGTTCTGGACCTTTAAAATTGATATTCCGATAATTTAGAATATTTGGAAACAAGTTATTGGATAATATGTATCGGATAATTTTATCGATCGCAGACCTTATGACCCTGCGTTGTGAATTAACCTTTTACTTTTTTTTTACACGGTAGATTGGTTCCAGAAAAAACCGTGTAAAAAAAGAAATTGATCGTATACAAAAATAGGTGATCGGTTCCTTATCTTTAAAACCTATTAAAATAAGTGAAAAATGAAAAAACTAAATGAATATAGAATATTTTTTTGGCCTACCTTTAATCTTGAGCATTAAAATTTAATTTAGGGCCAATTCCACAATGTTCAGTTAAGTTTTAACTGGCACTTTGACACAAAATTTCATACAAAATTTTTATTTATCTGAAAGTTAAATTTTAACTGAACATTGTGAAATTGGCCCTTAATGTAATATTAGAAAAGGAAATTTGTCTATAAAAATGTCTTTACCAAGCACGTTCACAAAATAATAACACTTTTCAAATTTGCTTGTATGTACAATAAAGGAATTCCCCTAAATTTGTGATATCTGCCGTAAAATTATAATAAAAAGACGCAACTCGTTTTTCATAGTTTTGAGAAAATTGAAATTTTGTTTTTATTCAGATATGAACACTGCCGTAAAAAAATATAAGGCCGTAACTTAAGTTTCAAACTTAACTTAAGTTCAAACTTTATTACCCCATCGGATTAAGAAATTTTTCATCCAATCCAATCACCAATTTTTTACGTTTTTCACTTCTTTTGCAAATTGCAAATGAAGAAATGTAAATATTACACCCTGTTTTCATATTTTTCATAATTAAAATCATAAAAGGCAGTAACTCCATACAAAAAAGATGAAAAATGAAATAGATTTTTTAAGAAAGAGAAGTTACTGCCTTTTCTGAATAAAAATAAAATTTCGATTTTCTCAAAACTATGAAAAACGAGTTGCGTCTTTTTATAATTTTACGGCAAAACACATTTCGCAAAAATTAAACCTGACAAATAAAATTGTAATCCCAAAAAATTTTGAAACGTGCTAAATGGAATAAAATCATGTAAAAATATTTTTAAAAAAATTATTTTAAAACCGTGTTAAATCAAAACCGTGTAAAAAAAGACCTTGTAAAAACAGAATTAGGTGTATATTGAAATTGCGAACAACTCTCAAACTATAATGTTACTGTGATTAACTTTATTATGTTACCTGAAAAATCCTTCATGATATGATAAAAATCAAACAAAATTCGATGCAAAACAAAAGTGAATTTCAGTGTTGTGTTGCACGTTGCCCATCTCAGTTACATATCAAGTATTGTAGCTACTTACATATTCATTATACTTACTGCCCGAACAAAGCAAAAAAGAAAGACATAAACGAAACAAAATCAACGACTGCTGTGCAACATCACATCACACAAAACTTGAAAAGGAAAAAACTGCACACATTGGTGTACCGCACATTTATGACTTTTTTTTTGTTGTTAACTTTTTTTTTGTTCTAACTTTATTCTATTGTAGTTAAAGTGGATTTGCACACTTAAAAAAAATAAAAAATGAAGTAAGTGTGATATTGAATATGAGACCAGACCAGACCCCTCCACAGGGGGTTAAAAAACTATGATCATATTCGTAAGAAATCCATGAAAAAAGTTTTCTTAAAATCATTTTTAAGCGCATTAGTCCAATGAAATTATTTTCCTCAGTGTATCAATTGTATGTCTCTTGTATCTAAAGCTGACCATTAAATATAACCATTTTAGTTGATAAAATGTGAGAAACTACTGATACTGACTACATATCAAAAGAGATTTACTTAAAAAACTTAGATAAATACATACATGTACATCGCACTGACATCTATGGCTTTGATATACGCAATAAACTATAATCTAATAAAAAAATAAAAATATAATGTATGACATAAAGTTTTGCCCATAAGAAAGTATCATAAAACTTTATAAAAAGACATTTTCCGCATGGTAAACAAATTAAGACGAAGCTTTTATGGAGCTCTAAAACTTGAAATATGTCATATTATTTATGTGTATAAAAAATTCTTATGAAGACTTTTTCACAAATTTTTTCTTAAGAAATGTCAAAGGAAAAATTTTTAGCAAGACATTAAACTAAAAATACAGGAATAGAAAAATACTAAAAAATATTTAAAACATTAAAGGCCAACACAGATAAAAAGCATAAATGCATTAAGAATTGTCAAATTAAAGTCAAATACTTAACTGCTAATGAGAGCGCACTGTGGGCTAGAATATTTTCAAATCGTCAAAATCCAAAAATTATAGTTTTAAACTTTTTTTTTTATGTCGGCTATTTGAAAAACCATAAATTGTTACACCCTGTGTCAAAAAATTGGTATCGTCACATTCATACCTTTGAGCGTACACTGTTCACGTGAAGTGAAATGTATAGTATTCCAAACCGCACGGTAAAATTCAAAACGACGTACAAACAACAAAAACTGTTTCCAACTAATGCATTTTTACATTGAAATGAGACCAGCTGTGTGTGTGGGTGACGTTGTTGGCGGTGTTTGGCATGCTGGCAAGTCCGACTAGCTCGCCGTCACGGGCGTGGCTCTTGCCAATTCGACCACCACACTGACTCAAAACATAATAGAAATCATGCCAAATTAAGGAAAAGAAAACATATATATAGATAAGGAAAGAAGAAGAGAAGAAGTTAAAAGAATAGAGTATGTCACTGTCCAACTAAATTAAACATACCATGCCTACAAATATAAAAATCCACTTTTATATGCACTCATACAATCCTTTTCACCCCAAACCACAATCATGCCCTTAACTCACACCTAACTTAAACACTCATACCTTATCACAACCCTTAGCTTGCAACTATTGTAATTCATACATTTCCACGCTATTCTCAGCCATACCTGATTTTCACTTGTAGTCATGCCCACCCACTACACTCATACCCTAATAGTCCAGTCATGTCCAGTCATAGGGGCTAACCCTCCCGCCTACAGTCCAACTCAATGCTGCAGCCAATGAACACATCTATGCCCCCAAGGATTGAGATGTATTCCCCTGGTCCGAAAGCCTATGTCCGTCTAAAAATGCATGTTTGTCTGTATTTTGTCCTCGTCTGTCCGCCTAACCATTATGGGAAACAAGAATACCTACGCCAACTCAAAAATATTTAAAGTTCCACATTAAAATTGTTTAAAAACGATTCAGGACTTCAGTTCATTACAATTTATTAACATAGTAGAGAATTTTAAATTTTTTACTATAGAAATTATATCTAAGTATGAAAAATCCAGTATTATAGTAATCTAGTGAACAAAGAAAACAACAGCAATTAACCCCTTTACTAAATATATCATATTTCACTCACCTCATCATTGAAATCTCCAAAAATGTTGGCGCCAGCATATGGTGATTGATGTAAGCTTTATGGTTTTAAAGAAAAGGTTATTTGGTGCTGTTTTGCATTAAATATTTAAGTACAAAAGAAATTTTAAATTAACTAAAAACTAAATGAATTCAAAAAAAAACTTCTTAATTATAACTAATCTTCATTTTTTTTATAGTTTTTGTTTTGACTAACTAAATTTACTGCGTTTTTATAATTTAGCACATCCCTTCTTTGCTTTTTTTTTTGTGGTAAGCTACTTTTTTATGGTTACAGCTACTGACGTTTTTTATATGCAACGGTGCTTAAATGCAGGTCACCTTGATTGCTGATATGTATTTCAGGTTGAAATTTGGCGCTCAAATATGTATATAACTCGGTATATAAATAAAGCATGTATATATAGCTATAACTGCATATAAACCGATTTGCCGACACTTTTTTGTAATGGCGGTATACCAGAATGCAATGTGTCCAGCGGGTTTCTAATTTCTTGACTGACAAAATAGCCCGAGACCACTTACCTCGAAAGCGGTAGCGATCTAATAAAAAAAGAATGATTTTTTTACTTAAAATCTTTTAGCTAAAGTGCCTTTGTTAATTACCTCGGGTACCGTCAGCGAACTGCGTGGTCTTGAACCTTCTGGTGGACTTAAGCCACAAATGATGACACTGGTCACCTATATTTCCAACACTTTTTCAGGTGTTTTCTTCAATTTTCAAAAGCTTTTTTAATCAAATTTTATTATTTTGTCTTTTTTTTATGTCCAGACTTCACTTATTAAACTTTTTTTTTATATATATATTTATATGCACGAGTGTATAACTACAGCGCGGTCTTACATATCTCATCAATTTTAACTACTAAGCTTGTCTTATTGCTAAATCTCTTTTCAGACCTAAAGTGCATTTATAATATTAGTCTTCGAAAAAAAAACTCTCTCTAGCAACTTTTCGCGCAGTCTATTGATTGACATGGCGTAGTTCAATAGGGGTACAAAAAGTCACGTTACAACATATAATCTCATAAATACTTTAAAGTTCTATATAAACCAATAGCTACTTTTGTTACTCTATATCGTTTTTTTAGGTCCTTGATTGTGTTTGTATTTAAAATATAATCTAAGTAGTAACCCAGTGTGCCAGACGGTTCATATCTTCGCTTTTTTACCCGTTACGGATCCGTTACTGATCCGTAACGGATAAAAAAGCGGGGATTTGAACCGCGTGGCACACTGGGAAAACAAATTAAATTTTTACTTTTGGGCATCAATTTTTTTTGTCCAAAATTTTGCTAAAATTGAAAATAACTAGGCCCGAAAACTTAAAAATTTATCTTTTAATACTTGAGTTTCCATACAAATCTTAAGTTTTTGATATCTTTCTATACCATTCGATACTTTCTGAGTTTTTTTTAATTACACTAGTCTACAAATGATTAAAAATTTTTTCCCCAGTGAATGCCATTATTCATTTTATATGTAAAATAGGCTGCTGATTCCGAAAATTGCATTATTTTTTTTTTATTTCGTGTCGTTTTTCAGATATCGGTCATTTTCGGTTTTCGGACCAAAAAAAAATGATATTTTCATTTAAACGTATTATGTGTCATATTAAAGGTAATTAAATTACCTACAAATAATATCAGACTTGGGGGTAATGCACTGAATTTTTTAGTCATTGAGCTTTTCACTAATATTTAATGAATACTTTGATAGTGAAACTTTTTCCACTACCACTAAATCTAATTAGAGATAGTGAAAATTTTCTCCATTAAATTTAGTGATAGTGGAAATTTTTTCACTATGAAAAAATTCATTTGATGGTAATGAAAAATTTTTCACTATCAAACAATTCATTAAATGATAGTGGAAAGTTTTTCACTATCATTAAAATTTAATGAAAATATCCAATAAAAATTGCACTAAATTTAGTGATAATGAAAATTTGTTTCATTGAATTTAATGAAACATTAGTGGAAATTTTCATTAAAGTTTCATTAAATTCAATGAAACAAAATTTTTCTATCACTAAATTTAATGAAGCTTCTAGTGAAACTTCTAAAGAAAATTTTCATTAAAGTTTCATTAAATTCAATGAAACAAAATTTTATTATCACTAAATTTAATGAAGCTTCTAATGAAACTTCTAAAGAAAATTTTCATTAAAGTTTCATTAAATTCAATGAAACAAAATTTTACTATCACTAAATTTAATGAAGCTTTTAATGAAACTTTTAATAGAATTTTTCATTAAAATCCAAGCTGTTCGTTTACTCCAAGGTTTTGCAAGTTTTTAGCCGAAAAGCTCTCGTTTAAGCATAAAACGTACATGAATGAGAGCTTTTCGGGTAAAAACTTGCAAAATCTTCGAATAAACGAACAGACTGATTAAATAAAATTTATTGAAAGAGTTAGAATGAGTGGGAATAGTATCAGTTTGAAGGAGATTCATTAAAGTCTAATGCAAACACGACTTTTAGTTTTTGAAGTTCTTCAGACCCAAATAATTTCGGCCCATTGTCAATTAAATGCTTAAAACAGCTTTCGTAAGCTTTTAATGTTCACGCAATCGTCTCGTACAAGATCTGGAAGGAAAAATTTAAAGATATCAAAATATTTTGACCTAGCACGGCACATTTTGTCTTAATTGAATTGAAATTTCCAATAAAAAAATCACTGAAGTTATTGAAAGTGAACATTTATTCATTGAATTTAATGAAACATTAATGAAGACTAGAATCGCCAAGTGGTCAAAATTCGACCACAGATTTATAGAATTACTTTGGTAATTTTTTGACACTTTTTGTAATTTTTTGATACCTTTAGCACTTTTTTGGCTAATTGGTACATTTTTGACACTTTTAGTACATTTTTGCTATTTGGTACGAAAAAGAAAAACTCATTTATCATCCCTGATATAATTCAAGCGAAATATAAGCAAAATAAAAAATATGAAGACAGTACTATGCTGTTTTGTTGCTAATTTTTCCTGGCTCAAATTCAAAATTTTAACATTAATTTAACTTTGTGCACATCTACACAGAAATACCTTTCTAATAGTGTATAATTTAAAGTCACGCTCCATTTCTAACATAGTAGAAAAAGATGGACAAATCTTTGTCTTGCGTATTAATATATAGATTTTCATTAAAGTTTCATTAAATTTAGTGATAGTGAAAATTTGTTTCATTGGATTTAATGAAACATTAATGAAAATTTCCATTAAAGTTTCATTAAATTTAATGAAAGTGAAAATGTTTCATTAAATTTATTGCAACATTTATTGAAAATTTTCATTAAAGTTTCATTAAATTCAATGAAACAAATTTTCACTTTCAATAGATTTAGTGATAATGGAAAATTTGCCATTACCACTAAATCAATTTTTTGATAGTGAATGAATTTTCACTATCACTAAATTTAGTGGAAATATTATTTAAAACTTTTAACTAAATTTAGTGATAATGAAAATCTTTTTCATTACCACTTAATGAATTTTTTGATAGTGAAGGATTTTGCACTAACACTAAATAAATTCCTTGATAGTGAATATTTTTTCACTAGCACTAAGTTTAGTGAAAAATAAAATCTAATGCAAAACCCCCAAGTCTGAATAATATTCACATCACCTTAAGGTTGGTTTTTTAGTTTTGGCGAAATAGATTGATTTCTAAAAAAAACATTTTTTTTTTTCGAAAAAATTAACAAAAAATCAAAATCAACTGCAGATTTGTACAAGAAGAAAAAACTTTTTTATTGGGTGTACAACTTAAAAACCAGAATTTTTTAGCGAAATTTGATGCTTTATTGTGGAAAAATGTTACAACATATTTTATTATATTGGAAGCTACAACATTTCTCCATCTTTCAGGCAATTTATGAATTCCATCCCAAAAAAATAGCGCCGGCTTGGCGGCCAAAAATGAATCTATCCAATTTTCGATATCTTGAACTTAAGTGAAGCGTATTCCTGATAGGGCATTCTGCATCGATCGGAACAAATGGTAGTCTGATGGTGCAAGGTCTGGGCTATAACGCGGGTGAGGCAAAATTTCCCATCCACTATTTTCCAAATAGTTTTTCAAGGGTCTTGCAACATGCGGCCGAGCGTTGTCATGATGAAAAATTATTGCTTCGTGTTTGATCGCATTTTCCGGGCGTTTTTCAATGATAGCACGCTTCAAACGTATTAATTGTGTTCGGTACAGGTCACCTGTGATTGTCTGGCCCGATTTCAACAACTCATAATATAACGGCCCCTTCTGATCCCACCAAATACACAGCATAACCTTGGCGCCATGGATATTTGGCTTCGAGGTTGATTTGGCTGGTTGGCCGGGTTTCACGTATGACATTTTGTCATAATGGATCCATTTTTCATCCCCAGTCACAATCCGATGCAAAAATGATTTGTTTTTATGGCGCTCAAGCAGTATTTCAGACATACAGAAGCGCCGTTCAACGTCTCTCGGCTTCAACTCATAGGGGACCCAATTACCTTGATTCTGAATGTATCCGGCGGCTTTCAAACATTTCGAAATAGCTTGCTGAGTCACTCCCAACGATTTGGCAAGCTCGTCTTGTGTTTGACACGAATCCTTATCGAGTAGCTTCTCTAATTTTTCGTCTTCATACTTTTTTGACTGTCCTGGGCGTTCTTTGTCTTTGATGTCAAAATCGGCACTTTTGAAGCGTTTAAACCATTCAAAACACTGTGTTTTTCCTAAAGCATCGTCGCCATAAACTTCTACAAGCAAACTATGAATTTCCGCAGCAGTTTTCTTTGCAAAAAAATGACCCAACAGAACCTCCCGCAAATGCTGTCTTTTTCTCGAATTTTCGAAATAATTCATCGTGAAAAATAATAATGATGCACACAAGATAAAATTGTTTTGTTGACTGATTTTGACAGCTGTCAAATGTACCTTCAAAATGACATATATATAAAGTTCGAGCTTTCACGATATTTGTTAGTACGGACATCCACCGTCAAATTCCGGTTTTTAAGTTGTACACCCAATATAATTTTTTTTTGTGTGTCATAGACTATATATTTGTGAAGAAAATAAGATGCCATTTAAAAAAATCGATGGAAAAATGCAAAAGTTGTATACAATTCATTGAAAAGTTACCAAAATGCGTTTTTCCCTATTTTTTTCGTTTTTTTATAATAAACTGTTCGATAATTAAAACTTTTCGTAAAACGCATGAGAAAATCCAAAAAATTCTTAAAGTAAGCGTTAAAAAAAAAATACCCGTGTCTCGTTGTTTTTCTCCAGCACGTCAGATTTTTTTTTACTCGATTTTTGAAGTTTTTTAATCGACTGTACATGCCCTATGCTCCTCCTAGGAGTTAAAGGAGAATACATACATACATTCATACATGAAAAATACCAAAATAGCACATTCTTGTGTTAAATCGATGAATTTAACTATATGATCCTTACATTTGAGGTGTATTATGTGTTCAGTAGACGTGTGCAGGATATTACGAGGAATACTTTTGTAGACAATTTTAACCCTCTAAGACCCTTACAAGTGGGTCATTTGGACCACCCACATTTAAGTCAAAATGACCCACGACACGAAAATAATGCGATTTTCGGAATCAGCAGCCCATTTTACATATAAAATGGATAGTGGCATGCACTGGGAATTTTGGCTGTAGACTAGTGTTATTATTCTCATCGGTTAATTTGCCATTTTGAAAGCATCAACATTGGAGGTGAAAAGGTACGAATTTCATAACAAACTAGTATGGGTGCAAAATTTGGCCTGGCCAAACATTAAATGCAGTATTTTTAAAATTTTGCTCATGTAGGAGGTGCTACGCCCTCTTGTCCGAGTTCACCCAGTTTTTGTTTAGAACTTGCATTTATAGTTTTAAGTGTCTTTTAAGTTGCTTACATAGGAGGTGCCACGCCCCCTTGTCTGAGTTCGTCTAGTTGTAACTTAGAGCTTGCATCTATAGTATTTAGTATTTGAGTGAAGTTTGGTTGGATTATCTCAAGAAACGCTTTCAGTATAGCGTTTTGAAGCATTTGCTTATATGGGAGGTGCCACGCACTCTTGTCCGAATTCGCTCAGTTTTTTCTCAAAGCTTGCGCTTACAATTTTTAGTACTTATGCGTATTTTGGTTGCATTGTCATAAAAAATACTCCTAAAATTGCATTTTGAATATATTTTTTGTATGGGCTGTAGGCGTGTCCGTTAACTGATTTCGCTCATTTTCAATCCCCCGAGTTTACTTTGACGACGGAGGCATTGTACCAAATTTCATTGAATTATATTGCTCAGTTTTCTCAAAAAGTGTATTTCAACACACAGCCAGACAGACAGACGGACATGGCTATATCGACTCAGGAGGTGACGCTGATCAAGAATATATATACTTTTCTATATTTGCCACGCCTCCTTCTCTGTGTTACAAACGGAAGGACAAAGTGAATATACATACCCTGGGTGTAGGGTATAAAAATAGCTATGAATAAAAACATCGACTAAAGTAATAATATCAGATTGTTGACTGAGCAGGTATTGGTCTTCAGGTACTTTTTCCTATGTTACAAACTTTCTGCATGATGTTTATTGGCTAAAAATCTTTGCGGCATATTTGACGATCACAGTTTGGGAAACACAGTTGTAATGCAAAGTTTTATAAGCAGCATTGCCATAATTTGCAAAAATTTAATTAAAATTTTTTATCACTGAACACCCACGTTAATAAATGATTTATTATCTATATATTGTGAATATGTCTGTATTAAAAATGAATTGCGGCTGCTTATATTCTTAAAATTTTAATAAATCAAAAATAAAATTATCACTTTTCAATTTACAGATTTTAGTTCACTTTAATGAAATATTTTTTTTTTGCCACTAAAAACTTAAATAAATCATCATGCACATCTAGTATTTAAGGAAGCCAAATATAAGAAGATTTTGAAGAAAACTTTTTAAATTAAAAATTTTTAGTCGACAAGTCATAAAATGAGCACTACAAGGCATCATACTGTAAAGTAATTTAGTTATTAATATCTTCACTACTAACAATGTTTGCCCTTTCCATACAAGAAAAGAATTAAATTACCTTTAAGCTTTCACTGATACTTGTGATATGCAGATTTATTTAAAAAAACTAAATCTAAAATTTAAATATTTTTCGAAAAAATTATTTTTACATTTTGAATTAAATAGTCCAGAATATTTTTTACCCTCTAACCGCCAATGCAGATAAACTAGAGCAAGAAAAGTAAAAATTTTGGTTTTGAGTTAATATCGGACTGCCAAACACGAATTTAAAGTCCGCTTGTTGATATATTTTCTTTTTGTACATAAAAATTTAAAAAATGAAAGGCTGCCTGTGGGCTGCTTATCGGATAAAGCGTAAGAAAATAAGACAGGTGTACGTTTTAAACATGAGATAAAATTTAGTTTTTATTGAAAAACCCTTGAAATAAGCATTTTGTCTTAATTTTTCTTGAAATCCTGAAGAGCGCCTGACCAAGAGTGGACAGCTTGCAGGTCAGCATCTGTTTCAGATTGCTCGGTTGAAATTGAAAGTGAATTTGGCCACTAATTTTTGCAGCGCTTGCCAGATCCAGCCTTAAGCTTATAACTTATTGCGTGGGGAGTTGCTGAGAAGATTATACTAATGAAGCATGGATCAAAAAAGATGGAAAATAATTCTCCAAGTGGTACCCATCAGAATGTGGTTAGCCGTTTTGCCGCGGCAGTATGCAAGTCGCATTTAGAGATGCAAGAAATATGCATAGTTAGGAATGATTCTATTATAATCGGAACCAATATGGTTCGTCAAAATTTAAGAAACGTTCTCAGTACATCGAAAAGTAAGCATAAAACTTAATTCGATCATCCGAAAGCAGTAAGCAAGATTCCGGCGAAACCGATCACTATCTCAAACGCCGAACTACACCAAAAATGCAATCAGACGGCTATCGCAAACGAGATCAGGCTGCGCAAGTGTAGACGGATTAGTCATATTCTCCGAAAAATACGCAGCGAAGTCTGTCGCCAGGCCCTTAAGTGGAATTCGAAAGGAAGTAAAGAACGTGGTAACCGAGAACCACCTGGAAAATTTCGCAGTATAAGGAAATCCAAGAATCGGAAAAGTCGTGGCAAGAGATCGTGACAAATGGAGACGTTTAATTTATGCCCTGTGCTCCTTCTAGGAGTTACAGGAAAACACATACAAAGGTAACACAACCGTAAATAACACCCAAATATGTAAAAACTTATGATGCTTCAAAAAAATTAACTTTTGAACTTTACGTAATTAAAAAACACGCAGGGCAGTCTTATCGGTTAGAGGGTTGAGGTAACTTGGGCTTGTAAATGGTATCGAAAAATTTAAACATAATTTATAACGCAGGAAGTAGCTTACACCTTTTATTGTATAATGAGAACAATACATAAAATAGTTCTAAGAAGTCTCAAGAAACTTTTTAAAAAAACTCAATAAATATTACTTACTTACTTACTCATTTAAGTCAAAGTTCTTTTTGAAAAAAATTATAAAGAAAATTTGCGAGGAGTTGATTGGATCCTACCTTTGATTGTAGACCGATTCTGTCTCAAATTTTTTGAAATTTCGTAGATGGGTTCTCAGACAAAAACATTGGTTTTTCGATAGAAAATTTGAAAATTACAAAAATTCAATTTCTAAGTAGAAAAAATAAACATAAAAATGTTCTTAAAAAATTGCAATTTTTGTACCAAAATAGCAACAAATTTAATTTTTGAACCAAAACTTTCTAAAAAGATAATATTGGTCTTTGTTATTTTCTACAAAAGTTGTCTTAAGAACATCACGAAAAAATTATCAGTCTCAAAGTAACGAGCAGTCAAAGCGATTTGCTTTTTTATCGTGATGTAAAAAGTAGTGGCGTAGCTCCTTTTTTGGCGTTTTCCCAATACTACTTAGCAGTAACCGTCTGACCTTTTTCCAAAGTAATAGCAGGTACAACTTTCTCTCTCGTGAATTAAACTGACATCATTACTTTTTTTGCTGACTTTTGTTGCTTTGCTGTAACAGGTGGATTTCCATCTTCTGGGCTCCATACCATGGATTGTTGTTTGGTTTTAGGGTCGTAGACTCTCCGTTTTTGAATTTTTCAAGAAAATAATTAGCAAAACGTACAAGTGCCTCTTTTTGAGCATCACTTAAAATTCTGGGAACCCATCGTGCAGATTTCTTGGTGTATCCAAGATCAAGTTTTAATATTCGCGATACAGCCTTGGCATTCAAGCAATAATTTCCTGGGGCATCCTTGAATCTTCATCAATTTTAGACTTCACCAGCGCTACACTTGCATAATTAGTTTAAAATTTTGGGCGGCCTCCTCAAGGTTTGTCCTCTACAGAAAAATGACCTATCTGAAATCTTTGGAACCACTTTGAAGTAGTCACGAGGGATGGCGCATTAGTCGTTTGATAATGAGTCAACCTTCCCCATCTGCTCATCATCTCCAGTACAGTTTCGTCTGAAATTTTCTTGAGATAATACGACATTGGTTGTTTGACGCTGTCGTCAATATACTCTGTGAGCATCAATGAGCCTTTCCTAGCTAATTCATCTGCTTTTTTATTTCCTGGAATATTTTTATGAACGGTTACCCAGCACAGTCCTAAACAGAAAACATTAAACAATTACCAATCTCTAGATCCATATTTAGTTAGTCTTAATACTAATAGTCTTAATACTAATAACTCACAAATTCAAATGAACATAGAAACGAAATTAGAACTAGTGTATACTGAGATCATGTCATTAAAATCTTTGTTAACGAATGCGGTCTACCAAATTGATACTCTAAAAAAAGAAAAAAAAGTTTTAACAGATTATGTTATCGAGCTTCAAACAGAAGTTAATTATCTTCAGCAGAAAAACATAGACAATTGCGTTGAGATAATTGGTATACCTAATATTAAAAATGACAATGCACTTGATTCTGCTTTAAAACTTTTTTCAGATGGTTTGAACTCTAACATAAGAGAAGATCAAATAGATAATTGCTACGTACGCAAAACTATAAATTTAAATGAAGGTGCCCCTGTAGGCTCGTCTGATGTATTATGTGTAAAATTTGTGTCTTACAATACAAAAAAACTATTAATGAAAAAAAAATATGCAAATAGAACAAAGTTAACTACAAATCTATTTGGTGGTACCCAGAATAAGAGCATTTTTATTAATGAAAGTTTAACTTACAAGACACGTAAAATTTTTAACGCTGCAAAGAAAGCAAATAAGGATTTAAAATATAAGTATGTTTGGGTTGGAAGAGGTAAAGTTTTGATGCGTAAAAAAGATGGTGATAAATTTTATATAATTAACTCTCTTGAGGATTTAGCCAAATTAAATAAATGAGTTTGACTAATAATCATCCCCAATCAAGTTTATTTCACCATCCTTTTAATATTTGTCAAAACGTTGACTTTCTTTCGATCTCAAATGATATACATTTGAACGGGTTTTATATCCTTCAACAAAACATAAGGAGTATGAGGAAAAACTTTGATAACTTTCTTGTACATTTAGATTCTTTTGTAAAAAAGCCAGACTTTGTTTTCTTAACGGAGACGTGGATATATGATGTGGAAACATCTCTGTTTGATATTCCTGGGTATTCTTTTTTTGCTAACTGTAATAATAATTACGCGGCGGGTGGTGTGGCTGCTTTTGTTAAAAGTGATATAAACTGTGATGTAGTAAAATATAATTTTGTGACTTCTGATATTTTGAAACTGAGTTGTGAAGTTTATGGCCAAAAGTTTAGCTTTGTTTGTATCTACAGATTTAATGAGTATTGTCCCAATGATTTATTTCTTAATGATCTGGGCAGTGTCATGCAAGGTGGTAAGTCTGACAACTTTGTCTTATTAGGAGATTTAAATTTGAATATTTTGAATGATTCTAATTTTGTCGACAATTATTTGGCTTTGCTCTCATCTTATGGTTTGGAATCTTGTATAAATCAGCCAACACGTATTTCTTCTCGTACTTGTATTGATCACATTTTTGTAAGACTGAAACAATCTAGTGGAATTTCTTTAGCTAGTTCCGTGGCCGATTTTCAAATTTCGGATCACTGTTTGACTTGTCTAAAGTTTGGCAACATAGAAATAACTGACTCTGAAATTGTATCATCTGTTGAGCGCAATATTGTTAATTTTGAAAAATTAAACGATTGTCTAAGGTATGAATTTTGGGACAATGTTTATGAGGAACCTGACCCTTCGGAAGCCTATAACAAGTTTGTCCAAATTCTAATGAATCATACATCTCAGTGCACGAAAATAGTTAAGGTTAATAGTTCCCGAACAAAAAGGTTAAAACCGTGGATGACGTCTGAACTACTTCGTAAAATTCGTACAAAAAATAAGCTCTTTAAGAAACTCAAAAAACATCCATCAAAGTTAAGTTTACAAGCTCAATACAAAAATATTTGCAAGGAAATTTTTTCTGAATCGTCAATTCTCAAAAACAGCTATTATATTAATGAATTTAATAAAACTAAAGGTGATTCCAAGAAGGAATGGAGAATAGTAAATAATTTATTAAATAGACTTAAGAAAAATGAAAAAATTTCTGACGTTCGTGTTAATGGTAGGATAATTTCTGATCCAGAAACAAAAGCAGATGCTTTTAATAATTTCTTTGCATGCGCAGGGGAAACAATAGTTTCAGATATTGGGCTTCCGCCGGAAATCGAAAATTGCTTAATTAATGAAAATTTTCACGGCCCAAGCTTTTTTTACGAACCTATTACGTCTTTTGAACTGTACAAAATTGCCACTGAACTTAAAAATTCTAATGCTAAGACTGCAGATAATTTTTCTAATATTTTTGTTAAAAAAATCATTTTTAACATATCCGATGTCCTGTGTCATCTTATAAACAAAAGCATTGAAGCCGGAGTCTTTCCAATGAACCTTAAAAAAGCTGAGGTAATACCATTATATAAAAAAGGAGATAAAAATGACATAAACAACTACAGACCTATCTCACTTCTGCCTGTCTTTTCCAAAATTTATGAAAAAACTATGAAAAAAAAGCTTTTGAGTTTTTTAAATAAAAATAAATTATTAAGTGACTGCCAATTTGGATTTAGAGAAGGGCTATCTACAGAAAAAGCTTTATTAAAGTTTTGCTCAGCTGTTTACAATGGTATAAATAATAAAAAGATTACTGGAGCTCTTTTCATTGATATCACGAAGGCTTTTGATACAGTAGACCACAAAATCCTTTTAGATAAACTATATAAATGTGGGGTGAGAGGCTCAGTTCATAAATGGTTTACCTCATATCTGTCGGATAGAGTCCAGAGAGTAAGAATATTAAATACTTTCAGTGGCTACAAAAATATTGGCATAGGTGTTCCGCAAGGCTCAGTACTAGGTCCCATTCTTTTTCTTGTGTATATCAACTCTATTTTTTCTCAAAACTTCTCTAGTAAGTTAGTTGCATTTGCCGATGACATGGCGTGCACATATTCGAGTGATTCTGTGCTTGACGTTGTAGCTGATATAAACTATGACCTTAATATCCTAAGACATTGGTTTGCATACCATAGGTTAGCTCTGAGCGAAAAAACCAAATTAATGTTTTTTAATGTATCGGGAGTTGACTACAATTTGAATTTTAATAACTTTGTCTTCCACCACGCTCTCTGCCAAAAATTTTTGATTGGTAACAATAATAGTTACTCGTATGAATCCAAAAATCATTGTTCAAACAAATGCATCCATATTGATTGTGTAAAAACATTTAAATATCTTGGTATGGTGCTCGATTGGAAATTAAGTTGGCTTGATCATACTTTAGCACTTAAATTATATGGCTTAGCTGTTATAAGACAAATATATTTATTAAGAACATTTTGCTCAACTGAATTATTAACATGTATATATTATGGCCTTTTCCATTCTAAACTAGAATATGGATTGGTGTGCTGGGGCGGTACACATAAGAACAAATTAAATCCACTTCTAATAATTCAAAAGCATGTTATTCGTCTAATCTGTAAAAGAAATCGTATGGTGAGCAGCATGATTTTGTTTAAAAATTTGAAGATCTTGCCTCTTAAACATTTATATTTTTATAAAGTTTTAAAAATGTTTTTCAATGATAGTGGATATCTCAGTAACAGAAGCAATAGAAATTATCATTTAAGAGCAAACAACCAAAATTTAGCTCTACCGCCCACTTTTTCGTTACAGCATTATTATCATTTTTACTGCTCTGTCGCGCCTAGGATTTTTAATAAATTACCTAGCAATGTTAGATGCCTTCGCAATGTTAACGTTTTCCTTAGAGAGGTTAAGGCTTGGCTTCTAAACAAAGATCATAATGAAGTTTTCTCCTTACTCGCAATTCAAATATAACCCTTTTTTTTGTTTTTTTTGCTCGTTATTGCATAAAAAGAAAAAAAAAAAATACTTTCCAAATAAAAATGCTCTAAAATAGAATCCTTATTACCATCAAACTCATACATCATATCATTAAATTTTTATCCATATGTATTTCTTAGTTAACTGTGCAAATAATACTGTAGTTTGACCCCAAATTTAAAATAATGTTTAATTTTACGACATCTGTATTCGCCTCTAGTTTATCATAACTATAGAATATAGATATTATTCAATATTTACTTTAAGTTTGTCTGAAGAATAATCTTTTGTCTTTATAATATATGTTAAACTTAAATTAAGTAATGAATAATAATAAATAAATAAAATAATAATAATAAATTGTGTTGCTCATTAAGAACCAGAAGCTCCCTACGACAACGGCTGACTAGTAGTAGTAGCAGTAAATCATTTATTTCTTTTCTATTACTTACATTATAACTTTAAAAATAACAATTACAGTAACAATTACTACCTCAGATCTTATATCCCTATTTTGTAAATCTTTGATGGCAGCTTGACTGTTGATGAAAATGGATATATCAGTAGGTAATATATCCCTCATCGCTATGAACCTGGCCGCCTCTGCTATCGCAAATACTTTCGCTTGAAACACCGAACACTTATCAGATAGTTTTATAGACTCTGACAGATTAATTGCATTGCAGAAAAGTCCAAAATCAGTTCCGATATCTTATATCCGTCAACCCTTATCTTTAAAAAGATTGCTTCCGCAATTAGATTTAAAAAACAGATAATTTTTCTCTGTATTAAAATCAGAAATTCCATTCGAATTGTCCAAATCATCTACACATGTAATACGGATAGATACATACGTAGATACTTGCACAGATAATAACACGAATTAAATGTTTGTTGTAATCATTAGTGTGAAAAATTACAACAAAACTATAATTTCATGGCTGTTAAATGTCCAAGTTTTTCTCACGTCCCAACTGCACTTTCATGCCGCGATTAATTTTGATATATCGAGCGTTAAATGTGTAAATAAATTTTGTACAGACAAAGCGACGATGCCATAATTCATGAGATATTTTTATAGTTTGCGGAGAGTGCGGAACTTTTTATGGAATTTTAAATGCAAATTTTTTGCTTTGCTACAGGGGGAGGGAGGGGCGACATCTTTATACTGGGCAGGCATTTTTTGACGTAGTTTCTCGTATGGTATTGTGTTGTTATTGTTGTTGCCGCTCTTGAATACATTTCAGATGACTGTCGACAGTCATCATTGATATACGATGATAACGAATGATAACTGACGTACACTGGAACAAACGACAAACGGATTGACAGATAGGCAGCAAAACAGGCATGTAGAATAATACGAGTTGCTAATAATAGCCCGTACATGCAAATTAATGCTAATTACTATTGTAGTCAATACTTTACTTACTTGAGAAGTGAAAAGTGTTTTTTTTCTTTATCTTTGTAAGCAAAAAAGTGGTGAAATGTAAATGCAAAGAAAAACGAAATGAAAAATTTCCAAAAAAAATGAGAGAAAAAAGTGTTGCATTTCATGACGGTCAGCGTTAAAAGATGAGTGTTAAAAAATAAGCCGAAAAAATAATAAAAAAATAAAATGTATAACTCAGCGCCTAAGGTATTAACACTTCAAGTGTTAATTTCTGTCGTTACATCATAAAATCATTGCAGTTTTACTTGTCATTTTTTTGTTTTGTAAAATTGAATTTCAGTGTAAATTATTCCAAGTAAGTGACATGAGCAATGACAGTCATATCTTCTATAATTTGTGAGTAATTTTGTTTTTTGATGAGATTTTATTACAGAGCGTTTAAAACGCCAAGTATGAGCGAGTGGTCCCTTAGCAGAGATAGTCGGAAGAATTTTGAAATATTGAGTACATACTACTATCCATTCCATTACACCTAAAGAGCGTAGTTCTTAACATCTTTTAATCACTGGCTTATCGATAAAATAATTCGAGAAAATCCCTCGATTTAAAACCTCAGTTTTCGCATAAATTTCTGGTATTGATTTCAAAATTATACCTATGAATTGAAAGTAAATTAAAAGCAAAATTAATTGGGGCATAACCATAGACAATCGCAACTAAATAACAGGTTTGTTCTATTTTATATACCGTTTTTCGACATTTCTTTCAAAAAGTTGTCAATGAACCAAATTTTCTTTGGCACCTTTTTATACCCTACACCCAGGGTATATTCATTTTGTCCTTCCGTTTGTAATGAAGAGGAGGAGGCTTGGCAGATATAGAAAAGTATATATATTCTTGATCAGCATCGCCTCCTGAGTCGATATAGCCATGTCCGTCTGTCTGTCTGTGATTCAATGAAATTCAGTGCACAGCCTCTGTCGTCAAAGTTAGCACGGGGGATTGAAAATCGGTCAACGGACACGCCTACCGCCCATACAAAAAATATATTCAAATTGTAACTTTTGGAGTATTTTTCCCGATAATGCAACCAAAATACACATAAATACTACGAATTAATTGTAAGCGCAAGCTCTAAACAAAAACTGGACAATTTCGGACAACAAGGCGTGGCACCTTTCATATAAGCAAAAGCTTCAAAATGCTATACTGAAAGCGTTTTTTGAGATAATCGAACTAAATGTTGCTCAGACACTAAGAATTATAAATGAAAGCTTTAAACAAAAACTGGATAAAATCGGGCAAGAGGACGTGACACCTCCCATATACGCAAAAGCTTCAAAACGCTACACTGAAAACATTTTTTGAGATAATCCAACAAAAATTTCACTCAAATACTAAGAACTATAACTTCAAACTCTGAGAAAAAAATGGGTGAACTCGCACAAGAGGGCGTGGCACCTCAAAATACTGCAGTGTAGGGTATTTAATGTTTGGCCGGAAGATACTGTCGTCAAAATATCCCGTAGATTTATCTGGCTGAAAAAAAAAACTTAGCATCATAAATTGGTTTTTTGGTATTTTTTGAGAAAAATTAGGGTTCTTCGAAAACGCTTTACACACAAAACTAGCTTGAAATTCCTATTACAAAAGTTATTGTCGTCAACTTTTTCTGTAGATTCGTCTGGTTTATCAGAAAAAGTTTTTGCTCAAAATTAGCTCGAAACTAGCTCAAAATTTGTGTGGTAAAAGATTTGGTCGACAACTTTTCCCGTGGGTTTGTCTAGCTGAAAAAAAAAAATAAGCCATATTAGAGTTTTTTTTTTTGAATTTCCGGCAAAGTTTATGGTTTTCAGGAAATCGCATTTCACTCAGGATCTCGAACTAACGTGAAATTCATGTTGTAAAAGATTTCATCGCCAACTTTTCGATTGGATTCGTCTTGCTGAAAAAAAAAAAGTTTTCGAGAAAATTTCAGGACTTCCATAAAACGCTTCTCGCTCAAAACTAGCTCAAAACTCCATTGTGAAAAAATTTATCGCTGACTATAGGTGTGGGTTCGTCTGGCTGAAAAAATTAAAGTGAAGTGATACAGTGCTCCGATTTTCTGGAAAATGAATAATTTTTCAAACAGCTTGAAAAAAGCTCGAAATTCTCAATCCAAAAACTACAAAATTTGTTATACTTGTATGGTTAATTTTATAGTGCACATTTTTTCTCTCTTGAAATATAATCGAAACTGTCTGGAAGTCCCTTATAAATCGTCGTGCATTTGCGTCAGCTTAATACCATAGACGAAAAACTAGTTCACTCGTTAGTCATCTGCTGGTGGAATTTACTTGAAAATACTGGTTCATTCTTTTACATTGAGATACCGCACCTCTTAGTTATGATGCTTATCGATTATTTATTTTGTTTAATTTGCTTTGTTTACATCGTTTATTCGCTGAAAATTCTGTTTTTGCCACGGAGCCTGAGTGCTTTTGGTTCGACCTCCACATGCTACAAAAAAGTGAAAAAATTTGCAGGTGGTCCAAGAGACTACAAAGTTTGGGAGACTCCTCTACCCTGAGATAATATGAAGTGTGACTATATGATCTGCTTATTAGCGGTTTGTTCGGATATCGGCTTGCTGTTTGCATAGCAATCTCTCGAGGAAGAATGTTTATTCATGATAAGACCCTACACCCAGGGTATATTCACTTTGTCCTTCCGTTTGTAACGCAGAGAAGGAGGCGTGGCAGATATAGAAAAGTATATATATTCTTGATCAGCATCGCCTCCTGAGTCGATATAGCCATGTCCATCTGTCTGGCTGGCTGGGTGGCTGGCTGTGTGTGGAAATACATTTTTTGGGAAAACTTAGCAAGATAATTCAATGAAATTCGGTGCACAGCCTCCGGCTGAGCGAAATCGGTCCACGGACACGCTTACCGCCCATACAAAAAATATATTCAAAATGCAACTTTTGGAGTATTTTTCTTGATAATGCAACCAAAATACTTATAAATACTACGAATTGTAAGCGCTAGCTCTGAGCAAAAACTGGACAAATTCGGACAAGAGGACGTGGCACCTCTCATATAAGCAAAAGCTTCAAAACGCTATACTGAAACCGTTTTTTGAGATAATCGAACCAAATTTTACTCAGACACTATGAATTATAAATGCAAGCTTTAAGCAAAAACTGAATAAAATCGGACAAAAGGGCGTGGCACCTCCCATAAAAGCAAAAGGTACAAAACGCTATACTGAAAACATTTTTTGAGATAATCCAACCGAATTTCACTCAAATACTAAGAACTATAACTTGGTAAATTTGGACAAGAGGGCGTGGCACCTCCCATATAAGCAAAATTTTCAAAATAATACTGTGTAGGGTATTTAATGTTTGGCCAGGCCAAAGGTAACACCCTTACTAGTTTTTACTTACATTTAGTCACGTTTTTATGAAATTTTAGTTAATAAGTAAGCCCTTAATTACAACTGTACATTAAACAAATCAGTTTCATGAGGAACTCCGCAGGGTGGAGTTAATTCACCACTTCTCTGGAATCTGGTTGTTGATGACTTGATAAAAAGTTTAATCAAACAGGGTGTACGAGTAGTGCCATACGCTGATGATATTTGTATAATGGAAGTGGGTAAGGACTTGAATATCTTAAGTGATATCATGTCTTTGGCACTTAAATCCATTAAACTTTGAACAAGCTCAAAAGGCTTTAGTATTAATGCCGAAAAAACTGAGGTTGTTGTTTTTTCAAATAAACATCAAATACCTCACTTTAGGCATCCTATTTTGGATGGCGTTAGTCTTCATTTAAAGGAAAGGATTACTTTCCTGAGTATTGTTCTTGACCTTAAACTTAAATGGAAGTTAAATGTTGAAAATAGAATTAGAAAAGCATACGTTGCATGTTTGGTAAGGCATGGGGTCTAAAACCGAAAATAATTTTTTGAATGTATAAGGCAATCATCAGGCCGATTCTCATGTACGGATATTTGGATGATGAAACTCTTTACATAAATAAAGGTATTTGGATATTCTGTCCAGGGTTCAAAGAGTTGTGTGTCTCAGTGTTACTGGGGCTTTTAAAACTACTGCCACTGTTGCATTCAAAACGCTTCTTTACCTTGAACCAATTGATATTTTTGCCAGAAGCATGGCCGCTAAAAGTGCAATTAGACTTAAAGAATTGGGTTTCTGGAAATCAAAATCTTTTGGTCATAATAGTATCTTACTCCAATTTATGGATTATGGTGTAATTGGTGGTATACCTATTACCACACCTTTTCTTCCCAAAGAACTTCCAGGTGGTAATACCTGAAAGGGAAAATTGGGTTTCCTTAAACTCATTCTTTGAAATATACACGGATGGGTCAAAATTGGATCAGGCATTTATTCTAAGCCTTTAGATTTAGCGAAGTCTTACAGACTGCAAAACGACTATAGTGTCTTTCAGGCAGAGGTTTATGCTGTTCTCAATGCTCATAAGTCCCAATTTCTTGAAAACGTTGTTATTTACATTGTTAGCCAGACGTCAAAACTTGTGTTAAGCTGTAGGTACATCCTTTGCGATATTAGCGAGGACTATAATTTAACACTTTGCTGGGTTCCAGGTCTTAGTAATTTCGAGGGCAACGAAATTGCAGATGAACAGGCTAAAATAAGGTCGAACCAAAATACCATTTTGGCTGACCTTTCAATAAGAAATTCCATTAGCGTAATCAAGGGAAAAATCGAAGATAAATGCATTCAGCTTTAAAATTTTAGATGGTCAAATCTTCGAGCTTGCAATCATATTAGATCAATTTGGCCATCATATAGTATAAATTGTACTAAATTTTTAATGTCAATGGAGAAACACAATGTACGGATCTTAATCGGTGCTATAACTGGACATTGTGCCATGGGAATCCATGCACCTCGCTTAGGTTTCTCAAACATTGGTGACCTTTGTAGAAGTTGTAAAGACCCTGATATGGAAGAAACAGTCTTCCATTTCTTTTGCGAATGTCCAGCGCTTTCGCTAGGACATAGAAGAAATTTTGGTCATTTCAATTTGGAATCGGTTGACTCACTATCTGGAGTGTGAAAAATTTGTAAAATGTTCAGAAAATATCGAAATATTACTACTGTGTAAGTATAACCCATACAGCAGTAAAATCTACTTCTCCTTTTTTTCTTCTGTATTTAATATCTTTTGTCTTTTATCTGTAATCCTTACATTGATGTTCATTTGACACGCATACAAAAGTACTGCTACACATTTTCTATAGCCTAATCCAACTAATCTGCTACAAGAAAAGTATGCAAAAAAGAAAAAAAGTAGTGAAAAAGAAAACTTCTCTTGCGGTTTTTATGCAAAAGGTTCAGGAGACAGAAGAAACTCAAGGCCAGCACTTAGATACGCTTAGAGCTATGTTGCTCATACTCTAGCTCTCTCATCATCATCGTTATATTTCATCATCATAGACAACCTCCTACTGTGTACGACTATTTCGCCATGGTTGAAGAAAAAAGTAAAAAAAAAACACGAAAATTCTTCCATCAATTGATGAAGCCAACAAGCTGTAGCCGCTATAAATGTTAACTGCTTGCTAAAAGCTTTCTTTATAAAACAAATTTCTTATGCATAGATTTTTGTTCAAAGACGCATTTTTTAATGGAACATGATAATCCAAATGCTTAGCACGAAAACAATTTCAAGTTCAATATATTGAATAATGTGAACACGATTATTTTTTTTTGAGAAATAAATAATGAGATTATTTAAATATTTAAAGTTAAGTATCTTAAAATCTTTTTGTAGATTATAAACTCTTCTGTGTAGATGCTAAGATGCTTTAAAGCTGATGATTTGCTCATTAACTTAACACTATAATGTCACACACAAGATTTTACTTGAACTGGTTGATAGCGTGAGAATGACCGGAAGTAAAAATTTTAAAATAAAATTAAAAAAAAAAAAACAAAATAACCTAAACTGGCAGAGATATAGACTTTTACTCATCCCTACCACCACATCTCTTGCGTTTCCATGCTGATTTTAAAACTAGATAGTTCTGCAAACTCGTGGAATAAGAATGCTTTAGATAATTTTGTACTATGGTTTACTTACTATGATGCTCCGAAAAATGCACCATTCAATGTTACGGGAGATCAAAACCACATTTAAATTTGAAATTTGATATTTTAACTACATATTTAATACAGATACTCAACTAGAGTTTCTATAAGAATAGCTTAACAAAAAAAAAAAAACACAATTGTTGACGTAGCACAGATTAGTGAAAACGGTAGGCAACGTTCAAAATGTCACCTTATTACACTGAGCTAGTCGGAAATTCTAACATTGATGGGACCCTTGTAAGTAGTAAACATAATTCGGATACGCTAATTTCGTTGGTCGAAGTAATTTTTATGGTTAGGCTCTTGTTTTAGAGAAATTTATGTTTGAAAATTTGACTAAAAAAATAAAAATATTTATAAAAAACAGGTATTTTTTCCATTTCAACTAATACCTATCAACAGATACCTATTCAGTTTGGTCAAATTTTTCACTTTTGCAACCAATTGCTTACACTTTTGCTTACGCTTACAAAAGGTACAGCAAAATGCTAAAAAATCTTTTTTTGTTTATATATTTTAAATATCATGAAATAATTACATTTCTGAGTTTTCGCTACTTAAATTTGATGGTTTCAGAAAACGTAAATTTCTTCGAAAATTTTTTAAAATTTTTAATTTTTAAATATTTCTATCTTAAAAACTGAATGACCCTACCTCTTGAAACTTATAGTACACACCTCTCCCCACGTGTTTTAAATAAAAAGTGTTTGCACCCAAAATGTTTTTTCGGGAAAATGTGTAGAATCACTCTTAGATGAAGCATATATAGCCCTTTTTTTAAAAGTGAACGGCACTTTTTCAAACTAGGGCCGAAAAACCGATTTTTTAGCACGGGACTCTGTACTAAAACCAAAAAAAAAGTTTGACTAAAACAGATGCAAAAAAAGAGTATGCAGAAAGTTTTCCGCTTATTTGTAGATTAAAAAACCGCAAATTTAAAAACCCTATCATATATCGTTTACGAGATATTGCGTTTTTACATAATTTTTTGAGTTTCTATCAAAAAATTTAATTTTTGCGTACAAAAACAATAATGATCAATATATAGAAACAAAAATAGTCAGTTCTAATGTACTTTTTGATGTTAAATCCGAATCTGGTCTTGAAATAGCTCTATCATTTGCTCTGAAATTTGAGATATTCTAACCTGAAATTTTGGCATGTACGGTTTTTTCACCACTTTTGAGGTTATATGACAGGACCAGGTAATTGTTCATCATAAAACTCGATAAGGTTTTGAAAAGCACTATTTTTTTTCTTCAAGACTCACTTTGATTTATATCAATATCTTGGATTTTCTCTGAAATATCATAACCTAAAAAAAGTTAAAAAAATGCACGAAAGACGCAATTGGCAACATTGGTTAATTTATATAAAAAGTTGTTAAAAATGATAAAGATGTTTAAGAATTTAGAACGTTTTTGTAAAAAGTAATTATTGTCACTTGTAATTTAATATTATCATTTTTAACAACTTTTTATATAAATCAACCAATGATGCCAATTGCGTCTTTCGTGCATTTTTTGAACTTTTTTAGGTTACGATATTTCAGAGAATATTAAAGATATCGATATAAATCAGAGTGAGCTTTAAAGAAAAAGAATAGTACTTTTAATAACCCTATCGAGTTTTATGATAAACAATTACCTAGACCTGTCAGATAACGTCAAAAGTGGTAAAAAAAACCATCCATAACAAAATTGCAGGTTAGAATATCTCAAAATTCAGAAGCGATAGAGCAATTTCAAGACCATATTCGGATTTGTTTCTATATATTGATCATTATTGTTTTGTACGCAAAAATTAAATTTGTTAATAGGAAGTCAAAAAATCAAGTAAAAATGCAATATCTCGTAAACGATATTAGATATAATTTTTCAGCTTACAGTTTTTTAATCTAAAAGTAAGCAGACAATTTTCTGCGTACTAATTTTTTGTGTCCAATTTAGTCAAACTTTTTTTTGGTTTTAGTATAGAGCCCCGGGCTAAAAAATGGGTTTTTCGGCCCTGGTTTGAAAAAAAAAGATAACTGTGAAATTTTGGAAATTTGGAAACAAGTGGATAAGGGAGGATTCGTCAAGTGTAAATGGGAGGATTCGACAACTGAAATTTATACATATGATTAAATTTTTCCATGAATCTGATTTTTGCAAAAGGTAAGGAGTTTGGTGCTAATGCCGATTTAAAAATGGATATGGAATCAACCTGAATCTGGTCCTGAACTCGTTGAAGGCTCCGACCTTCTTGATCCGAATGATTTGATGGATATGGTCCCGATTGAAGCGACACCCCTGATTTTCGTTCTCCCATTGTATCACCGGAGGGTTCAAAAAATCAAGGGAATCAAGAATTTATATAAGAGATATAAATTACGTCACTTAGCTGGCTTAGTCTGCAAAACAATTGATCTGGCATTGACGCCGAAGACAAGCAAGTCTGGTTTCAGGGCAACAGGCATAATGTCATTCGATCCAGACGTTTTCATTGACGCTGATTTTGTTGAAGTCGTTGAGAAGAATTTGTTGAATGTTTGAATGTTTGAATGTTTCCAAAATAAATAGTTTTTTCTTTTTTCCCCATTTAAATGCGTTTTACTCTATATTTTCCCATTTTTAGCCGATTTTCTAATGGTGCCCACAACCGAACCAAAATTGTTTTTTGTCAAAAATGATCAGTTCACTATTTTTGTGATATAAGTAATTTTTCAACTGACGAAATCAATTGACTTTCTTCACCAGAAGTTAGCTAAGGTTGCTAGCTTTCCATTGATACTTATGTATATGTCTGCATAATATACATTTGGTCAAAAGTTATGAGTCGAAAACAAAAAGGTGCCCATACCCGGCACTCTTCCCCTACTTATTTTTCAAATTCTTTAGAAATTATATTAAAAAATATTCAGAAGCTTTTAGGAAAAATGCTTTTTGACCTAGAAAAAATGAAGAAATTATTAAGTCCTTTGGTAACCAATACGAATATTATTTATTCTACTAAAATTAGCAAAAATCAGAAATTGTCAAAAAATGGACTTAAGCGCATTGGCTTCTGGGCGACTCATATAATTGGTAGCATCTAGATATTAAGTAGTTAAAAATAGGCGTGATCGGACGGCGTAAACACATCCGCATTTGGGATTACTTTTAGTTTTGATTCCATCCATCCAATCTACGCTAAAAACTGATTTTTAAATGGTAATAAAAGGGGATTTCTTTAAACATGTAAAACCTTTCAAAAACCAGGTAAACCTCCATAACTTACGAGACACATAAACAGACTCTAAAAATTTTTATGAAACACAGTCTAATAAGGTCACTTTCGTTCTCACTCTAAATTTTTATTACTTTTTAAGAAATAACAAAAAATATGATTCTTTTGATGTGACTCCATACAATTGGTCCAATCGATTATCACAAACTTTTTGTATTTTTGAAATAGATTTGTTCAGATGAGTTGCTCTTAGAATTTTTCAAAGTTTAGACAACATTTTTCAACCTTTTCTGAATTATTTAATTTTTTCAAAACTTTTGAAAAAAATTTTTTTAAGCTCTACACTTTTAAGTTTGTCTTTTAAATTTTTCGTACTTTTTAACATTGGCTTGATTTTTCAATGTTTCCATTAATTTTCAATTTTCAGCTTTTTAAAGATTTTGTAATTTTACCAACAGTTTCTTATTTTTTAACATTTTTTGATTGTTTCAAAATATTTTGCCTCCTATAACACCACCACCTTTTTGAAAATGTTTCTTCTTTTACCCTTTACTTGAATTTTTCGACTGCTTGGAATCTTTTTAACATTTCCAAAAAAAAAAACCTTTTATCTTAACTTTAACATACAAAATTTTTCGTACATTTCAAATATTTTTGAACTTTTTTCCATCTTTTGCAAAAACATTAAATATCTAAATTATAAAAGTAGACCAACAAAAATGCAAAATCCGTTTAATTTATGGCTACCCGAAAGATTTTTATCATGTTATTATGAAGAAAAGCTTTTAAGAAAAGTTTCGGAAGCTGCACATCAAAATTATTTCAAATAGCTCAGTCATTTAAAAATCAAGAAACATAAAAATTCATCAACATCAAATGCGAACAACAATATTTTACAGGAAACATCATGAACATTTACTTTACACTTAAACTTAGACATAACAAAGTCAAAACGATGCGAAAAAATCACACCCAACAACCCCCAGCAATTTAAAATGTTGAAATTTGTAAATTTGCTAAATTCTTGTGGGTCATTTATTCATTCATTCATTCATTCGAGCGAACAAATGACTGCAATTGTGAGAACTTGGAAATAAATAAAACAAAATCAGCAACAATTTACGCTAACAAGAAGAACAAGCAAGAAAATTGATTAAAACAGAAAGATTAGCAACGAGATGTTGCTGATGATGAAGATAACAATGATGATGACGATAATGATGATGATGATAATTTGTGAAAAATGTGCGAAGAAAAATTTATTATTTAATTTATTATTTTAAAATATCATTCGTTAATTTTGTAGGTTAAGAGCAATAGTTTGCGAGAAGCAACAACAAATGTAACAACATCTGAAATCTAGAACTAGAGCAACAAAGAAAAACAGACGAGATAAGTACAAGTGTCAGCAACTGAAACTGTGCAGGGACAAATAGCAACAACGACAGCAGGCGGTCAATCAATGACTGTCGGTCAGTCATTCGCACGAACTGGCGCAACAACTGGCGCAATGCTAATCAACAACAAACATAAACATCAGAAAAGTAACAACAATAACAGCAACATTAGCTGAAATAGAATTAACATGCATTTTCACACTACTGAACAAAGTTTTCGGGACGCTCCGAAAACTAATTTCAAGCTTTGCCCAACGATCAGTGCAGTAATGCCGTTTTCTTTTCTGGTAAAATCCAAAAACTACTTGTCTCAATCGATTGATTGAAATTCAAGAAAATATAATCACCGAATAGCAGGTCTTCCTTTCAAGGTCGAATATGGTCATGCCTTAAATCTATTTCCATTTTCATCAATTGATTATATTGAACTTTTCTCGAAGTATGCGCATAAAAAGGCGCTTGAACCTGTTCTTGTCCATAGATCATTCTGAACTTTCTTTCTTCGATTGATAATTTTAGATATGAGTATTTCTATAAGCAGCTCTTTTTACATTTTGAAAGAAATTGAGACGATGAAATCCTTCAGACAGAAATAAATTTAAGTTATTAATGTTTCTGAATTTATTTTGAGATTGTTATGTATCAAGTTCTTTGAAGCTATGTATCAATACTATTCTCGCTTATTTGACTTTTTTCTAAACTACAGGGAGATTATAGTTTTGATTACTCCATCTAAAGTGCTGACAAAAATGCATTCACCAGAGTCACCAAGAAACTAGAGCTGGTTTTCGCCTAAATATAATGTTAAAGACAGTTGAAAGAACTTGCGAAGGTCATATTTATTCTAGACCAAGAGTAGACGACATTGGGAAAGTGGGGAAAACAAGAGTATACAACGATAAAAGATGTACGATGCTGAGAGGAATATACTGGCTCACCTGCACGGTGGTCGTTAAAATGGGGGTTTTGGAATTCTAATAGAAAAATAACATCCTCTAAATTTGTTTCGGATTTTGGATGATTGATTCGTTTTATCTGCTCTGATTGTTTAGTGATTTTCCAATAATTTTCGGATTTTTTGACTGTTTTAATGTTTTTCGATCCAATATCACTATTATCTATACTTATTGATGTAGTTGTTTTAGTTTAATTTTTTGTGTCCTTTAATGCTATGTAACAGGTCATTCAATAAGTCCTTTGGATGACACATAGATGGCGTTACTAGAATTTTTTCCATATGATTTTTATTAAGTACTAGCCTTCAAACGATACGTGTATAAATTTGGCAGCAATCGGACTATTGATTCGTGAGTTATAGCATTTGGTGTGAAGCAACTTTTGTTAGAGAAAAAAAAAGTGAATTTCGAGTTTTGACAAAGCATTGCTTTTTGATGAAATGGAATTGAATGGATTGATAAAAATTATCCGAACTCTCTTCCATCGAAACAAATGAATTGCTGAATTTAAACATGGTCGTACCAGCACAAATAAAACATAAAAAAATCCACAAAATGGTTTTGAACGATTGCAAAGTGAAGGTGCACGAGCTAGCTGACATTGTAAAGATATAAGATGGTAGTGTTTTTACCGTTTTACACAAACATTTGGGTATGCAAAAGCTCTGTGCAAGGTGGGTGCTGCTTGAGCTCACAGCCCGAGTAAACAAAAAAAAACAATTTTTAAATTATGGCTGTACAAAAGCTGTACAAGAGCCAAATTTCATTACTTTTTTGGGCTGTACAAGGGCCAAAAATGGTGTTTTTGCAGGACATTTGGGCCGTATACGATGCTTCATATGGGCTGAACATGGGCTGTACATCGGCCGTACAATTTATTGTTCTATTGAAATTTATTTTATATGATTTTGGGCGAAGAGAAAAAAATTCAAGTGTGGCTGACATCGTTAAGCTGTGCGACTCAGAACATTGATAGCCTGGGTTCGAAACCCAATGATAGCGGAAAAAAATTCTTTATTTTTTTTCTGCCTGCTGGTTGTACTTTTTTAAAATGAAATAACAATTTTTTTTTTAATTTTAACTTTGCAATTCAAAGAATTTTCTTTTTCGGCTTTTTAACCTTTCAGGATTTGAACCTGGGCATCCCAAGTGTTCTACGATACGCACGTTAACAAGTTCAGCCAAAGCCATCATTATTGAGTAGCTGGCTGAAAATTTATTGTATTATATTTATTCTGTCATTCAATTTTATATGATAAAAAAATTAAAAAAAAATTGTATTTTGACGTCAACAGAAAAAATAAATTGTACAGCCCATGTTCAGCCCAATTCAAATGGAAAAATCAATTGTACAGCCCATGTACAGTAGACTGACACAAAAAAACCAAAGGTGTTCCGATCTTAGGTGCTCAACACTCAAAATGTTCGGTAGGGTCTAGAAACTACGTATGTAAATTTTGGTAAAAAAATATTGAGATTTATCACTCGCGCAAGCTCGATAAGTAGCGCTGCCTTGATAGTACGAGAATGGGGTTCTTTCAGCCCGTGGAAATTGATAAAAAAGGATTTGAACAATTTTTTTTTCTGTCCTACTTTATGTTTTCGAGGTCGCTGAAGACAATGGCATTGCCAGTTTTTGGAAAAGATTCCAAGATTTCAAGATATTTATTTATTTCTTCTGGAAAGGTGCCAATATCTCCCAAATTTTTAAGTGGAAGATAAAAAAATTTGGGACACATTGGCACCTTTGCAGAAGAAAACCGCGATGGTCATCAATCACTAGCTCCAGATGAATCATGCGCGGAAAAATTATGCCGAGGTCTTAGAGCTAGTTCTGCTTTTCATTGGAAATCCCACAAGGGAAATTTATCATAGGAATATCTTGAATGTGTTGAAACATTTGCATTTTATCGTGAAAATAAATGTTCCCGCATCGCCAGCGACGTCGAAAGTACAAGGTAGGATCTCAAAAATCAATGAAAATAGCGTAAAATCGGCAGATATCCCCAGTGACCGGCAATACGGCAGGACGGCGGTTCAGTCTGTGGCCGATATCTCGAGAAGATTTTGTCAAAATGTGTTGTGCGACCACTCATTTTGTTCGTCACAATCTAGGCTACAAGACTAGTGTCCGAGAAAAAAAAAAAAATAAAAAATTTTCCTACGATTAATGACAATTTAATCTAACAAAAATCTCAAATTTTTTTTTTTCGAGAGATTTCTTAAATATCTTGAAATCTTGGAATCTTTTTCAAAAACTGGCAATGCCATTGTCTTCAGCGACCTCGAAAACATAAAGTAGGACAGAAAAAAAAATTGTTCCAATCCTTTTTTATCAATTTCCACGGGCTGAAAGAACCCCATTCTCGTACGGTCAAGGCAGTGCTACTTATCGAGCTTGCGCGAGTGCTAAATCTCAATCTAGACCCTACCGAACATTTTGAGTGTTGAGCACCTAAGATCGGAACACCTTTAGTTTTTTTGGGTCAGTCTAATATACAGCCCACGTACGGCCCACGTACAGCCCATGTACAGCCCATTTCAAAAATACAAAATAAATTGTACGGCACATGTACAGCCCATGTTCAGCCCAATTCAATAGTAAAATTCAATTGTACAGCCCATGTATAGCCCACGTACAGCCCACGTGCGGCCCACGTACAGCCCATGTACAGCCCATTTCAAAAATACAAAATAAATTGTACGGCCGATGTACAGCCCATGTTCAACCCAATTCAAGAGTAAAATTCAATTGTACAGCCCATGTACAGCCCACGTACAGCCCATTTCAAAAATATAAAATAAATTGTACGGCCCATGTACAGCCCATTAGTGATGAGCAAACCAAGACCAAGACCAAGACCATAGCAGTCTTGGTCTTGGTTTTGATATTGAGTCTTGGTCTTGGTCTTGATCTTGCTCATTAAGTCTTGGTCTCGGTCTTGGTCTTTGTCTTGAAAAAATTTTCAGAGATAGTGAGTATTCAAAATCATATTTTTCCAAAGCAGTTGGGTTTTTAAGATGCCAAAATTCAAATCGAGAGATGATATTATCTTCAAAACGGGCGTGAAACAACTTTTAACTATAAATTAGCAAGACTGAAAAACAGTCTTGGTCTTGACAATTACCGTGAGCAAGACCAAGACCAAGACCATAGCAGTCTTGGTCTTGGTCATGCAAAAATATCAGCGTCTTGGTCTTGGTCTTGTTCTCGCAAAATTAGCAAGACCAAGAACAAGACGCAAGACCAAGAATAGTTTTGCTCATCACTACAGCCCATGTTCAGCCCCATTCAATAGTAAAATTCAATTGTACAGCCCATGTACAGCCCACGTACGGTCCACGTACAGCCCATGTACCACCCACGTACGGCCCATGTACAGCCCATGTCCAGCCCATTTCAAAAATACAAAATAAATTGTACGGCCGATGTACAGCCCATGTTCAGCCCAATTCAATAGTAAAATTCAATTGTACAGCCCACGTACAGCCCATATACAGCCCATGTTCAGCCCATTTGTTTTCTACACAAATTTTTTTTTGTGCATTTGTACAGCCCTTGTACGGCCGCATGTTTAGCCTTTTGGGCTTTTTTAGTTTTGTACAGACCACGTACTGCCTTAAAACAGCAAAAAAAGCCCACGTTCAGCCCTTTATCATTTTTACTCGGGAGTCGACCAAAAACAACAACGAATTGATGCTTCAGAGGAGTGTTTGGCGCTGATGAACCGCAACAACTATGTTGAATAATAAAATCGAGTTTAGTCAAAATTTTGTTTGTTTCTAATTTATCCTACGGACTTATTGAATTACCTGTTATTAATAGTAGTATTCCATAATGTTCAACTTTTGAGTTGCCCTTGAAACTATTCAAAACTTTTCGACTATTTCGATGTTTGCCAATACTTTTTGGCTTGACCTCTTCAATATATATTTTTAAGTTCGAAAATCAAAACGAAAAAAGAGAATTCTGAAAATGCCCAAAAAAAGTTTCTGGCACATTGAAATCATTGTTCCTCAGTGTTTTTGTTTATATTTATTTTTATTGATGTGTTTTATTACTGGCTTTTTGTTATCATTTTAATCTTTTATTTTTATTATTATTTTATGGTTATTTTTTTGTTTGTGGTGTTGTTATTATTGTTGTTGTTGCTGGCTGCTGCCGGTGTTGTTAATTTTTTGATGCCTTTTTCTCTTGCCGCATTTCCAACATTTTTATGAAGTTTAATTCTTTTGCATACTTTTCTGTTGTACATTTTTTCTTTTGCATTGTGTTCGCTCCCTTCTTCATTTATGTAATTTAAAATTTTCCACATTTTTATTATTTAATTAATTGTGCTTAACTTTTTAACTCACAGGCATATAAAATTTATTTCCTTTTTTATTTTTCCCAAAACGTTATTTAAAACTGCAGCTTCGGCAGTTGAAATAGCCTTTATTGCTTTATCCTTGTGAAAGTAATAATTTGATCAAGTTTGAAAAGGTCGTAAGGAAATTATTTAATAATGAAAAAAGTAACTCGTTTTTAATTGAAAACGAGCGATATCATTAAACTGACATGCACACCGACGATACAAAAGTACAGGCATAAATATAAAAGATTTCTTTAAAAGGTTTTTCCTGAAGGCCTCTTTTTGAAATCATTTTTCAACATTATTTAAAAAGTTTTTTAAATTTTTAATTTCGAGTATGCAAAAGTTTTGACCTTTATAGAAAAACAGTTTACAAAAATTTTTATTCGCCTGACTTTTTGAGTAAAAGTAGCAAAGTTTCAAGGTCTGATATAACAATGTGTCCCAATTTTGGTATTTACTAAGTCAATCCTTTTGTAATAATGATTTGTGAGATTTTATCTCAGCAATCCAAAAATAAACCCCTTTTTCAAGATAATCTTAAAGCATTTGTTTTTAATGCTGCTTAGCACATTTCTGCACAAAAGCTACATGTATCTGCTCCCATTTTCTTTTTCTTCCTTAATGCCACATTTTCTTCGGATTTCGAATGTATTTACTCTGCTAGACAAATAACAAATCTTGCATTTCATCGTGTTTATTGCTACTGATTTTGAACTTCAGAATGAAAATAAATAAAAGCAGAGCTACAAAAATGAAAAATAAAAGAAAACATGCAAAAGTGCATAAATACCGAGGGTAGAAAGAAATCTACATCTAAAGTGCAAGGTTAAAAATGTTGTCAGACTTGGAAATTTTGTTTCAAATGTGAAAAAATTCCATTTTTTATTTCTTTCTTTTTCGTTCTTTTATGCTGCTGCAACTAACATGTTAAAAGGACTGAATGCTACAATAAACGATACAGTGGCGGCAATAATAATGGCATAGATAACTAAAAAATTTTAAGGATAAAATGTTGGTCTCCTTATTTTTATATACCTACTTATTGAAAAACTATTTGTAATTAAATTTTAATTATAAATTAGGGTGGTTCTAAATTTTAAAATTATTGGAATTTCGCTCCCACATCTCCAAACACTAATTTCATACAAATTTGAACCAATCTATTATATATTGGGTGTACAACTTAAAAACCGGAATTTTTTAGCGAAATTTGATGCTTTATTGTGGAAAAATGTTACAATATATTTTATTCAAAGTATTGTCCATTGGAAGCTACAACATTTCCCTATCTTTCAGGCAATTTATGAATTCCATCCCAGAAAAATTGCGCCGGCTTAGCGGCCAAAAATAAATCGAGCCAATTTTCGATATCTTGAACTTAAGTGAACCGTATTCCTGATAGGGCATTCTGCATCGATCGAAACAAATGGTAGTCAGATGGTGCAGGGTCTGGGCTATAAGGCGGGTGAGGCAAAATTTGTATAGATTTCCCATCCGTTGTTTTCCAGGTAATTTTTGACTGGGGCAGCAATATGTAGCCGTGCGTTATCGTGGTGGAAAATGATTGACTCGTGTTTGGTCGCATACGTTGGCCGCTCTGCCTGGATTTTCTGCTTCAATCGGATCAATTGTTGACGATAGAGTTGAGCATTAATGGTTTGGCCACCTGGCAACAGCTCATAATGGATCACACCTAGCTGGTCCTGACCAGGACGTTCTTTGTCTTCGACATCAAAATCACCACTTTTAAACCGTCGAAACCACTCACGACAGCTTGATTTAGCTGGAGCATAGTCCCCATAAACTTCTACAAGCAAACTATGACTTTCCGCAGCAGTTTTCTTTGCAAAAAATGACCCAACAGAACCTCCCGCAAATGCTGTCTTTTTCTCCAATTTTCGAAGTTATTCATCGTGAAAAATAATAATGATGCACACAAGATAAAATTGTTTTGTTGACTGATTTTGACAGCTGTCAAATGTACCTTCAAAATGACATATATATAAAGTTCGAGCTTTCACGATATTTGTTAGTACGGACATCCACCGTCAAATTCCGGTTTTTAAGTTGTACACCCAATATTTGCAAAATATAAATCATAAACAATTTTTACCCATTGACATTTCCACATCATTCAACTGTTTTTACGTCACTAAAATCGGAAAAAATTTATTCCTTCGAAAGCGCTATTCGGCCGCGAAGGCTCACAGAAAAATTTGTGCACATTATGGAGAAGGTACTTTATCGGAAAAGACAGTTGGAAAATGTATGATCGATTCCGTTTTGATGTAGAAACGCACCTAAATCTGGTCGACCACGCACCGAAAAAGTGGACGAAATTCTTGAAAAGGTGGAGGAAGACCGATAAATAAGCAGTTGCGACATAATCTGAGTGAAAATAATCTGACTAGCCGTATTCCAATCTGTGAATCTCTTCTAAAACGGAATGATCTTGTACCATTTTTGCATAGTTGCTGGTGATGGAAAATGGTTAACGTATGATAATAAAGTGCGAAAAAGATCATAGTCAAAACAAGGTGAGTCTTAAATAGTATCGATCCCCACACAAAAAAAAAAAAAAGATCGCCTTAATCTCCCCATTTTGAAAGCTTATCGGTTTTGATTTTTAAGGAAAAAAAAATTTTTTTCCGACCACTATATAAGCTCAATACAAAATATGAAAAACAGGATGTTTCAAAAACAAAAATCGCCCCCTCAAACTATGCAAGATTTGTTTTTATTTACATACTGTTTGAAATGTTAAAAAAAATATTGCATAGTGTTAGGAGGCAATTTTCGATTTTGAAATATACTGTTTTTCATATTTTGTACTGAGGTTTTAGATTCGCTATAACTTCATCAATTTCAACAATTTTAGTAAACTTTGTAGAAATAAATTTTTTGATTTTTTATGGACTTCAATTCTTCCCTTGGCAACTTAGGGTAGTTGAAACTGAGATAATGAGTACAACTAGTCGAAAAAAACATTTGAGATAAATTACTTCTGTGAATGAAATATAGCCCACATTGAGATATTTACAACGATATACTTTACTTGATAATCGGACGTAAAATGGCGGAGCAATAAAAAAAATCATTTAAGAGCTTATTTAGAGGTCGAAAAAAATTTTTTTTTTCCTTAAAAATCAAAACCGATTAGCTTTCATAATGGGGAGTTTATGACCAACTTTTTTTTGTGATACTATCTCGTGAGCCTGTCCAAAACGACGCAAGCCCGGAACTGACGCCAAGTAAGGTTTTGTTTAGTATTTGGTGAGATTGCAAGGGTCCTGTGTACTACGAGCTTCTTCCGCGTGGTCAAACGATTAACATGATTGAATAAAGCGCTCAAAGAAAAACGTCCGAAATTAGTCAACAGAAAGGGCGCCGAATTTCATCACGACAACGCTGGACCACATACTTCTTTGGTGACCTGCCAAAAACTGAAGGAGCTTGGCTGGAAACTTTTAATGCATCCCCCGGCACCTTGGTTTTGAGAAAAAACCGTTTATATAACTATATTCTTTTCACGGCAAACTTTTTTGGTTGAGAACTATGCAGAACTCGATACTAAAAATTTCGCTTAAGAGAGTCCTATAAACAAAGGAGATCGTTCACTTTTAAACATTAACAATATCCTTCCCTCATAGTTTCAATAAGAGACAATTCTCTCAATTCAGCGCAACCTTATAAACAAAGTCTGAGGGTTTATGTATGTTGGCATGTTTATATCCGTTTTTCTTTTAAACGGCTGTGTACATTAGACCGTATCACAAAAAAATATTTCGCCGTGCTGCCTCTAAAATGATTTATTTTTGCAACAAAATTCAGAAAATTTTTTTTTGACCGAACGTAGGGGTTACTAGTAACGTTTTTCATTATATATTCGTCATTTACAGACTGATTTTAAAGTGTGATATATCAATATTTATGCGTTGAAAAAACCAATAATTTTGCTCCGAAGATCATTGACATCAAGTGCCGCGTTCTAGTACTTGTCCATCAGATCTCAGTTCCTATCGCCCTAACCTCAGAAAATTAAAGCTCGCAAAAAATCATTCCTGTTTTTTTTTTTGCAAAATACATCGTTTTAGAGGCGGTACGGCGAACTTTTTTTTTTTGCCTGTAAGCCGTTACAGTCTAGTGTACATTTATACATGCATAATTATGTACGAGTATGTATGCATGTGTATAAGTTTGCCTATGAATGAACTTTTTTAATTGTTTCTGCATGAAAAATACTTGAAATGACTGTTGTTTTTATTGTTCTTACAGTTGCTGCTGCTGTTTACAGGTAACCAACCAACTTTGAAGTGAATGAAACTTGGCAGTGAAAATGTGTTTATGCATGTATATGTGCATGTATATGTTGGTTTTATGATATAAACTTTTGCTGATGCGTGTGTCTGCTTTTAACTGTATACACTTACAAACAAACAAAAGTAATGATACATGCTTGCTTTGTTGAAAGTTTTTTTTTTATAAAAAGTAAAAAAATCAATAAAAAAATAAATAAAAAACCCATAAAATAAATAACTTTTAAGTGTTAAAAGCATTCAATTGAAAAGGTGTAAACAGACGCAATTTCGATGTGATACCAATAATCTAAGAGAACTTAAAATTCTTACATACATAAATATCAAAATCATATGTTGTATATTAGGCAAAGATTAAAATACGATATCTCATTCCATGTAGGTACTTGGCCTTTCTCCATCTTTTTTCATTTTGTTGAAAAAAGTTTTTCAACAAAATAGAATGAACTTTTGACTAGACATATGTACTTTAATATACCTGCATGATTTCGAGATATACCATTTTCATTAATCTTCCTTATCAAACTATACCTTTAAATATTTCCGATTAGACTCTTACTTTCCGAGATATCACCCATCTTAACCCCCATATGAGTTCATAATATTTGAAAACCGATTTATTCCTAAAAAACAACGTGATCAAACTACGCAAGTGCGAATGGATTGGTCATACTCTCCGAAAACCACAAAGCAAAGTCTGCCACCAGGCCTTTTAGTGGAATCCAAAAGACAGTAGACGGAGTAGCCTGAAGACTTCATGGAAAAAAGTCGCTGGATATCCAAGAATCGGGAAATCGTGTCATGAAATAAAAGTCATTGCATAGGATCGTGAGAAATAGAGATGTTTCATTTTGGCCCTGTGCTCCTCCTAGGCGTACATATATATTACATTTCTTAGGACTACATACATATGTATTGAACATGGACAGGCTTAAACAACAAGTGCTGACTTTCGAAACTTTACAATTGCGTTTTCGTTATTTTTTTTGTTTTGGAAGGCAGCAACAAAAACACTCTATTGGCAGATACTTTTCTTTCATTAATGATGAAAAAAGATTTCAGGAATATAAGCAGAGACAAAGGGACCGCCTCAGAAACTGCATCCTGGAAGTTAAATATATGACCACTTCTTGCCCATGTGAAAACAATGATGCAAATGTTGTCTCCTATGAATTGAATCGCTCTTGGTTTATCCATATAATGACTTCAGACAGTAAAGTGGTCTTAGTTCTGGACATTGAGTTTCGGTCTTGGTCCTGGACATTGAGCATTGCGGTTGGTCTTGGTCTTAGCCTTAGTTTTAGTCTTAGTCGTAGTCTCAGTCTTAGTTTTAGTATTTGTCTTAGTCTTAGTCTTAGTCTTAGTCTTAGTCTTAGTCTTAGCCTTAGGCTTAGTAGCCTTAGCCTTAGCCTTAGTCTTAGTAGCCTTAGCCTAAGTCTTAGTCTTAGTCTTAGTCTTAGTCTTAGTCTTAGTCTTAGTCTTAGTCTTAGTTTTAGTCTTAGTCTTAGTCTTAGTCTTAGTCTTAGGCTTAGGCTTAGTCTTAGTCTTAGTCTTAGTCTTAGTATTAGTATTAGTATTAGTATTAGTCTTAGTCTTAGTCTTAGTCTTAGTCTTAGTCTTAGTCTTAGTCTTAGTCTTAGTCTTAGTCTTAGTCTTAGTCTTAGTTTTTGCCTTAGTCTTAGTCTTAATATTAGTCTTAGTGATGTGCATTAAATCTTAATCTTGGACTTGGTCCATATCTTGACCTAAGTAATGACAAATTACTGAAAAAATTGCAATTGTTGAGAATGCAAATTTTTTCGAACTTCATTTTTTCCAAGCAACTGGGGTTATCAGAAGCCAAATTGGTTGGCTTATTGTCGACAAATTTTTTATGTGTCTACAATTGAAATCTTTAAGCACACTGGCATTTGACTCCGTTTGGTAAAATTATGACATTTTCTTACTATGACATTGCTTTTGCGAACCTTGCACTTATGCTGTTTTTCTTTACGATCACTGATATTGGGTATCTAGAATGGGATTTTTCGATGAACTTTGTTTAGTAAATGTTTACAATTTAATATGTTCAAAGTGAAATAATCAACTTTTTTAATTTGTTTTCATTTCAACAGATTGGCGCGCAAATTTGACCTGTCAAAATTAAACTGTCCAAGCAACAAATCAACATTTCTCAGATATAACTTGTATCCTATTCAGTCAATTGTTGGCATATTTAGACTGACTGACAAAAAAGCAATTGTATGAGACAATTGCTACTTAGCAACGAAACGCCGCCGTTTTAATTAACAACAATAACAATAATAATAACCCTGATCAGCATTCACATCCAACAACAGCATCAATATGCCGAAACATTACAATATAGAAATAGTGAAAAAAGCAGAAAACGGCGGTGGCGGCGTAAGCTCCATGCTTGCGGATATGAATTCAGAGGAAAATGGCAACACTGGTAAGTTGTTCATACAAAAATCTGTGAAATTTTGGTATGAATTAAATTATTTTCGGGTTCGTTGAATAGACAACTGTGAGGGTGAAAAGTTTTCTGCAGCATTTGTTTACCCTTTTTGGCGCGTATTGCGAATTTTTTTTTTATTTTACTTTTATTTCTTGGTTGATTTCAGTATTTATTTTGGCTAAAGTTTTGCTTCTGCTGAGATTTTATTTGTTTTTGATTTATTTATGTTTTTTTGTTTATTTTTGCTTTATCCCGCTGCGTTTTGTCGTTGACAATCGCAGAGTGATGATTTGGTCAAAGTGACACTCTGATTCAGTTTGGCGCTGTCTGTTTTGTTTTTCTTAATTTTAAATGACAGTGAAAACGGCATACAAACTGACATTTGAAGTGACAGTCTGGTGGACAATCAGCATGACAGTTCATTTAGTAATTAGCGTATCATTTATGCTGCATATGTTATTAATTACACTGTGCGTCAATGAATACAACACGAAATGAAAGTGGGTCAAAGTACAGTTACTAACAAAATCTGTGCAGTGTTTTTGGTTCCATAACCTAGTATTTTTTTTTGATGACCTTGAAGCTTATTTCTTCGATTTTTGATTCGACTTTATCAATTAGTGAATAAATTGAGTGAAATTATATTTTCAGCAATATTTTATTATAAAAGATGAACTTTGTTAATTTTAATAAGCTATGTAAAAATCTTATTAATTAAAATACAATTATAGTTCCATTAATACGAACTTGTACAGTCAAATTTGCAATGAACAACAACCGACGCTACAAATATTAACTTGGAAATTGGTGACATATGTTTCGGCTATGACCACATACACATATATATATTTGCATATATATATATATGTACATAGCCTCATCAGACCTATTTTAGTTAATCTTTGCTTCTTACTAGAATCGAACCGCAGCCTTCTGCATTCTAATGAAAGAGTGCAGCAGACCTCTACCACTTAGGCCACGCTACGGAACGATCTACCTCGTCAAAGATCCTCACATAAATAACACTGTTTGTTGTTAGCGTGGCCTAAGTGGTAGAGGTCTGCTGCACTCTTTCATTAGAATGCAGAAGGCTGCGGTTCGATTCTAGTAAGAAGCAAAGATTAACTAAAATAGTTCTGATGAGGCTATGTACATATATATATATGCAAATATATATATGTGTTTGTGGTAATAGCCGAAACATATGTCACCAATTTCCAAGTTAATATTTGTAGCGTCGGTTGTTGTTCATTGCAAATTTGACTGTACAAGTTCGTATTAATGGAATATTCAAAAATAGCAGTCTTGAAAAGCAAAATTAAAAATCATTTTAATTTGTGAAAAATCATTTAACAATTATAGTTATTGTTAATAAGTAGCCGATTTGCAAAACCAAGAATATCAATGTTTCCAAAAAATTGAGACACATATACCATTAGACTCGTAATGGCAAGACCCACAATATAAACGTGAAAACTTTGAAAATCGAGTTTGAAGTAACGTAACTGTGCCAAAACCATATAAAAACTCGGGTTGTAGATGTACAATAAAAGATATAGACATTTCTGTTGCAAAAGCAGTTAAAAAACTGTAGAAACATCATAGCTTATTCTGTTCAGATGCAAAACCAAAAAAACATTGATGAGATGAGATTACATAGAGAGATGCTGAAGGGAGGGTTCTTTTATTTATGTATTAATCAAGAAAATGAATAAAAAAAAAAAATTACTCTTTACTTTTATTTTCTTCGCATCGCAGTTAATTGGCGCATCTCAAATTTTGCACTCTTATCTTTCTAAAGTTTTCTTAAACGTCATCTAACCAGTGTTTTCTCGGTCGTCTTCTACTTTGCTCTCCAATAGGTTATAGGTCAAAAGGTTATGTGTAAATACCGCATTTGAAACGATTTTTGGGTTTATTAGACAACAATTTCTAAATGAGCAAAATCATTCTTAGATTTAAGTCTCGGTTTTGGTCTTTGTAATGATTCGAGAACTTAAGATCAAGTTCAAAATGCTGATTTAATTTCAATAACAATACCAAGACTAAGTCACTTATAGTCATTAATGGTGTACCACCCCTTTCGAACGTACATATAATCATCATAATCATCTCTAAATGTGGGATTTGGCATTAAGGCCAAGACCAAAACTCAATATCAAAACCAAAGCCAATACTCAATATCCAAGACCAAGACTGCTATGGAATATGTCTTGATCTTAATTTGCTTATCACTTTTAATGGCGCTGAAGAAAGTGTTCTACTATGTAAGTGCTCAGGTAGTTGAACATTGGTATTATAGAATCATTTAGATCTACTTAGTTGACTGTAAAAATTTACCATGGGTTTGGGTATTAATAACTTATCGTATCGAAATAGAGCTGGGCACGGGCTTAATTTTTAAGGCCAAGCCCTACACAAACACTAAGCATGCGCTTGAAGAAAGGATCAGGCTCCGCACTAATGTTTTTTATAGGGGCCTGATCCCGGTCCGACCCGGCTCTATACAATTACTACTAAAAAATTTTACCTTATTGTTGAAGCTAATTGAATGATTTTCAAATGAGGAAAAAACAAACATTTTTTCCAAGCTTATGCTTCTCAATCTTCCTGTTATTTTGCGGACCCTTACGATCCTCTAATTTTTGGGCTTTTGTTGTTGGATTCGGACGCGCACGAGCTCGCACAAAACTCGATTTCAAGGCCCGAATCCGTTGTCAAAGAGTAAAGGCCCGCTGGTCACGAAAAAATAACACGGTCCATGCCCAGATCTCTATCAAAATAAAATCACTACCGCCAATATTCTTACTAATTCCACAGATATTTTCAAAAAAAACAATTTTTTTTTATATTGGGCATTTCAGGTGAGATAAGCAGAAGGCCCCGAAATTTTTCACACAGTGTTGTACATTTTTGATTCGCTATTAAATATAAAGTGTTGTTTTTTAACTGGGTTGTTTCAATGAGCACAGAAGTGATGTGTACAAGTCTTGCATTATTGAAACTTTGACAAACTCAATAGATCATAAGCGTATAGTCGAAAATTTGAAAACCAAAGGCTATCAATGGCAAAAATAAAAAAATAAGAGGGAATTCTAAATAGGACCTTACAAACTCCGATGCTCCTATCGCTTCAATAGATGAAAATCGGTTTTTAACATTGTTATAGGCACTTTTGAACCTTTTATTATATATTCTACTTCATCATCAAACACGTTTTTGTATAAGCAAAAGCAAATTTTTTCAAAAAACTCATACACAAACAAATGGTAATCCGAAGGTGGAACGTCTACGCTGGATGCATTTAAACTTTCCAGCCAAGCTCCCTCAGTTTTTGCCGGGTCACCAAAAAAGTATGTGGCTTAGAGTTGTCGAGATGAAAGACGACTCCCTTTCTGTTGATTAATTCCGGACGTTTTTACCAAATACTAAGCAAAACCTTCCTTGGCGTCAGTTCCGGCTTTGCGACGGCTTGAGCACCTCGTTTTGACCATGATCTTTTTCGCACATTATAATCATACGTTATCCATTTTTATGCTGGAATTAGCCAAGAAGTAGCGTTTCGTAACGTAACGTCACGGCTGCTTGTCAACATAGCATCGATCAACGTTGCGTACCGCTACTTTACGATTTCACTAATCGCTTACACGTTTCTGCCATTTGATAGATTTTGACAGACGTCACGTAACGAAACGCTACTTCTTGGCTAATTCCTTCATTAGTTACCAGTAACCAATCTGTACAAAAATGTTTCGAGATCATTCCGTTTCAGTAGAGATTCATGTATTGAAATGCGGTCAGTAAGATTTTTTTCACTTTCGCGATGATGCGACTGCTTATGTGTCGATCTTCCTCCACCTTTTCAAGATTTTCGTTAATTTTTTCAGTAAATGTATTCTTCTCTAACTCCTAGGAGAAGCATAGTGCCAATAGATTTAGTGCATGGTCGTGTATATTTAGGTGCGTCTTTTACATAAAAATTTTCAGAACGGAATCGATCATAGCATTTTCCAACTGTTCTTACAGACAAAGTACCTTCTCCATAATGTGCACAAATTTTTCTGTGAGCCTTTGCGGCAGTATAATGAAGAAATATCAATGCGTAAATTTGTTTAATGATTTTCTGAGATGCCAACTGCCTTTGGAACAAAGAGTTGCCATATCGAACCATTACTTATAGAGTTGTCATACTTTAAACTTTTATATTTCACTTTTCTAAATTTTGTTTTAGGCAACCTTACATACATATAATCAATATATGAGGCGGTTCATGACAGAGTTTTCTATCCACGCCGAACGATTATTTTGCAAAATTTACATATAAAATTTTTCTTGCAATCTAATTTTCGTATATTAAAGCTAATGATCTAATCATATACAGTGCTGCTATCCCTTGAAAAGTAGCAGAACAGTGTTTTACCATTCTGGTAGTAAAGAAGATAGATTAACCAAGCGATATCAGTATTGAACTCATTTTTAAAAAAATGAAGAATACCTCTGGCATTAACCGCATATTACATATGGCACGGTATTAATTTCCATAGATTTTCTGCTAAAGTTCATTTAAAAAAGCTTCGTCATCTCTTTATTGGACTGTACTTCCCTTTTGACTTCCCTAAACATTTGCACACATCTACCTACTCATTTGAATAGAATTTTTTTGATGTTTGAATTTTTATATGTATTATGTTGATTGTATTGTAAATATGCAAATGAGTTGACAGTTAATGAGTTGGTATTCGTTTGTACGTCGACGTTCGACATGAAAGCACCCACATATAGACGAGCGAATTTTCCGCATCATGTTAACGTTGAGCTTTAGCAAAGGGAAGTGTGTCTGCGTGTGTGTCTGTGAGTGCTATAAAAGTTTCAATTGAATTTTAAACTTTTTAACCATTTTAGTTGCGTGCTTGCGAGTTATTTTAAAATAAAATGTTTATTATAAAATTTTCAGTTTTGAAAGGAACAATGCTGCATCTTATCAAGCTTCGAATGCATTTTATGTAGATACTAGCTGACTCGGGGCAAAAGTTTTCTGCCTTTCGCTCAATTCCCCACATTTTGCAACATATTTGCTTACAACAATAAACAGGGTGTAATCGATAAAATTACAAAGCTGTTAGGAAGTAGAAGAGGAGGCTCAGACTAACAAAAAATTCACACGTATTCCTTGGACGATTCTAAGCATTTTATGCCATGTGCACTTTTTTCGTAAGATGTCTTCTACTTGAGTAAAAAAAGAGTTTTGCCTTCCAAGGGCCTGGCTAAACAGCTTTTTTCTAACATTTACCTTGAAATACAAAATAATGTGAAAGAATTGAAAAAAATACAAAGATTGGCCCTTTTAAGAATAACTAGAGCTATGGGAACAACTTCAACAAAATCTTTGAAAGTTATATTGAATGTCTTGCCAATAGACCTATATATTAGAGAAAAGGCTGCCATAACATCTGTTAGACTAAATCAGACCTATAATTTTAATAGATTAAACTATGGGCACACAACCATTTTGCCAGAAATAATTCAGACAGATTACATTAAAGCTTACACAGATTTTAGTGAAAGCATAAAAGCCCAATATCCCACACTTGAACAATGGGAAAACAAGAACGTCCTTAATGATACCACTTTAGAAGTATATGCGGATGGTTCTAAAATGCACATAGGAACTGGTTGCGGGATCTTCAGTCAACCAATTAATCTCTCAGGGTCGGTAAAAATATCTGACAATTGTTCCGTATTTCAAGCGGAAATATTTGCGATAGCAGAGGCGGCAAGGTTGATATCGATGAGGGATATATCACCTACTGATGTAACCATTTACATCGATAGTCAAGCTGCCATTAAAGCTCTGCAAAATAGGAATATAAGATTTGAGTTAGTCAGCCGTTGTCGCAGAGAGCTTCAGGTTCTTAACGAACAACACAATTTCGAACTGTGCTGGGTACCCGGTCATAAAAATATTCAAGGAAATGAAAAGGCTGATGAGTTAGCTAGGAGGGTCTCATTATTGCCTGCAGAGAATTTTATCCATATTGTTAAACCACCAATGACACACGATTGCAACATAATTTCAGTTAAAATGGTTTTGGAGATGATGAGGAGATGGGGCAACCGGATCCATTATCAAACGATCAAAACTATGTATTTATAACACTCCTAAGATAAAGTTTACTGAATTGCTTTTAAAGTACAGCAAGAGTGAATTGAAGTCTTTTATAGCAGTAGTTATGGGGCATAATACGCTATGCAGGCACTTGGGATAGGTGGGGTTTGACACTGACGATCTTTGTAGATGGTGTGGAGACAGCGACGATTTAAAATATTTCGATCCTTTTTTTTTCAGGATATGCAAGAACTTATAGAGATAGACCCCGCTAAAATCCTGAAATACATCAAGGCTTCAAAATGGGAACAGAAAACACGAGTAGTAGCCAACAACCAATGAATAAGCTTCAATAAGATTGATGACTGTATAAAATATACTGAATTAAATTAATTGTATTTTATCATAGAACTATGTACCGTGTTTAAAGAGGGATCACAAAGGACCAGCAGAATGGTCTAAGTGGAAGTTGGCTTGCATAAATGCCAACGATGCCCTCGCAACCTAACCTAACCTAACGTTTAACTGACTGACCGACATAATTCTCATTTATATGCAATCTGTATAACAATTTTCAGCCTTTAGAAATTCATTTCATTACCATCGTAATCATGACCATAAATCAGCAGTCTTTTCTAAGGAAAGTGAAAAAATAAGTAAATTAAGCAGAGACTCAAATAGTCATTTTCGATGTATTTGTCGATGATTATTCCAAATTCTTTGTCAAAACTGCTTTATCTTGTATGATTTTCGAGATATTCTAACTCAAAAGTGCTAAAAACACGGTTTTCCGCTATTTTTGAAGCAACATAACAAAAATAGGTTATTTTAAGCTATGGTATGCTTGTTGAAAGTTTTAATTTTTTTTCTTCAAAACTCAATTTTTATTATATCGATGATATCTAATTTTTTTCTGAAATATCGTAAACTGAAATATTGAAAAAACATGTTTTTTCGACTTTTTTTAAACTTTTTACAATGTGTATGATATTTCTGAGAAAAAAAAGCTGTATAATTCAAAAACCTCTGCCGCAAGACTGCTTCAAAGGCAACAAAGCGTATGAGTTACATTAAATTGAATTTCCTCAGAGCTAAGGCATACGATAACGTTTGGCTTTACCAACGCAAAAAGGAAAATATCACAGTGAGACTTGCCTTAATCAAATTTGCCATATCAATTTCAGGAAATCAAAAAAAGAAAAAAAAAAAAAATGTAATTTGCACTTTGTATGGTAAATATCATTTTACACTTAATAAGCGAATGAAATTATCACAATGATATTTACCCGCACGGCAGCTGTTGCACAATTATTTACAATGATGATTTTATTTCAAAGAGCGCACGTACAAGTAAATTTCCTACAGCTTCCGGTTTTAATCCTTATTAACATAATTGCTTAGGCTTGAAAGCAATTAATGAAAGCCATAACTGAGAGGAACCCCTTGGTAAAATGGCAGCGAGTCACAGAGCCAATTGTAGATCAAATTACTGACAATAAGATAAAAATTATTTTGCAATTATTCGCATACTCCGCATCTTCCGCTTCTGCGAAAAACCAACAACAAATGAGAAACAGACGCGGTGACATTATTATTATTATAATTATAATTCAAGTTTAATTTGCAGCAGTAACCAAGAAAATCAATTATATTTTAACGCAAAAAAATGTTTTTGGCGCCTGACTTTGCTTTCATCATCAACATCATAATCATCATCAACATCATAATCATCATCATCATCACCACCACCAATATCGTAATATTCGCAGTTATGTTGATAATAAAGTGAATTGTCTGTTGAATTTACATTAAATATCATCGCATGTGCACAATCATAATGATGATGTTGCTGGGGGTGATGTTGGCAATAGTACGCATGAAAGGTCGAAGATATGGATCGGCAAGTAATGGCATATTAATTATAAGAAAATTTACACTTGACAATGAAAATACAAATGAAATTGTAATGCAACTCAGCTCTGTAAATTGGGTATCGACCTTTGAATTGTGATGCATCAATCAAGCTTAATTGCTGCGAGTTCTTTTTTAGATTAGATAATATTCAAAATTATGTATTTCACTTCTTTTGGGTTAGTTCAACTGTGGGTTTTTGAGATATGAGTGTATTTATTTGCCAGCTGGAAGCTACCTGAACCGGAATACATTGAAAAGTTTTATATTTGTTAAAGCTTGGAAGGAAATTTCAAGACTTCGACATATTTTTCGACACTTATCGTTACATTCAGTCTCGTAAGCTATATACTTATTTTGCTGATTTGTGGTTACTACGTAACGAATATGAATATCAGACGCAAGTGGGCGTAATAAAATAAGAGCCACGCCCACTTTTCCAAACATTCCTATCTTTTCTTACTTCTCTAGCTGTTTTAATGAAATTTGTTAGTATGATGCCAAATATGAAAACCATATAGAGTTCGAAGAGAGGTCTTAATAAAATAAGTGCCCAGCACACTATTCTAACATAAGTTCCACTTCTTAGACTTGTAACACGTCTCAGTACTCAGTAACACGTTCATTTCATTATTTTTGTTAATAAAAAACTTCAAAGTAAGTTCAAATCTTTTTCCTGGAAATTTGAGTTTTCGAAATAAATCACAAATTTATTGATAAATCAGGCTCCCAACAGGGTTGCTTTTTTAAACTTTATTCTTTCTTATCGTTATTTACTGATGATATTTTAGATAAGAACATGGTATAAGGTGAAAAAGAGGAAACCAATGAAATAAACAGCATTTAAAAAATTATGACTAATCTGACTACTTCTTTACTATCGCATACACATTCAGATATGCAAAATAAGAAACTAGACAGTGTTTTAGAACCATAAAGGTTATCTTAAAAAATCAATGCATCCGAGACTAAATGTATAAAGCTGAAACCATCAAGACATGACATCACTTTTGAAGCTGGCCGAAGACAATTTATGATCTTTCCTCCAGGTATTTTATTTGGAATGCATGTACCTTGCTGGTTCAAAAACCTAAGTTGTTCGAAATTTTATTCCCTGGAATTAAAAATTTTATGTTAATGTTAAGCACCATTTAAAATTTGGTCCATTTCTGAGAAAAACTGATAGAATCAAAACCATTTTCAAAACCAAAAACTGCTCCGGGATCTCCAAAGTATACTTATGGGGAAAATATTTTCAAGTACCCCCATTATTGTTCCTCTCCAACATTTTTGTCCAACATGCTTATCTCCTATTTCCATCTACAAGCCCCCGTTGTACAAAATTACTGTTTTCATGTAATTTACCATCTCCAAAGTGTCCTGATAGTTAAACTTTAATTTCGTTAGAACTCTCCTCTAGGTGATGGAAATACGGGGTAATTATGTTCCACAAAAATGTTGGTGAGGTATAAATAATGGTGGTAGGTAAAAAATTTAATTTTTTTTCTTTAGAAAATTCAAATTCATTGATGACCATCAATGACCGCGCCGAGTGGAGAAGGAATGATATAAATGTAAAACAAGGCTCACAGTAATAGTTTACTGATGAGTCCAAAATTGAAGATGGCAGCACAGGAGCTGGGGTCATGGGACAAAGATCCCAAAAAAAAATTGATATGGGAAAAACAAAATTTTTTCCACTCTTTATAAAAGTGCACTAGAGAATGTCTGGGAAGGGACAAATCCGGCACCGACATATACACTTATTCGGGCAGTGAAAGGACTTTTAAATCATTAATGGCTTTTCAATACACTTTAAGCATTTCCGGAACTGTTTTGAACTTCTTCAAGTCTTATCCAGGAAGAAAGATATGACTCAAATCTGACTACCATGGAACAAGGGGCATGAAAGCAATGAAAGGGCAGATTGCTTGGCCAAGAGAGGTGCACTCAATACATTCATAGGCCCAGAAACCTTTTGCGGAGTGAACAGCTTTATCGATCACTGGAAAGCCCTAGAAGGGATGCGGTAAGCGAAAAAAAATAATCAATCCAAAACGAGTTAAGGTAGAGGCAGATTTAAGCCTCAGCAGAAAAGATAAATACAGTGAAATAGTGACAGGTCACTGCAAATATAATTGTCACCTTAAAAAGATGGGTTTTGCTGTAGACTCTGTCAAGAGGACTTGGAAACGGAGAATGTATTATGTACTTTCCTGTGCGGGTGGAAGCAGAATTAAGTACCTATGTGCTAAGATTTCAGATCCTTATAAAATAGATAATATTAATCCCACGTAATGACGAGATTTGTAGATAGTTTGGAACTGTTCTGATGGGAAAGAAGCCTGTACAAAAGATACATTTAGATCACGGTGCTATTCAGAGCCTTCAAATAATAATAATAATATGCCATAATGTCACAGCTGTAATTTGTACCCAACTATATTTTGGCATTTGGCGCAAAAGCGCAGGCGCTTCGAGCAAAAAATATGACACCATTCGACTCTTTGGCTAAGAATTATTAGAAAAAAAGTAAAATAAGAATATTTTCTGTAAACACTTTTATTGCCAAAAAGGAAATTATTGTTGGTCAAAAACGCAGTTTTTGGAATTTTTCCATAAAAGAAAAGTCATGACCTCTAAATTATAATTTTAAGTTCTAAAATTTGGATCATATCGATACTTTAGAGCTCTATAGCCCTTACTCCACTTTTTGCGATTTTGAGATTTTTGCAGTAATGGTATCATTGTGTGCTTCTTTACCACGTGAAAATCTGTGGGATATCAAAATACCACTAAAACTTCAAAATATTTGAGAACTAAGAAAAATCTTATCTCCAAACTGTGCTATCTCCACTGAATATTCAAATTTGTCACATTAAAAAAAAAAATTTGTTTTTTTTTTGTGTTTTCTATGCGTTTCAAGGTTTTATAAGACATTTTAGAAAACAAATTTTTTTAAACCCAAGCATCCCTCATTGGATGTCGAAACCAAAACTTAAATTTTTTGTTTTTTTTGTGTTTTCTATGTGTTTCATGACTTTTTACGACATTTTAATGGAAAACATTTTTTTCACCCAAGGGTCTCTCTAGAATGTCGGAACCAAAAACTCTTTAAAAATTTTTTTTCTTGTTTTTTCCGTGATTTCAAAAAAATTGATTTATGATGTCTCTGAAAACTTTGAACGGGCGGTACCACGCCCTTAAAAATATGTTATGTCTCTGAAACGCATATAGATGAGTGCATATATAAATTGCATCGGGATAATTTACATTATGTGGTTTAATTTAATTGAAGATGCGCAGGCCTTGGGGTGAAAAAAATTTTAGCCGACCCCTATTATTTTCCTCTCCCCAGTATTTGCTGCAATATATATGCCCCATATTTCCATTTCCTAAGGGAGTCTTCAACAAAATTTACATTTTCAGGTAAATTTGTATGAGAGCCGCCCTTGGAGGTTGAGATAAAGGATGGACATTTTAGAAGCATGTGTTGAGGAGAGGAAAATAGTTGCTCTACATTTTTTCCTTCATGGGGTACTTTCTAGGCGGTAATAATAATAATTTATTATTCACTGCACAGCTTCGATTTTATCGATATGGTATATATGATTGCTAAGGATCAGACCTTATGGATGAATCAATTGCTGACTCAAATTTATCGGCTCAGTATCTTTATAAAAGTTTGAACAGCTTGAAATTTAAAACACAAATTTTTTTCATACCTAGAAACTTTTCCGGCATTGAAAATATTTCAAATTGTTCTTTGAAATGGATCAAATTTTGAATGGTGCTTATTTACAACAATATGAAATTTTTGAGATTTTGAGGAACGAAGTTGTGAGCAATTTTTGAATCAGCCTAATGTACATGCCAATTACACAATCCAGATCTGATCAAAAGCAATAGAAATTCAATTTCGATTTTCAATCTAAATTCAAAAAAAAAAGTTAAAAAAAACAACTGTAGTTTTGTAAATCAGAGCAGCAGCAATTGATAGCACCACCATCAACGAATGTGCATCGAAAATCCTCGCATAGCTCATGGCATATTTAAATTACCGGAATAATTTTGAATTGGCAATAATTTATTACCTTTGCGATACGCCTGCATAAATGTTGACAATATTTTACACAATATCGCTATAAGGCAAATATTTACAAGCGAACATTACCCATGGTGAAGTACTTCTGTCGGTGTATGTGTATTTGTGTATTAAGTGGGGTTGTCGTTTCCGTATCCGTTTTCGTTAAAGACATATGGATGTATGCACTCCGCTACTGCTGCTGCGACGATGACGAAAATTGAATATAAACGAGTGCCAACAACCAACATCGATTGATTGATACGCAGTGATTGATGTCAATGAATTGAATATAATTTGATACGGTCTGGTTTGAGTGTGATAGCGCGTGTAATACGTGGCAAAACACATGTGTGCGAGGTGTGAGCTACTCGTACCAGCTGTCGATTGAGTCATGAGTGTGTGTTGCTTTCATTGGGTTATCTCTGAAGTGTTTGATGGTGATATGTATTTTAGATCGTTTTATTTGTTAAGAAAAATGTTCTTTTGAGATTTTATGTACATTGGTTTAGATTTGGTTTAAAAATAACAAATTAAATTAAATACTCGTAAAAGAACGAAATGATAAATTTTATAACCCATTGTTATTGTATTTGAGTTTTTTAAAGATGAAGCTCTAGAAATAAGCAACATAATAATCCTGCAAGCAAACGGACTAGTTTAAGAGTAGTATATTAACAAGTCCTCTACCAACCAGTACTAGTCCGTCTTCAATCCCTTTTGCAACTGTTCTTTTTTGTGTGTTGATGTCCTACGAAATTTCAATTGATCCCTTTTGCATTACGTTTACACCAGTCCGGGGCTAGTTGTAATGTGAAGAAGTCTTTTAACAACTAAGTAGTATTCGACCAGTGGTTTTATGTGCAGTCAACCTATTGTAATTTTTTTTTTTTTTTTTTTGATTTGAGTTTATATTTTCTTAAAATAAATTAAACAAAGTTAAATTACATTCTTAACAATATCAACAAAAATTAATGCATTAACTTCATTTCTTTCCACAATTTATTTTGACACACAATTCAAGTGATACAAAACACAAATTATTTCAAAAGCAAAAATGAAAATTGTATTTTGTTTTCGTTATGATTCAAATTTATTTGCCCCTACTAACTACAAATTTATATCAAACTGGCCCCAACTGCCAAGCTAGTACTAGCCGTGAACTAGTATTTTTTGTAGATTGTCTCATATTTTTAATGCAGGGAAACAGCGGCTACTCATTATGTTCTCTTTGGTTTAAACAAACCTTTTCTTCTTTTCCAATATTTGCGTTTATTACATTTCTAACTCTGACTTGGTAATAAAATTGTTACGAAACTTAGTTTTTGAATTCCAGTTTGAGTTATTTAAGGGATTGTCCTCTGCATAGGGAAAAAAATTGGTACGTACTACTTTATTTCTAATAAATTTTACCAGAATTTTAAGTTAAAATAGTGACAACTTTTCAGAACGTACGAGTAAAGACGGCCACTGACATAGGCTCCGATCACCATCTTCTCGTTGCGGTCATTCGACTAAAACTTGCCGCTATTAAACGTCCCAGTAACAAAAAAATTCAATGTGCTTAAGCTAAAGAACTTTGAAGAACTAAAAACAGCCCCGACCAATTGTGATGGAAACATTGAAACATCATGGAGTGCCTCTAAGGCTGCTTTCTTAAACTCCAGTGAAAAAATACTTGGGTTCCGCCCCCCAAATAAGAAACACTGGATGAGTGAGGAAACGTGGTGTCTTGTTGAAAAAAGAAGAAGCGCGAAAAATGTGAGAGATGACGCTAAAACTAGAGCGCAAAAGAACGACGCCGAAAAGGTCTTTAACTCTCTCAATAAAGAAGTCAGGCGTTCGTGCCGACAAGACAAAAGAAGAATGTATAACGACCTCGAGAGTGAAGCCGAAAGCGCTGTTAATGCTCAAAATCTCAGGCTTCTTTACGATATTACCCGCAGACCATCTGGCAGAAAACACAAACAACATCGCCCTATCAAAGACAAAAACGGAAAGCTCTTAACATCCCCGGACGACCAACTATCTATCGACCCACATCTACCAAATTCCCGCAACCAGAATTACCAACTACAACTGCCGCAGTGACTCACAGAAGTAGCCGAATACAAACGCAACCGCCTACAATCGATGAAATAGTGAAAGCTATGAAAGTGCTAAAAGCATGCCCTATTACATCAGTTTAGATTCTTAATCCTCTGATTTCCAGAATCTGGAGCGAAGAGCGCTTACCAGAAGATTGGCTACATGGCAAGCTAGTTATGTAAATTGTTGAAAAAAGATGACCTAAGCGAGTGCCGAAATTATAGAGAAATAACTTTGCTTTCAGTGCCTTCAAAAGTACTGACAAAATTGCTTCAAAACAGGGTTAGCGAAAAGATTGATTCGGCCATCCGGAGGCAACAAGCAGGATTCCGGCTAAACCGATCATGCGTGGATCAAATCAGCACCCTTAGAATAATTGTCGAACAACCATGTGAGTGGCGTGCTGCGCTTCAACTTGTCTTCGTAGACTATAGCACTGCCTTCGACAGTGTCTCTCGAGAAAACATCTGGGTTTCACTGCAGTGAAGAGGTATTTGCCGCAATGGCCATAAACTTAGTACGTGCACAATATGAAGGCTTTAAATGCAGTGTGTTACACAACGGGTTGTTGTCACCGACATTCACCACTCATTCAGGCGTACGGCAGGGGTTTTTACTATCACCATCTCTCTTCCTTATCGTTCTTGACGGTATCCTAGATAAAGCTCTTAATAAAGCCAAAAGAGGTATTCAATGGAATTTTACCAAACATCTTGAAGATCTCGACTACGCTGACGACATCTGTCTCTTATCGTCCAAATATTCAGATATGCAAAGAAAAACTGAAGACCTTGTCTTGGAATCACAAAAGGCCGGCCTAAAAATCAACGTATCCAAGACTAAAAGCATGAAGCTAAACGCAAGCAATGACATCACGTTTAGATCTGGCAGTGATGACATCGGAAACGTCGATAGCTTCACGTATTTAGCAGCATTATCTCCATGAATGGTGGAGCAAAAGAGGATATCAACTCAAGAATAGCAAAAGCAAAAGGCGCGTTTGCCCAACTGAACAAAATATGGTCTTCTTCCGTTATATCCAACAAAACGAAAGTGTACATTTTTGATTCAAATGTGAATTCGGTTTTGTTATATGGGTGCGGAACATGGCTTGTTACTGAACAACTAACGAACAAGCTGCAAGTATTCGTCAACAAATGCTTAAGGCGTGTACTAACAGTTTGGTGGCCTCGCACTATATCGAATGCCGAGCTACATCAAAACTGCAATCAGAGGTCTATTGAAAACGAGGTCAAGCTGCGCAAATGGAAATGGATTGGTCACACTCTCCGGAAACCACACAGCGAAGATTGTCGCCAGGCTCTTGAGTGAAATCCACAAGACAGTAGAGCACGTGGTAAACCCAAAACCAACTGGAAGAGGTCGCTGGAAAAGGAAATCCAAAAATCGGGAATTTTTGACCCAAATTCATGTTTTGTCCCGAACTGAAAATTTTACTCTGACAAGATAAGGTTCCTTTTGTCACGTCGCATCACATAAAGTGAGCTTGTGACAGTTTGGTTTGGTGAATAGATGGATATTACCCACAATGCCTCACATATTAATCATGATTATTTGCATGTTCACGAAGTTTTGGATCATAAACTATATGAGAAGTGGGCGTTCTTCTGATCCAATCACGCCCAATTTCAGAGAATCGATAGATGCTACCAAAAACAATTTATATATCGAATTTCATTAGTATGTCTAAAATAGTTGGGCTGTTCTAAATTTATAACCCTTAGTGATCATTCTGAAAGCCCTTCATAAGGCTGAATAAGTAATACAAATGCCCAAGGATAGAATAAAAGTCAACTGAAAAAAAAAAATTTTTTTTAGCTCTTTCACACGTATTTTTTGGAAGATTCTAAGCATTTTATGTCTTCCTTTTGAGCAAACAAAGAGTTTTGCCTGCAGGGGGCGTTTAAAGCCAAAAACTCTCATCTAGCTACCGAATCCCATCTTGAGTCATACATCATCTTAAAGCTTATAAATTATGCTTTAATTTAAGGTACTTTTAAAAAAAATTTAAGGGTGTTTTTTAAAAAAGAATTCAAAAGTATTTTTAAGCTTAAAAAATTTTTTCACCAAGTAATATTGGGTGTACAACTTAAAAACCGGAATTTTTTAGCGAAATTTGATGCTTTATTGTGGAAAAATGTTACAATATATTTTATTCAAAGTATTGTCCATTGGAAGCAACATTTCCCCATCTTTCAGGCAAATTATGAATTCCATCCCAAAAAAACTGCGCCGGCTTGGCGGCCAAAAATTAATCTATTCAATTTCGGATGCCTTGCTCTGATGTGAAGCGTATTCCGGTGAGGGCGTTTTGCATCGAGCGAAATAAATGAAAGTCAGCCGGAGCAAGGTCCGGACTATAAGGCGGGTGAGCCAAAACTTCCCATCCACTATTTTCCAAATAGTTTTTCACGGGTCTTGCAACATGCGGCCGAGCGTTGTCATGATGAAAAATTATTGCTTCGTGTCTGGTCGCATTTTCCGGGCATTTTTCGATGATGGCACGCTTCAAACGTATTAATTGTGTTCGGTACAGGTCACCTGTGATTGTCTGGCCCGATTTCAACAACTCATAATATAACGGCCCCTTCTGATCCCACCAAATACACATCATAACCTCGGCGCCATGGATATTTGGCTTCGAGGTTGATTTGGCTGGTTGGCCGGGTTTCACGTATGACTTTTTGCGCTTGGGATTGTCATAATGGATCCATTTTTCATCCCCAGTCACAATCCGATGCAAAAATGATTTGTTTTATGGCGCTCAAGCAGCATTTCAGACATACAGAAGCGCCGTTCAACGTCTCTCGGCTTCAACTCATAGGGGACTCAATTACCTTGCTTCTGAATGTATCCGGCGGCTTTCAAACGTTTCAAAATGGCTTGCTAAGTCACTCCCAACGATTTGGCAAGCTCGTCTTGTGTTTGACACGAATCCTCATCGAGTAGCTTCTCTAATTCTTCGTCTTCATACTTTTTTGGCTGTCCTGGGCGTTCTTTGTCTTTGATGTCAAAATCGGCACTTTTGAAGCGTTTAAACTATTCAAAACACTGTGTTTTGACAAAAGCATCGTCGCCATAAACTTCTACAAGCAAACTATGACTTTCCGCAGCAGTTTTCTTTGCAAAAAAATGACCCAACAGAACCTCCCGCAAATGCTGTCTTTTTCTCCAATTTTCGAAGTTATTCATCGTGAAAAATAATAATGATGCACACAAGATAAAATTGTTTTGTTGACTGATTTTGACAGCTGTCAAATGTACCTTCAAAATGACATATATATAAAGTTCGAGCTTTCACGGTATTTGTTAGTACGGACATCCACCGTCAAATTCCGGTTTTTAGGTTGTACACCCAATATTTTTTTGTAAAAAGAACACCTAAAAATGAATGGGACAAGTTACTTAGATAATCAATTTACAAACTTTGGTGTAAGCTATAAATTTTTTGAAAAAACACCTTTTTCATGAAAATGACTAAAAGCGCCAACTTCGACACCCTGTATTTTAACAACAAATGGTATTAGGACCAAATCCTCCCGGATTATTGATCTTGCACACCGGAACTACCATATTGCCAAAATTGAGCGAAATTGGAGAAAAAATTTTCAGCTGGCACACTTGCCTTGTTTTGCTTCATATATATTTTAGTATTATAGAAGTTTCTGCAAAAACATTAAAGCCCTGTCTGGAACCTCGTAAAACTAATAATTTTGCAAAAAATTTGAAATATTAAGCTTGTTATTGATAAAAACTAAAAAAATTTTGGGAATTCCTTGAAATTCAAAATTCTAAAAGTCGGACCAGACTAACGTACATATGTAGTTACGTTTTGGAATTTCATTTCATACTCATATTTGATCATAATTCCAAAGATTTTTCAACCAAGAAAATAAACATCTCATGTGCTAAAGAATCATTTTTAGAAATTTAACAGACCACATTAAATACTTTCGGTTTCCTTTTGAACTTTCTTGTGTACATGGCAAAAAGTTTCCTGTACCATATGTACATACACGTACACTGTGTGTATGTGCACTTGTAACAAATATTTAGTTGAATTTATAATTTCCGTATGTGTGCTTATGTTCGTATGTACTTATGTACATGTGCGTGTTGTTCAATTTGTGCACTTTACAATAAAATGCACTTTCAAAATGTTTCCATTTGTTATTGCTGTTGTAAAATATTATAACTGCACATAGTTGATTTTTGTTGTACGGGGTCGGCGGGTGTTCACGTCCGTTCATGGCAAAAAAGCAACCGGAAATTAATTTAATGCAGTTTTCTTACATTAAACAGACCGCCTGCCTTAAAATTACTGCAAATAAACAAATTAACAAACATAGAGACAAACATATTGACATGCAAAACTACATATAAACGTGGTGAACACTTAAGTGTACGAATAACTTTGGTATACGCCGTAGTAGAAGAAAAACTTTAGAATTGAAATTTTATTAAATTAAAGTAAACTTTCATGTTTCTGTTGCACATTTGCTAGCGCTATATGTGGGGTCTTGCTCTCTATAGCAATTTGTTCTTCAATCTTTGTCTGTTTTAATGTCTTCCTGTCTACTGCTGTCTGCTTCCCAGTTGATAAGCCAAGAAATATTGCTTTAAGAGCACAATATGTATTGCTGCAGTTGCAAAGCAATGTTTTTCGAAGTGAAAAGTACTTAACGAGAGCAATTCGACTGCAGGCAAAAACATATGGAAGGTAAAGTTTAATTAAATAAAGTTAATTTAATTGAAGACAAGTTTAGATGGACTTTTGGTGTTGTTTTGTTTTGAAACATGCAAAATATTGTACTCATATGCATATAAAACAAAAAATATTTACCTTTATTTCAAAAAAACTGATTCATTCTGCACAGCGACTAGCTAGTGCATTCAATTTGCTTCAAAATTTCCCTGATTTACGAGTTTTATGTTTCAGCGATCGTTTTTAGCATGTTTCGGTCTGTATATCCTATCCTCTAAAGAGTTCCCCTCCAATATTCCTTGCCGGACGCCGGACGCACGACTTAAGGCACTAATTGCCATTTAGTCGGTTTTAAGTGTATGACACTACGAAAAAACGAACTCATACCATAATTTATGATATTAATCTATTACCGCTCTTGTTGCCATATAGAATCATTTTTTTGTTAGGAGTTTGAGTGTTTTGCAATCGACAGTTGGGGTTGAACTTTTGTAGCAGCGAGGTCTTAGAGGCTTGGCAATATTAACTTTTTAAGTTAAATTAAATTAAACGTAATTTTTCAATCTGAAACTATTTACTCGCATATTCTAAAACTATATTGGGGGATTCCTTTAAAAAATGTAAAAGCCTCGAAAACCTCGTAAACTCGTAAAACTGTCAAAGTTTGTATTGATTTTGACAACTTTTACGAGTTCACGAGGTTTTTGAGGCTTTTACACGTTTAAAGGAATCTCCCAAATATGAAAAGTATTTAAAAATTTATATATTAAGTTTTTGAAAAAGTTTTTGGTAAAAATTTATAATTAAGCATCTTTTTTCCTTATGTCATATGGCATCGCGGGTGGTTTGAGTTAGAAACGACTTGAAATTTTTTTTTTTTACAGTAATTGCAGTTTTTTTGCACATCTTCTTATCGTACAGCTTCTTGAAATTGAAGGCTTGGTGTGAAAAGTTTGTCTGAATAGGACATTATTTCATACTAGTAATGATTCAGCAGTGTATGATAGTGATGACGAGCAAGGTGGCGAGATACGGAGGGCCTAACAAAAATTCGCTTAGTAGGTGTCATCTTATAAATTTTTAATAAATCCAAAAATTGCGTACTATTTGTTATAGTCTTACCGTATATCATTTTAATTTTCAGAAAAATCGGTCAAAATGAAGAGAAGAAAACGTAAAATTCGTGAAACAATATCAGCAGATATTCCAGTGCCAACGCAGGAAGAAATTCGGTTTGCTATTCTTTTTGGATTTCGATGTAAGCTCAAGCCAATGGTAATATTTAATGAATGCCAAATAGCATTTGAAGTTATTGCGCCATCCCTCGTGACTATTTCAAAGTGGTTCCGAAGATTCCAGACTGGTAATTTTGCTGTGGAGAACGAATCTCGAGAAGGCCGCCCAAAATCTACGACTGATTATGCAAGTGTAGATTTGATAAAGTCTGAAATTGACGAAGATCCTAGATTGACCCAGGAAATCATTGCTGAGGAACTGGAACTTGAATGCCATGGCTGTATCGCGAATATTAAAAAATGATCTTGGTTACACGAAGAAATCTGCACGATGTGTTCCTAGAATTTTAAGTGATGCTCAAAAATAGGCACGTGCTAAGTATTTGCTTGAAAAATTTAAAAACGGAGGGTCTAACACTTTCAAGAAAATTGTAACAGGTGATGAAGCATGGTTTTACAAGTACGACTCTGAAACCAAACAACAATCCATGGTATGGAGCCCAGAAGGTGCAAATCCATCTGTTAAATCAAAGCAACGAAAGTCAGCAACAAAAGTAATGATGTCAGCTCACTTCACCATAGAGAAAGTTGTAGCTACTATTCCTTTGGAAAAAGGTCAGACTGTTACTGCTTAGTGACATACTGAAACCTGCTAAAAAAATGACCGATTTTATTGCGCTTTCAGGAATCGAAGAAATTCGTCCAGCACCTTATTTCCCAGATTTAGCGCCTTACGACTTCTGGTTGTTTGCAAAAATAAACAAAAATTTGAGCGGGAGATAATAAATGAGGTTAATGACGAAATTGTAAAACTGCAAAAGCCGATTTTGAAGACTATTTTTCAAGATTGATTTATCAACTTCAAAAATGTATCAAAATAAATGGCGATTGGGTTGGAAAAATGCAAACAGATGAAGAGTAAAGTCAGAAATTGAAAAAATTTTTTATCCAGTTTTTTCAATTCTGCTAAGGGAACTTTTGTTAGGCCCCTCGTAACATATTTGCATCATAGCCAGAAACTTCTTTTGTTTAAGCAATCGGAAAAACTTCTTTTATTCTGAGCCAAGGCGTCTTACGATAAAAGTGTGTGAGGCAAAAAATACTTAGAAAATACGCATGATTTTTTTCAGAGTTTTTGGGGTTTTCTATGGTTTTACAAAAATTGGTCAGAAAAATAAAAAAAATTTCAAAAAATTTCAAAAAATTAACACGTAGTTCTTGAACGATTCTGAGCATTTTTTGCCTTAAACTCTTTTTTCGTAAGATGCCCTGGTTTTGAGTAAACATAGTTTTTCTTGTTCAAGTTTCCGTATTTCGGTCAATTTTTAACCTAAGAAATTTTTTAATTTTAAAAGAAAATTTATCTACTTTTTTTAAATAAGCTCTTTTGATGGCAAATTTAATTCTCCACAAAAAGTTTTCTATGCAAAATTTCGAAATTTTACTTTTTACGCTAGTTATATTAAAAAACTGTAAAGGGTGCATTCCTTCCCCTCTCCGATTTTCACTCTTTTATTTAATAATGGCTCATTTACCACTTTCTGTAATAAAAACTCGTAACCGTCTTACTTTCTTTTGGCATGGCCTTTAGGACCTAATCAATTGACTACAATGTTGAAACAAAAACGTCACGAGTGTTAACATCGTCCAATTATATTTGAAACCACTACGCGTTAAAAATGACTTGTCTTATCTGCTCCTGCTTCCTTCACCCATCAATTTCTTTGCTTAAAACATTTTCTTTGACTTGACACCGTTGTGAAAATCATCAGCTGTTGATCAGATTTAAATCACGACCATCTGTTGTTAATTGTGATACAAATTGCAATTATTTTTATAAGCTAACGGGTGTCATAACTCGAAATATTTATTATAATTCAATGTCAAGGTATTAAGGTTAAGATATAATTTTTTCAATTTGAGTTAAAACCCTTTCATCGCATAAATTAAATTCACGTTATTAAAAATTATAAAGTTAAAAGCTTTCAATGCAGTCAAATTGTAAAATCTTACATAAATGAGTTAGTAGTTGATACATTTTTTAATAAAACCCCATTTGCATTCCACCAAATGCCCAACAACGATGACATTTTCATATAAAAAGTTATCATTTTTAATGAGCGCGTTTAGACCACCACCCACTACCACCTCACATAATTGCTTACGGTATGTCAACTGGCTGACACCTCAGTTTTAACAAGATTAACCAGAGAATTTCAAAAGCAGCGTTGCGCTCACCCACTTCAACACTTAAAGTGTTGTCAACTCCTCTTCCCTTGCACATGAAAATAAATAAAAAAAAAAAGAAAATCTCTGCAACGTCTGGAATTATGTACCGTCGTATACACTCGACTGATTTTCACACTGTCTTGCAATTTACTTCCGTTCCCCTCAAGCTTTTGTCATAAAGCTTGAAGCGATGTGCAAGACGTTGAAAAACTTTAAGCATTAAAACGGATAAGGTACCTAAGTATTTAAATGAAAAAAATCTCTACTTGTCATAGTATAAATTAAATATTTTGAGTTAACAGCGAGTAAGAGGAAAGCGTAAGTTGCATTCCTAGCAATATGCGACAAAGTAAATCTTCAAAGAATGTGCAACCGTGACTTCAATATCTTCAGAATAGCATTTAAAAACGTTTTTTTCTTTTTACGTCTTTTACTTTGCTACAGATTCAGCTTTTGCGACGCCTCTCTATATTTTTTTATTATCTTTATACTTTCCATCATCATCATAATTTTCAACACTTTCCGCTAACAAGTTCATTATTTGTTGGGGCAATTTCATGCAACTGTAGCACTAAAATTGATAACGGAATATGCTTATTTGTAGAGGAACTAAGTAAGTAGAGATCTGCTTACTTTGCTCTACTTACTTAGTTCTTTTTCATCCAAAAAGAAAATCACATCAAAACCATAGAGAATATCGATACCTTAGAGCGCTATAGTCCTATCTCCATTTTTTCAATTGTTGGGAAATGCAAAAAGAAAACTTCAAACATAATTTTTTAACATAATTTAATATTTTTAATCAATTTTATTAATTTCTAACATAATCCCAGCCAATTTATAGTACGCCATTACTTTTGCGCTTATAAAGAATTGCACTATTCTTAAAATAAATGACAAATTTAATAAATTTTATGAATTTTTTTTTACTAAAATGTCGTAAAATGTCGTAAAATGTCATGAAACTAGTAGAAAACACGAAAAAAACGAATTCTTTTTTTTTTTTTTTTCAATTTTTGGTTCCGACATACAAGAGGTGACCCTTGGGTGTAACAAAATTTGTTAACTAAAATGTCCCAAAAAGTCATGAATCGCAAAGAAAACACGAAAAAACGAAAAAATTTTTTTAAAAATGTGACTTATTTCAATATTCAGTGGAGATAAGACAAAAGAGCTCTTCAAAAATTTACAGTTTGAAGATAGGATTTTTCTTAATTATCAATTATTTTGGTATTTTAGTGGTATTTTCACGTCACACAGTTTTCCACTCGGTAAAGAAGACCACAAGGATAGCGCTCTAAGGTATCGATATCTTCTTAAACTTTCTGTAAACATTTATATGAGAACATTGTAATAGCAAGAAGAAATCTTTTCGATTTAATACTGTTTTCACTTGAAAATTATGCGAAAATTGTCTGAATCCGATAAGAAATCTTTTTGAAAAGGTTACTTTAAAAAGATTTCTATATGGTTTTGATGCGAGTTTCGTTTTGGATGAAAACTATAGATAAATCTTCTTACTTTTGCGCTATCTTATGTGGTCACAATTCGGCCACCAGACTTTCTGTATGTGTCGTAAAGACTTGTTGACGTTCACTTGTAGCTTGTTCGGTGATGAGCCAAAATTCACACCCATACAACAAAACCGACAGAGCATTGTATTCCGTTCTATAAGAATAAAAACGGTAAGGACAATTCATACAACGAAAACGAAATGACTTACCATATCCTTTCTTCACTGCCTCAATCCTGCAGTCATTCGCCATACAAAGCTTGATTTAAGAGAGACCTTGTAGTTTTAAAACGATTGTCATTTCGATTTTATTATTTATTTTTTAATATTAAGTGTTCACCGTTCAAAACTTTTATGTGTAGCAAAAAAATCATTGATCATTGCTTTGTAGAAAGCACCATTGACCGTAATACAGGCTCCATCCGCATTTTTGAAGAAATACGGTCCGATGATGACACCTGCTCATAAACCACACCAAACCGTACATTTTTGGGATACATTGGAAGCTCTTGGATTGCTTCTGGTTGTTTATCGGCCCAAATATGCCAATTTTGCTTGTTAACGTAGCCGTTCAACTAGAAATGAGCTTCGTCAGTAAACACAATTTTTCGATAAAATAATGGATCAATTTGAAGATCAGCTGGCTTATAGGCCTTCAAACTAAGATCACGCCTCAAGATACGCCACAACGATCCATAAGAGATGCCCACGATTCATGGTTTTCGCGAACACTCTCTGCTACTGCAGCAATATTCTCTAAATTACCGACTCTATGCACTCTGGTTGAATGATGAATGCCCAATAGTGTAAAATTGCTTCGAATTTTGGTGATGTTATTACGATTAGTGCGCTTAGTTGGACGCTCATAACGACCAAAAGGATGTTGGAGAACTCTATAACAATCTCAAACTGATGAATGATTTTGGTATTAAGTTTCCACAATTAATAAACGTTGTACAGAAATATGTCTATTTATGATTAATTCGTATTAAATACTGAACACAAACGTCATATGGATATGCCATTTGATACATAACAGCTGTCAAAACAAGCCAGTTGGAAAAGAGACCTCGTATCACCTCGGATCACCTTTTATAACATATGAATCTCGGCGCATCCTTCCTTTTCTCCAAATGCAAGATGCTTCTATTACTGCGAGCATCCTTTGCAATCTACAGAGTTTCACATGTTTATTGGATCTTTGACTGACGATTGCGGTGTACATCCATGGGCCAAATTTTGGGCTGAGGCCCCAGTTTTATCCAAGAAGGCTTCAAAAAGCGCTGCTCTTGCAGAGTGTGGTTTCCGGATAGGCTTTTCATATAGAATGACATCAAGGTATTTCATTTAGCTAAAAAATGGTATAAGTATTCTTTTAAGATTTCCTTGAAGTTCCTCTTTTTTTTTTTTTTTTTGTTGAATATGGTAACTAACATTGGTCTTTTGGGTATTATTTTTGCACCATCTAGCTTCTAAGATAAGTGCTTCTCACAGTCTGCGTAAGATTGTGTTGTCATTTTTACCTCGAATTAGGATTACGGTATCAATAGCATTTTTTTGCACATCAAAACTGTTTGAACTTAATAGGTGGATAAGCTCATTAGCCGCAATGAAGCAAATAAGCGGAGATTATACTTCTCCCTGAGGGCAGTTTTTTGTAACCTTGTCTTTGAGTTCAGAATTCAAAGAAAGAAAAATGGGATTTGAACAATAAGCTTAAAAAAAAAATATATAGAGTAGAACGGGGCAATGTCGTGCACTCAACTTTGACATGCTCGTAAAGCCGTACATCTCAAGCGAATGCGACGAGTAAGCATCCGATCGGAAGATAATTTCGTTGGTTACATCCATGTGTAATAACATTTGTGTAGCGAGAAATTTTGTTTGTATAAGTGAAGAAAAAAAAATGTGCACACCATTACCCCCCTCAAAATTTGTGGGGTAATGTCGTGCATTGTTTTCCGAGTATAGTAAAGGTACCAAAATGTGTGAGAAATGATAGGTAGTGGTTCTATTAGTGGAGATTTAGCATTATCATGTATTTATTCATTATTATACAAGAGTGAAGTACATAATATGTTGTGTAGAGTAGAACGGGGCAATGTCGTGCACTCAACTTTGGCATGCTCGTAAAGCCGTACATCTCAAGCGAATGCGACGAGTAAGCATCCGATCGAAAGATAATTTTGTTGGTTACATCCATGTGTAACAACATTTGTGTAGCGAGAAATTGTGTTTGTGTAAGTGAATGTGCACGACATTACCCCAATGGTCGTTTTAAAGGTCAACTTCGATAACTCGGTGAAGCCCAAAATTTTTTTCGAAAACCAAATACTTCTTTTCTTTGGCAGGATATTTCGTTTCAGAAAACACATACCTGGTATATTTTCCCGGAAGGAAAATTATTTTTCTGACCCGATAAAAAACACTTTTATCGTCCCGAAAGCGTGCGTTTTGAAAAAAAGGTTACTCTGTAGAGACGAACTGGTGAAAATTGCTAGTATTATATGCATAAGCTCAGTACTACCTTACGAACAGTTGGTAAATCATTCAATTCTTTGGGCTAAAACAGCCAGTGCACGACATTACCCCCTGCACGACATTACCCCGTTCTACTCTATTATCGTTTTTTTCAGAAATATAAAGGCAATCTTAATTTTGGCATCTAATATGTGCCGCTCGCATTCATTTTGAATTAGTTCAGTGCCAATTCTACAGCCTTCGCCAAAAATATAAGGCACACCACTTTTTACTACTGATTTACAACTTATATCACTTATGTTTGGCATAAACTAGAAATAAAAGCTTGCTTACTCCTTTGAGAACCGAAAAAAAAAACATTAAAAAACATTGACCAATAAAAACCAAAAAATGAGCCTTTTGTTTTTTGGTCACCATTTGTTGTAAGACCTTAAAAAATGCCGCTTATTTTTTTATGTAACGTTTTATGAACCCGGCATCATATTTATGATAAGTACATATTTATTCATTTCTTAATTAGAAAAACATGCATTATTCATTTTAATAGGGTGCCTTATGCTTTTGGCCAGGGCTGTATATTTTTCAATTGATTTGAATTTGCGTAGTATGTTTGTGTTCTTTCCATCCAATGATAATAGTCAATACAAGACATTTTGAATTTGATTTCAGTTTTCAATATGGCTTTCAGTGTGTCAAATTCTGATAAAAAGGTAATCGTGATTTCTGCTAACATTAACAAAACTCAATATCTTTTAGCTGAATGCTGAACCAATTCTTGTACTGAAAAATTCGGTTGGCATCTCAAATGTCGAATTCTAATTTGATGCCAACAACATCGAATCATATTCACTGCTTAAATATTATAATATTTTACAACAATTCATTCCTCGAAAATTCGAATGGTTACTCATAAGAATGATATGAAAAACCTTGACGATAAATTGATGTATTCAATAGAAAATATTACATGGAAATGCCCATAGCAGTTTCTAGTTTAAGCTTAAGCCCAACCAACAAAGTTGATTACTGTCTCATGAAATATTAAAATAAATTTAGAGCATAAGAATTTCTGACGCCGTCTGACATCCTTTCGTTGTTAATACACTTAGATATTTACATGCGTACATACTTCCTCATGTATGTATGTATTCGTTCACTAGATGATATCGAGGATGAAGGAAGAAAAATCTATGGATATAATTTTGCTGTGAGCGGTTACAATTTTTTTGCATTTTCTGCTGACAAACAAGTCGACACTGATTGTGACTGACCAGACATTCAATTGCTTGTAAACTCTTGAAAGAACACAAAACACTCCGGTTCTGCAAACACACAAACTGATAAAAGTAGGCCACAACTCTACCTTCTACTTAGAACCTGTTGCTGACGGACAAAGCGAGTGCTGGTTGGTTGGTGGAGCAGTTGGTGTTGTTTTCAGTAGGTGGCATAATACACAGAAGAGCTTATGTTGAGTGTTAAATATCGACTGCGGTCGTCTGGTTTTTGAACTGCTAGCGAAACATGTTAGTGAACTATTGAAACAATAGAAATATAATTGGAAAATGTGATATAGTGCGATTATGAGCTCTGTTCTATTTATTTATTTAAAAATAACGGAGTTATAAATTTGAAAATTCGAGTTAACTTGACAAAAAAATGTCATGCCGTTGGGAGGTATGGCACCTTTTCGATAAACTGCTTTAAAACCAGAATTAAAATAGGTTTTTAAAAAAACTTAAAACAAATTTATTCTTTTATTAATTTAAAACAAAAAAAGTACTTCAACTAGAATATAAATTACGGCAAATATGTTTTTTTGTCCGTTTTAAAAAAATGCTATAAAGTGCCAAATCACCTGAGAGTATGGGTGATATGGCACCATTTCATGCGTGATTTGGCACTCTAGGTGGCTTTTAAGTTTTTGTTGCCTGAGGTGTTGCATCTTTTCGTACAAGATGTTCATGTTTCACCTCCATCGGAAGAATCACAACTAGTAACACCTCTACTTTGGAACCACCATAGTAACGTTGAATTGGTTGTTTTTCTGCTTCAAGTTTTTCTTTTCTGCCGGACTAAACAATTAGAATTCTTACCGTTTATTTTCATTTGTTCAGCTTAGGGTTTTTCAAAGTCATTAGTGCAGGCGAGATGTCACTGAACATCATTTCTGCGGTGTGTCACTTGTATTCAAAGTTTTCTCAAGTTTTTCTAAAACATTAGAGAAACCTCAAATTATCAGTTAAAAATGAACTGAAGGTCGTACTTGACTAAAATTCTGCGATTCTGGAGCGACTGTGAATTCAAGCACTTCATATTTGTAATCCAAAATATCTGATAACATGCAAAGGGAGAATGCCAGCAGAACCATATCACCCTTAGTAATGGGGTGCCATATCTCCCTTTCGGTATATACCGGGAAAAAATGCCACGAAACGAAAAAGCATGTTTACCCTCGCTCGTATTCAACCGAAAACAAAATACCCTTCAATTCTGTTTGTTTTGATATGTGCACCATGAAGCTGTATAAAATACTCACCACCCTGCTGCCTCTCGAAATATATGCGAAACAGAAGTCAGTCGTTTACATTCCCAAAATTATCTAAAAAAATTCCACACACTAGTGATAATTTCAACTAAAGCTGGGTGCCATATCACCCAGGGGTGCCACGTCTGCCGGCTTTACCCTGTTAAATATGTACATATTTGTATTAAACAGTTAAAATGACAAACTTGAACTGTAAACATAGTTTTGAATCCCGAGACATTGAGTAGTACATTTTTCGGAGAATCCATTTATTTCGGTCATATTTCTTTGTTTTGTGAGATATTTCGAAATCTATATATTAATAGGCATCGATTTTTATGAAATTTGGATTAAACTCGTTGTCACAAGATCATAACAAAATCACACAAAGATAATTTTTCTAGAAGATATTAACCCATTATATCCTGTTTTAAGGGTCTTTTTGACCCTTTTACCTTAAAATTAGGCTAAAATGGGTTAAAAAATTCTGCAAGAATGTTCTACAAAAAATTTCATTTGGAGTTACCAAAGACTAAAAGTTCTTAAAACTTAAGGAAAGAGCGGCAGTGTTGTAATTAATTAATTGATTTTAAGGATTTTTTGGGTTTCGGTATAAAATTCAGACTTTTTAGTGCTTGACAACTAGTAGTGAAATTTTATAACAAATATTCCTTTTTAAGAAAAGGGTAAAAATTACCCACATGTGGGGGTTGCAGAGGGTTAAAATTTTCTACAAAAATACTCCTTGCAATATTCTAACTTTGCTGAGTACATAATACACCTCAGATGTAAGGATCCAATAGTTAAATGGCGACGGGATGTTAGCACCCATTTATGGAATTTCGGGAAACCACCAGAGATGGGCACAGCTAGTTACTTTTGTAACTTGATACATTTTTGTTACTTGTTACTTTTGTATCAAGTATCAAAAATTTTTTTAGTCACTTGTTACTTTTGTATCAGTATCAAAAAAAAATTTTGTTACTTGTTACTTTTGTATCAGTATCAAAAAAAAAATTTTGTTACTTGATACAAAAGTAACAAGTAACTAAAAAAATTTTTGATACTTGATACAAAAGCAGCAATCTCATGAGTAACTATTGTTATTGATACATATATGTATAAATTTACATTTTTAATGGTTTTCAGGACTGCCAACTGTTATTTATTTTTATTTTGGTTAAATGGAACTTTTTTAAATTTAATTAAAAAAAATAAATTTAGGTCTTAAAAAATCCAACACATATTTTTAGGGTTGCCACCTGGTTATTTTCTGGAATTTTGCTAAAATCATACTTTTTGTGGATTAATTAAAATTTTCACTTTAGGACACGCTCAGACAAATTTTATTAAAACTATACAAAAACTTTTAGGGTTGCCACCTGATTTTTTTTGTAAATTTTGCTTAAGCCATATACTTATGTATGTATTTAGAAAAAAAATTTAATTTTAGTCTTAAAACGCTTAGATAAACTTTTTAAAAACCAAGCACATTTTTGGGGTTGCCACCTGGTTTTTTTAATAAAATCAAAATTTTCTTCCAAAAAATTCCTTAAAACACCATTTTCTCTCTATAAATTAACATATTGGGTCCAAAAACAACGAAACAAAAATTTAGGGTTGCCATATTAGGGTTGCCAGACGTTTTTTCGCAAAATTGCCCCCCTTTGTTAACTTTCTTTATTGAAAAGTTATAAGATCGACCCAAAAACTCATAGTAAATTTTTGGGGTTGCCACCTGGTTTTTTTAATAAAATCAAAATTTTCTTCCAAGAAACTCCTTTAAACAAAATTTTCTCTCTATAAATTAACATATTGGGTCCAAAAACAACAAAACAAAAATTTAGGGTTGCCATATTAGGGTTGCCAGACGTTTTTTCGCAAAATTGCCTTTCCTTGTCAACTTTCTTTATTGAAAAGTTAAAAGGTCGACCCAAAAACTCATAGTAAATTTTTAGGGTTGCCACCTGGTTTTTTTAATAAAATCAAAATTTTCTTCCAAAAAATTCCTTAAAACACCATTTTCTCTCTATAAATTAACATATTAGGTCCAAAAACAACGAAACAAAAATTTAGGGTTGCCATATTAGGGTTGCCAGACGTTTTTTCGCAAAATTGCCTTTCTTTGTCAACTTTCATTATTGAAAAGTTATAGGATCAACCCAAAAACCCATTGTAATTTTTTTAGGGTTGCCACCTGGTTTTTTTAATAAAATCAAAATTTTCTTCCAAGAAACTCCTTAAAACAACATTTTCTCTCTATAAATTAACATATCGGGTCCAAAAACAACGAAACAAAAATTTTGCGTTGCCATATTAGGGTTGCCAGACGTTTTTTCGCAAAATTGCCTTTCTTTGTCAACTTTCTTTATTGAAAAGTTATAGGATCAACCCAAAAACCCATTGTAATTTTTTTAGGGTTGCCACCTGGTTTTTTTAATAAAATCAAAATTTTCTTCCAAGAAACTCCTTAAAACAACATTTTCTCTCCATAAATTAACATATTGGGTCCAAAAACAACGAAACAAAAATTTAGGGTTGCCAGACGTTTTTTCGCAAAATTGCCTTTCATTGTCAACTTTCTTTATTGAAAACTTATAATATCAACCCAAAAACCCATCATAATTTTTTTAGGGTTGCCACCTGGTTTTTTTAATAAAATCAAAATTTTCTTCGAAAAAATTCTTTATATCAACATTTTCACTCTATAAATTGACACAGTGGGTCTAAAAATAACAGAACAAAAAATATGGCAACCCTTAATTTTTTTTTCGTTGTTTTTGGACCCGATATGTTAATTTATAGAGAGAAAATCTTATTTTAAGGAATTTTTTGGAAGAAAATTTTGATTTTATTAAAAAAACCAGGTGGCAACCCTAAAAAAATTACAATGGGTTTTTGGGTTGATCCTATAACTTTTCAATTATGAAAGTTGACAAAGAAAGGCAATTTTGCGAAAAAACGTCTGGCAACCCTAATATGGCAACCCTAAATTTTTGTTTCGTTGTTTTTGGACCTAATATGTTAATTTATAGAGAGAAAATGGTGTTTTAAGGAATTTTTTGGAAGAAAATTTTGATTTTATTAAAAAAACCAGGTGGCAACCCTAAAAATTTACTATGAGTTTTTGGGTCGACCTTTTAACTTTTCAATAAAGAAAGTTGACAAGGAAAGGCAATTTTGCGAAAAAACGTCTGGCAACCCTAATATGGCAACCCTAAATTTTTTTTTCGTTGTTTTTGGACCCGATAT